>VCJN01001862.1:185000-523069 GCA_006384855.1 Tetraselmis striata
GTCGAGGAGCGGCGACAGGGGTGGGTCTTACCCAGGAGAGTGCGATGGGAGGGCTAGGGCCGAGCTTAATGTGGGGAGAAGGACTCGAGGAATGGTGGTGATGGGTAAGGAGGAGGAGTGTGGTGTGTGTGGGGGGGGGGATTTTACCAGCTTTCGCGCAGCTCTGGCAGGCGGTCTACCAGCTTCTGGGCTAGCTCCCAGGAGTCCGAAGTCCCGAACTGGGTGAGAAAGGGCACGAGGATGCGCTGCGCGTCGCTCTCCCGCAGCACGCTGCCGGCGTCACCACCGTGCCGCTCGCCACGTGCGTTATCTGGGGCGCGCCGGCAACCAGCCCGCCAAAGTGAGTTGATACGTCACGTCTGACGAGGTTGTGGCGGGCTCTCGCAGCAACCCTGCGGTTGTCTGCTCGCTAAACAAGCCCGGCTGTCGGCACCCACATCTATGAATTGAGATTCGTACGGCATGGTGCACGAGTGCACCCCGCATCGACAGGGTACCGTAGCAAGAGGGCCACCCCTCGACTCTCACCTGCACCTCGTCCAGGATGGCCAGCTCGCGGCAAGCAGCAGCCGTCGGCGCCTCCGCGTCCGCCCGCCACCCCCGTCTCCACCGCCGCCTGCGCGGCCTCCCCCTCCGGCTTGTCGCCACCACCGGCCGTCTCGTCTGTCGATACTGCCTCACGGGCCCCGGGCGCCCCGCCTGGCGGTTCGCGGCGGCGGGCGGGCGGCGATGGCGAGAGCCGGGCGGCGCGCGGCGCCGACCAGCCGGGGGGGCACGCCCCTAGGGGCCGCCGACAGCGGCCGGCAGCGCAGCAGCGTCATCGCAGTGCGTGTTGTACACCTGAAGTTCGGCAGTACTGAGGCTAATGGGTCGATGGTCGCGCGTAGGGAGATTGCAGTACGGAGATTCTGCTGTGGGACGTCCAGCACAGTGCTGCGAGAGACGGGGCTTCGGCGTTCTAGGCCGGGTGCTGCGCATGCACTGCTCGGTAGGGGTTGATCGTCGGGCTTGAAAGATTGAAGAGGCCGCGCGCAGCCACAGCATACTGGTACCGCGCTGCAATACTCGGTACTTATGGTGGCGACGTGGCTGCCTTCAACCGGCGCGGGTCCATCAGTACTTTTTGCCAAAATCCAGCATATCCGCCGCGAGGGAATATTGATCCGCGCGCGGAAGAAACGAAATTCGTTGTAAAACGAACATTCCGCTATCCGCCTGCCTGATTCGTCTTCGTAAGGATTGCAGGAAAATATCCCTAAAACATGGTTGGCATTGGCGCAGCAGGTCGTGAGATGTGAACGAAAACGTACCCAGAGTACAGGCGGTTGCGACTGCTTAACTACCGATGGACTCGAGTTTCGAGGGGTAGGCCGGTACCGAGTCACCGATCACCCGACCGATACTGCCTCGACAGCCAAGGCCAGAAAGGATAGGGTGCCGAACAGTCGCTTGTGGGCGAAGGCGGGTGTTCGAGACCTCGCAGCGAAACTGCGACGCGCTGCCGTCGTCAGATCTCGAGGCCGGGGGCATGGCCGCCTGCGCTGTGGGCGTCTTCGCACGATTGCCTGTGCCGGGACAGGTGAAGAGCAGGTTGGCCAAGAGCATAGGCGCGGAGGAGGCCGCGGCGCTGTACAAGGCCCTCGCGGAGCACTGCTTCACGGAGACGAAAAGGCGTGCTTTACCTGCAATGCCCAGACATTGAAAGGAGGTTCGGGGTTACTGGCGGGGCGGGGAGTGCACTAGCCAAGGGAGGAAATTATTGCGAGGAAGACTATGCGGGGGCAGGCGTTGCCCAGCACACGGCTGATTGAATGCAAACGGGAATTTGCCAGATGCGCAGGGGTGGAGGTCACTTTGTTCAACTCGGATCCCTCCGAGAAGGCGGCATGCGAGGCCTGGCTGGCGGGTTTGTACCTGGTGGGCGCTTCCCCTCGCAGCCCGCCCGCATCCCTGTAGAGGAGGTATGGCAGCCTTTGGAC
Organism: Tetraselmis striata; assembly: GCA_006384855.1. Classification (NCBI taxonomy): domain Eukaryota; kingdom Viridiplantae; phylum Chlorophyta; class Chlorodendrophyceae; order Chlorodendrales; family Chlorodendraceae; genus Tetraselmis; species Tetraselmis striata. The sequence continues at coordinate 186,980 of VCJN01001862.1, forward strand.
CGAATCACAAGGGCGGATGGGTACTGATACCCCCCGAACTTCAGGACATCCCCGTCCACACCGCAGGTGCCTGATCCTGACCTTGGGGAGCGTATGGCTGGCGCTTTCCAGCATATGTTTGACGAGGGAGCGGCCAAGGTTCGCGCTCATTATTCTGCATTTCGGCCGGACTGTGATTTCCAGGAAACTGAGGCGAGGTCCGGTCAAGCACATAATGGTCGGAGATAGGGGAGGGGAAAAGATCAGGCGACAAGCAGCGCAGCTCCCTCTATATCTTGACCTCTGTTGCTTGCCCAACGACAGGCAGTCATCAATCGGCACCGACATCCCCGATGTCTCCGCAGATATCGTAACAGCCGCGTTTGCCGCTCTTGACAGCCATCAGGTGTGCCCTCCCCTATGCAATCCCTCGCTCTATTCAAATTCTCTGCCGATGCTGATAGAGGAGGGATTCTTGTTGGTGGCAGATGGTGCTGGGGCCTGCCTGTGATGGCGGCTACTATCTCATTGGGCTCACCCAGCCGCCAGGCAACATGCTGAAGGTGAGTCCAATGCCCCCCCCCCTCCCCCACCACCACCAAAACAAAACCATGGCGCCCTAGCTGACCCGTCTTAATTAAATTGACCGTGGCGCCTGCAGAGCATAACGTGGAGCACCGACACAGTCTACGCAGATACGGCCTCCAGCGCGAAGAAAGCAGGTCTATCTGTGGCACCCGCGACGACACTGCCAAAGCTACAGGACGTGGACTACCTCCAGGTGCGGTGAACCGCACCAGCCCCATCCTGCATATGCCCAGTGAATTCCATCTATGTCCGCCTGACGTACTGCGCCCATGCAGGACCTGGCCAATTGGGCGCAGGGGGGATGCCCCACCGACTTCACTACGCCGCCCGACCACCCCCTGCTGCCCGTGGCCCAGGCAGCGGTCGCCAGGGCTGCAGCGGGGCTGCCTCAGTGAGGATTTCTCGAGGCTGGTGGCCCATGTTCCCAAGAACGTTCAATTGTAAGACTGCGGATGTGTCTTCGATGCGCGCATGCATGCTTTATGTGGCAGCTGCTTTAGGGAGGGTAACTTTACATAGAGCGCTAGGCGGTTGTGGGACATCACTACATCCCCATTGGGTGCGCCACTGGACCATTTTGGCTGTGATTTCATTAGTCTTCTCTGCGAGCTCACTGGGCTTTCTTCAGGTAGGCCAGCATGGTGCCGGCGTCGCTGACTTCAAAGGGGTCGGGCCCGGAGTTCTGCACAAAGGGCGCCTCCACAAACAGCTGCTCCACCGTCATGTCGGCAATCACGGCAGAGTAGCGCCAAGAGCGCTCCCCAAAGCCGCGCTCGGTGTCCCACAGGCAGCTCATTCCCATGCCGCGTGTGAAGGCCGCGGCGCCGTCCGGCAGCAGCTTCACATTCTGGAAATTTCCTGTCGAGTTGTCCTCCGGCAGGCCCTGCGCGGTAGGTGCGGGCAAGTTGGTGCAAGGGTATTGTGGCTGAGCTCTGGAGTCGCGCTTGAGTGGGAGATATGGAGACTGTGTGATGGGGAAGAGAGGGGGGGGGGGGGGGGGTACCTGGTGCAGGCCCCACTGGCGCATCACCAAAGGCGTCGTTTACAGCGAGGCAGTAGACCTCATCCACACCCAGAGCCTTGATCTCCTGGTACGCGGCCTCGTAGCCAGGCAGGTGCGTGGAGGAGCACGTGGGGGTGAAGGCGCCGGGCAGGGCAAACACCACTGCGCGCTTGCCCTGCGAGCGAGGCGGGGCGGGGTCCCTACTCAGCTCCGCCGCGCCCAGCAAGAACAAGCGCAAGGGGGAGAGGGGGTATGACGAACAGCTGCGCACAGCAAATGGACGACAACCCACCTTGAACAGGTCAGTGGATGATACATCTTTCCAGTCGAACGGGTTCTCGTCGGTGGAGCCAGGTACGCGCACCCGGGTTTTGAAGATAACGTCCGGCACCTAAGCAGGCCGAAACGGGGGGGGGGGGGGGCGGGGGCCGGGGGGGGGGGGGGGGGGGGGGGGGGGGGTTGATTAGCATATCCAACCTCGCGATGTAGATTTCCAAATACGCCTCTTCGCGAGTTCGCGTACACGCCCCAGGAGTCGAACATCGGCCAAAGCGTATCTCTTCACGGACACACGGTCGCCATCGTCTTCCATTCGCGTGCTGCAAATGTCTGCCCGTGGAGCATGCACCTCTGTAGTTATGGGTGGGCAGCGGTCGGCCGGCACACACCTTCTCGCCAACAGCAATTGGGGCCGCGCGGGTGGCCATCCCGCGCACCGCGCCGGCGGCGGCGCTGGACAGCGAACGGAACAGGCCGAGCGCGCTCATTCTCAAAATCGTGGGGTAGAGGGACTTCGTACTTGTATAGCAGTTCACAGGCAGATTTATGGAGGCGACGCTCAGATTGATGGTGACAGGTGCACTGGCGACTGCAATCAGGCGAGGTGATGGGTATATCGACGAGGCGACGTGCTGCGCTTAATGCTGCTGAGGAAGGAAGACGACGATGATGGAATGAAAGGCTGTTCACTTACAGCGACCACATAGCGACATCACGTGCATATATAATGTTCTGACGATGGATACTGGTACGCTGCGCGGCGTACCGTACAATATGCTGGGTTTTACGCTTTTGTGGAAAGAGATACAGCTGTACGGATACGCGCACGGGACGCCGCGCGCGCCTCGCAGCGCAGGAAATATTAACTCTGCGAACCTCGAAGCCATGGCATGGTACCCACAGACGCCCACAGACACACAAAGCTGCAGCAGACGAGTAACTGATGATACAAGACTGTGCAATATGTATTAATTATTATATAGTAAATAATATACGGGTACCTAGGTACTATGCTGGTCCGAAAAGCTGTACTATATGTTCGTCCGAAAAGCTATCATACACTTATCCAATCAGTTGTTTGATATCTCATTCGTTGCTACCATGATATTACGAGCAACAAGGTATCATTCTACTCTTTTCAGTATGCTGGCTAATTTCTGGAAAGTCGAATTCCCATCTGTGCTGCTCGGCTCGCAATGTGAAGGAAAAAATCGACGAGCCTGATCCCCGCTGCCCGCTCCCCTAGCTACTTTATATCTTGGCCATCTTATATATCGGCCTGTATATATTCTACTGCTACTATATTTCATCTATATGTATTTCTTTATTTATATACATATAAATATTTCATCAGCAACACTCCAATGACGTCAATATATTGCTACATCCAAATTATGTTTTCCACGCAACACTACAAGCATTCGTTGCAATACTGCATGTAGAAAAGGGTTGCATATATGTCCACTACACTATCCGATGGGTAATTTTAGAAAATCGTTTCCTGTATTGCTCCTTCCACTGTTTTCGGAAACTTAGTGCAGCTTCGTCGCGCACTGTCCATTACTTCTTTCAATTGAGCTGGTCAGCAGCAAGCTCCTAGAGCAGCCTCGATTGTTAATCTATTGGGATCAATGCATGATTGGCTCGACTGTTGGGGCTGGGGTCATGCTGGAATGCATCCTACATTTGCACCAAGTAGTATATCAAATGCTGCCAGGTGGTAGGTAGAGGTAGTACCTGGTCAGCCTTGAGTACATTGCGAGAAGTAGTTTCATGTGTGAGACTTCCTTCTCATGTTGTGCTGCTTTCATTGCTGTTCATTTACCTATTGACATACTGGCTGGCTGGCAATACATAGCATGCATGACTATGCATTGCCACACCTGCTAATCTTTCCGCGACAGAAGCCACATGCCGGGCTAAATCGGGTCAAGCAAGATCACGCCTGGATAACCTGCCTGGATGGTCCAGTGAACTGCATCATGTATGTGCTGGCCTGTACAAAACGCCACGACAGCAGAAATATTGTTTGTGGAACGAAATGGCTTATCCAACGGGTGGGCAGAGGGGGGGGGCTGTCTTAAGTAGCTTCACCTTCAACTTCAAGCTGTCGAAGCAGTTTGGGAATTCCATTTGAACACCATGAAGAAATATCAAGTGCCTTACCAACCGCTAAATGCATGCACTGGCAAGATTATGGATAGCATTGTAACACAAACAGTATTGCCCACCATGGAACTCCTCAAAGGCACATGATATTCAGAGACAAGAGTGGTGTTTTCCAGCCCTTACTCCGAATCACGTCTATCTGGTATGTCCTGAAAATGCTTCTCGTTGATATTGCTTACATCGCAGCTTTTCAGGCAATGCTAGTGAATATCAATGTGTCTGTACTTGCGTGTGACGGAATGTAGCGCCGTGGCAGCACACAGACTTGGCTCTGCGAGCTGGCAACAGTCTACACACATTCCGCGATTTTAATCGCCACGCCGCCGGCGAGCTTTTGGGACCCTCGAACGGTTCGTTTTATCGCGCTAGACGTGTTCTTCCCTAAGTCGTGTTTGGCGAGCTTGAACTGGAGATGGCGTAGTATCTTTTGAGCTGCACGAACGACGGTGCTCCGGTCCTGAAGCTCTAATAGCCTCTTCACAGATGTCTTGCAAGCAGCATTGTAGTTTGCAAATTCTCGAGCCGAGGTTGAAATGAGTCGGCCGAGGAGCGCAGCGGCCATATTTCTATAAAGTAGCTTCAACCGGAGACCTTGCAGCCTCCGCCTTTCACTCGCAGCAGAGGCAACCCTTCGCTCGAAGAGTACAGAAATAGCCATGAGGTCGGAGACCTGCTGCTGAACGGTGTCCAGCTCCTGAGTCAGTGCATCGAAGCGACAGGTTTCGCTCTCAGTGATGGAGCAGTCGAGTTCACTTTCGGCATAGTCCGTCAGCTCCGCCTCGTCGGAGTGGTCAGACTTGATGGGGCTGCCGACCTTCGCCTGCACGGTCCCGGCGCTGCTCGTGGGGGCGGTGTCGCCACCCATAGTCACCGCCAGTGGATAGAGCGGAGTGCAACAGAGATGGTGCTCGACGAGTTATGCTGCTCACTATAGAAGGGAGGAGGAACTTTTTTATGCTGCTGGACAAGCGAAAGATGGCAACGACGGGTATGGTCTTGACTGTTGTTGTGGTTGACAACAGATATCCGACAGGTCGCAGCGGAGGAAGAAGCCTGTGTAAGCGAGGAAGCCTGTGTATGCGAGGCCCGCGCGTCCCAAGCTTTACTCGCTAATGCCGAAGCTGGCTGGCTGCTTGTGCAAGAAATATCTGGCTTTGATCTTGACAAGGAGTCCCCTGATGCGGCTGCAGAATGATTACGCGCAGCGAGCCTTGATGGCGTGACTGAACCGATCGGCGTCCGACAATTTCCGATGTGCGTGTGTCCGGTTCGCTGTTGGTTTCGAGCCGTCCCGCCGCTGAGACTTGAAAGCGGCTACCCGGATGCTGGCTGACAGGCAGGAGCTTCTAGCGGCAACTGCTCGTCGCCACAAGGTGGCTGAGTTTGTGTGCGTGTTTGATTATGTCGCTCTGCTCGCGTCCGTTGTTGTGGTGCTGAGTTTGAAATGGCGTTGCTTTGTAGCGTCTTGCCACCCTCACCTGGTCCCGGTAGGTAGCGACTCACAGTTACTATCACGGGGTATTACCCGTTTCTGCCGCCTGACATCAGCTTGTCTCACCGATACTGGTCAGTTCGCCCCGGACGCACCGTAGGCAAGGTCGATCTGTACCCAGTACCGGTAAGGATTACTTGTACCGGTACTGGTACCCGAAAAAAGCTACTCGTACACGGCACAGGTACCAGTAGCGACTATACGTGTACTGGTAGCGACGACTGTATGGCTTGCATTATTTCTGGCTTTCGTATCCGCACATTGACCACAGTGGGCTCTTGAATATATCTTTAGTCGATAAAAGTAAGGATTGGCAGTCTCTAAGCAAGAAACAATCCGTATCATCGGTCGGTACCAGTAGCATAGAGACGATATTCTACGAGTAGAGCAAAGCTCGAACAGCGCACGCGCAATGATTCGACATTGTCGTTGCTATGCTGTGCATGCACCATCGGCGGCAACCAGCACGTTATTACATGTGCAGTAATCGACATAGCATCGTTAAAACGGGTAGTTTTCGCAAATCTGCAGTACCTCGTATAGTATTAGAATTGCGCATGTCGAAGGGGCACGATATCGACTACATACCCCGCTGAACAACCGATATGCGGATGCGGCAGACGCAAACGAAAGGGTGCCTGGCAGAGTGGTAGTTAGAGATTGCGAGCTTTACTGCTTGGCTGGCAACTACCTCCTACCGGTCATCATTTACCCGTACAGGTTCATTCCCGGGTATACTGGTGTGAATTACAAAAAGGGCAGTTCCCCAGAATTAGAAAATCAACACAGCAAGCCGCCTAAAAGCGGCCCGCATCCCGCATAAGGCGGGATGGATGAGTGATGCGCACACGGTTCAGAGTCCGGGCCAGGTTCATTCCCGGGTACAGGTGTGAATTACAAAAAGGGCAGTTCCCCAGAATTAGAAAATCAACACAGCAAGCCGCCTAAAAGCGGCCCGCATCCCGCATAAGGCGGGATGGATGAGTGATGCGCACACGGTTCAGAGTCCGGGCCACGCGAGCACGTGTGTGTGTAGGTGATCCTCGGACGTGCTGTGCAGCTTCAGCAACGGGATGGGAGACGAATCTACGCCGTCTGATGAGGCAGCGAGCACGCTCTCGAGCGGCCACTAAGCTCAGGACCCCGAGGAAATCTCTTGCGAGCAAGGCCTCCTGGTGAGCCCGGGTGATGCACCGAGTGCCCCGCGATGAGAGGGCACCCTGGTCCGCAGCCAAGCATGCGATACCACGCACTGTGCGGTGCACCCCCTTGCTCACCTCACCCACTGTGCCGAAGACCATGCCCGTGTAATCCGACATATCCAGGATGTCTCGAAGAGGACCCTTCTGTCCGGGCTCTGTGTTGTGCCACGCCGCGTCCCGCGCAGCCAACCCCCGTTGTATGTCGCCCAACAGGGAGCGCTCAAACCGATCCACAGCTGTGGCCCGGGGCACCGAAGTGTACTTGACCCCGTACCGCATAGTCTTGAACTCTAGCAGCGTGGACTTCAAGCTCCGGGGATCATAGCTCCCGGTCACGACGTTGAACACCGGAAGGGAGAGCTCTGCGTCCGGCACTAGGTCCTTGAGTTCATCCCGGGGTACGGTGTTGCCGAGAGGCACTGCCTGCTGGAACAAGTCATCCACCTCCCGCCGTACCGCGATACCTAGGTCGTGAACACAGTGATCGCGGAAGGCATCTGCGATAGCGTCGTGCTGTACACGCCAGTGAGCGTCTCCAGGCGCCGGGAGGTTCATGAGCGCGTCGCCGTATAGATCAACAAGGACGGGGTTGTGCTCCGTCGAGGGCAGAATAATCTGGCACCCAACCACCGGGGCCAAGCACGGGCTAGGCAGAAAGAAGTACCCGGCAGCGACCTCTCGCAGCTCATGCGGAGTCATGGCTGTCCGCGCGGTGGGGATGGCCACTGTCCACATGCCTGACGCCGCGTCGAGCTGGTTGAACAAGATCCGTTCCCTACATGTGGCAGGGAGAGCGCACACCTCATTTCGAAGCCGGGAGTTGTTGGCCTGGTCTAGAAATGCCGTCAGCTCCTTTTGCGAGCCCGACGCAGCCTCCACTTCCCGCTCCATCTGGCGTGCATCTGCGTCACCGAGATGGCCGGCAGTAGCCGCTTGGAGGCGGCCCCACGCCTCGCGCATCTCCACGGCGTAGCTGTCCGACCCATGAGCATCGTTGAGGAAGTGGTCATACTGGCGGGCGGAAGAATTTGCGTTGAAGCTGCCTCGGCCAAGTACGGACCCGAGCTGTGGGTCGAAGAAACCAGGGGTGGGGGTGTTGGTGCCGGAGTTCCTAGTCAGGAACCTTGGGAGGATGGCGTTCATGCAGCCGATGAAGGCGGCATCACGAACGGTAGCCATGCGGCGGATGCCAGCTCCCTTCAATCGAGTGGGGAGGTGAAGCCTGCTGCGCGCCCTGGCCACTGCATCCTCGCTCAAGGTAGCCACCTCCGCTGCCATGGGGTCGGGGTCGTGCAAAAGCTCCGCCAAGAAATCGGTGACCACCGGATTGGTGTCGGTGCCGTACGTGGAGGGATCAAAAGAGACCCCTAGCACCCGTTCGACCGCCGCGAGGATGGTGGCATCCACCGCCTCCGCAAAGGCCTCCACCTCGGACGGAAGACAATTGCGGAGCCAATACCCCGCCTTGTGTTGCATGCAATGCTTGAGCAGGGCCCATGCGTGGTGATGCAAGGCGTGGGTGTACCGACGGCTGGGCTTGGCAGACAGAAGCTTGCTCAGGCTAGCGTCCACCTCCTCTCGTAGCTCCTCCGCCTTGCCGCGCATGTACGCCTGCACATACTCTGGCGATCCGAGCGGCACGTTGAGGACCGCGATGCCGTGATGGCCATCTAGCTCTGGCCACTCGATGTCGGCCGGAGCCTCACGCCGCGCCGCCTCCATGTCTGCGCTGTACGCCTGCATCTTGTCGAAGCGCACCTCAAGCCCCACGGACGCCTTGATGGACGTGCGGAAGGCGTGAAGAGCCGGCCAAACGTGCTCCGGAAGGCCCACCAAAATTCCATCGTCGGCGTTGAAGCGCGCCGCCCCGTCATTGACCTCCAACGTGGTATCACACTGCTGCACCTCGGGGTGAATCGCGACGCAAAAGGAAGTCGTGGCCAAAGGTGCGCCCTGTTGCACGCCGTCCTCCGACCGCAGAGGGGCGGACCGGTCGTCCACGACCAGATACGAGTCCGTGGAGAGGGAGGCTAGAAGCGCAGGGATGACAGGGTGTAGTGGAGAGCAATCGATGTGGCGCTGGATGATGGTGCGGCGCCATGCCTCGTTGTAAGCGTTGCGAAGGTCTGTGTGGACGATGACGGCACGTGGGCCAAGCTTCTCGGCGATGAGCCGGACGCCGTGGATGAGCACAGAGTCGCCCGCGGGAATGCCAACGCCGAGCTGAGATGGAGCGAGCACCGACACGTATGCCTCCTTCATGTTGTCAACCACTGCCCGCTCCGCTGCGCGCCGCTCCGCCTCCCCGACTGCCACAGGCCGCACGTCCGGGGCCCTCCCCTCGCCTAGCTTCTTGACAGGTGCCACGAGCCTAGCAGAGGCGAAGAGCCGGTTGAACCACCCGGGCAGGCGGCCTTGGAGGTACATGGAGGCAACCTCCGACATGGCGCGGACTGCCGCGGGCCCGGACGCCGGGGCGTATTCGCCCACCAAGCAGCGGAGATACTCGTTGCGCATGCCTGAGGGCCCCGCCGCCACGTGCTGCTTGAGTTGCTGGTACGGCACGCGCATGTCCACCGTCAGGGCGGCCTCGTCCACCGGAATGGCATACGCGGCGTCTGGGATCGGGTGGCTACGGGACGGGTGCTTGTCGCGCAGCTGGGCGAGGATAGCGGGATCGGACAAGTCGCCCATACCCTTAGAAGATAGTCGGCCCGCCGCTCGGGAGAGCTCTCCGTCCTCCACCAACGCCACAACGGTGTCCGCGGTGCCCACGAGCAGCGCCTCAAAGAGATCGGCGTCCGTCCGACGCTGGCGGGCATGTCCGGCGTAGAACGCGTCAGTGCGCGCGTCGTCCCATGAGCGCACGAGTTCGGTCATGCGCCTCTCCGCGAAAGCGCGGAAGCGCCACGCCAAGGCTTGCAGCCGCCGCCGTCCGCCTCGGCTCGGGGCCCTAAGCAACAATTGTGGCAACAGGTACTTCCACTTAAGCGCCCTATCCAACACCACGGGGTCATTGGCCTCCATCGCCGCCACCACCCGCTCATTCACGCAGCGTTGTGCCTCTGCCCACGCTTCTTGAAAGTCAATCGGCACCGCCGTCTCCATGGACATCTCCGCCGGCATGTGCACCATGTCCACGTCGGAGAGGTGGTCCACCGCGCCCCACCCCACCCCGTCGCCGGCTGGAGATGGGCGAGTAGGGGGGGGCGGATACCGAGCCCGTGAGGCCTCGCTACCGGGGTGGCCGGCCGGTGCACCCACCTCTGGCGGCGTTGGGGCAACAACCGGGGGCGCTGCGACGCCCCGGAACGCAGCGACGGACGGCAGTGCGGGCGACGGCAGCACCGACGATTGTCCAGCTCCACCGGCGCGGCGCGCCCCCCGACGGCGGTGCCGCTCGGCCAACACGGCGCGCGCCTTGGCTAGCCACGCGGCGGCGACCTCGGTGAAAGCCAGCACATCGGCCGGGTGGTGCCTGACGCGGGCGGGCTGGAGCGACCTGGCTGCGGCGTCAATCCTCGGCGCCCACGCGGCGCCCGCGGCAACGCCAGCGACGGAAAGCGCGTCGGCGACTGTCCAAGCCGCTGCCGGTGCTACGCCCCGCCGCGCCGGCCCGCTGTTGTGTAGCCTGGAATGCAGGCGGGCGAGAGCATCGAGGCCGGTGAGCGCTATGCCGCGGTTGCCGCCGCGCGGCCGCGGCTGGGGCCGCTCGGAGACTTCCTGGCCGGTCGGAGCGCCATCGTGATCGCGCTGTGACGCGCCGGGCCCCGAAATACTGCTGAAAGTACTGCAGGCCGGCGACGACACAGGCGAGGCAGCGCGCGCGCCGGTCGTACCTGCCGCGCCCGTCGCGGACTCGGGACTCGACGACCGGCTCACCGCCTGGGCGTACGTGGGAGCCGGCGGGACGGCAGTCGCGGGCGGGCTCGGCCTTGGCTGGGTGGCGTCGGGTGCACTGGCGGTGGGCGGTGTTGCCGCGGGCGACGCTCCCGCCGCACGCGATGCGCCGGGGCTGCCTGATATACTGGACGATGTACTGGGGGGCGGCGGCGACCCGGGGTCAACGGCGCGTTCTGCCGCACCATCGGCGGAAGGCGCAGACATCGCGCGGCGCCCCGCCGGATACAAGCGACCCGCCACAGCCCGGGCATAACGGTGACGTCGCGTGGGAGGGGGTTGAGGGCAGCTACGCGATCTGGGCGGCGGGTGAGGCATGGCGACACACGGCCCCGCAGCGCCTCCGGGGCCGCTGGGTGGCCGCTGGGTGGGCGACTGGGAAGGGGTGGGCGACCGGGTGTTTCCCTAAACCCGGGTACAGGTAGGTACTGGTGCTTGGATGCTCGATCGCAGCTTCGATGGCGCCGGATGCATGGCGTTTCAGCAAGGGAGGTAGGCGGGGAGGATTAGCCGAAAAGTGCGCATGCTTAGTTACACGGAAAGGGAGGGGTAAAAGTAAAGTAAAGTTCGCCCCGGGACGTCGGCCGAAGCCGCCCCAGCACTGGACCTCTTGCGCCAACTGCAGTCGTAGGTCTGGCATCGCCCGTAGACCATGGAGGGAGGGGTACTTGCGGCAAAGAGCCACAAGAGGTAGGGAGGGCAGGTTGTGCGGGCAGGAGGCCAGCACAAAACTAAGAGAATGTTCCAGTCTAGCGGACGACGATGATTTTACAAGATTTGATGGGTACGGGGGTGACCGTTGTTTTCGCCGTGGGCGGCACGCAAAGTGTTGTACATCGGCTTCTCAATGCTGAATAATAAGCACCGCCAAGACTGCCCGTGGTTGATTACTGGCGTGACGTCGAGACCGCGGGCAGTTGGTGTCGACCCCCGCAAACCCTAGGTGAAGGGAGGGAAAAAGGAAACCCCGAGAACACAGCTCTAAATAACATTTCAAGGGAGGTAGGCAGGGAGGATTAGCCCCCTCGGTCTTCATGACTGTGGAGGGGGCGGGGCGGTGCCCGACGGAGCGGGGGCGTTGTCGAGCAGGCTGCGAAGGACCACATGGCGGTAGTAGGGGGGCAACCGAACAGAAGCGCGGTGGCGCGGGTAGGAAGCGTGGTCGGGTCAATGTAGTCGTTGATAACTGCAGAATTGCGGGCCCAACCGCCCCATTGGCGGATTTGTCCAAGGGCACGCCTGTTGCGTTTGCGCCACACGCCGCGCCCTTCCGTATAAAGAGTGCGAGGTTCACACGAACCCTTCGGGGGGGGGGGGGGGGGGGGGGGTCGATTGATGCGGCCGACGGCCCGTTTGAGCCAGTCGCCGAGGGTAGAGGCGTTCCACGTAAGGGGCGGGGTAGCCCTGTCGGCGGGGAGCGCCCAGAATCGGTCAAGTTGCTTGGCGGAGGGGGCTGCCCGGAGCGCAGCGTCGCGGTAAGCGACGAACCGGCGGAGAAGTGTTGTCCACTCGGGCACGGCGGTGGCAAGTAATTGAAGTAGGGACTTGAACCCGTCTCGACGCTTGCGATGGCCTTCCTTCTCGCGGTTGACGAAGAGGGTGGTGTTGTGGGTGTCAATTTCCATGTCGCGGAGTCGGCAGGAGACGCTGGACTCGCCACGGGAGTAAAACATAAATGATGAACATACCACGGCACCCTCGCGAAGGATAGTGCCATAGCCAGGGGTTGCCAGGGGAAGGGTAGGAAGGTAGTCGAGGATGTCGATGATGACGTCGCATGGCAGGGGGCGCACCGCAGCTCCTCGCTAGTCTTGAGCTGACGGATTTGAGGCGCACGCTTCATGTCGCCAATGGCCGGGCATGTGGCCGGGGCGTCATCCCGCCCGCGGTGTGACGCAGGCTGGTGGTTATGGCCGAGAGGTAGGGTTGCAAAGAGCCGGCGCCAATGGTGCCGCGCTCCGCGATCCATGCGAGGTAGCGTACCACGTAGACTCGGTGCAGTCCAAGGGGGAGATGCCTTTTTGGTCGATGCAAACCTCGGCAAAGAGGCGAATTTTGCCTTCGTAGCTGGAGTAGGTGATGGCCGTGAGCAACGTGGTCAGCAGGTCGAGCACCTTGGCGCCCCATTCGTCCGTGCCGTAGAGAGACTCGATGTTGAGCTCGCACGAGCTCGTTATAGGGGGCCTTCGCTTCGGCGTCGGCGATGAATTAGGTAGGTGTCTTCGCAGTGCGCTGAAACGCGCCGTACGTTGCTGCCGGGCTTGAGGATGGTGCTCGCCAGGTGGTGACGACATGACTTGGTCCATCACGAAGCTGTTGCCATGACGGCAGCAGGGTACTGTAGCCGCTGACCTCGTAGCGAGCGTGACGCGAGTACTTGGCTCGTCTGGCCGTCCTCGAGAGCCCGCTGCGCGGGCGGCGGGCGAAGAGGGGTAGCGCGGCAGGTCGGGGTGGCCGCGTCAAAAAGGGGGAGTCGGTGTAGACCCGTGATGTGGAGCAACAGAGTAGAGCCGGGGAAGTTGACTCAAGCGAAGGCAGGGAGAGGCTGATGGCTCGTGCATGAGCGTGAGTAATGAGGGAGACCCGCTCATGCCGACAACTCCAGTGCAGCGTGGGATGGAAGGCGCGCCTGAGGCGTGTCCCCGAAACGTAGTTGCATGGGGTCGGCATGGCGGAGCACACCATCATTGGGCTATGTCGACCGTGGGTGCCTCAGCTTTCGCCTTGCCCTTACCATAGTCCTTGGTGGCGTCCTTTGCTAAGGTGGCTCGTGGCGCCACCGCCTCGCGCCCCGGGCGCGTGGTTTTGAAGTTCTCGTGGCTGCTGCCGCCGCCGTCCCGGTTGCGGTCGTTGCGCCGGAAGGCGCCGCCGAAGCGCGGGCGGTGGGTTTTGCAGCACTCGCGATGTTGGCGTCGTAGACGCGGTTCGTGTAGAGCTCCAGCAGCTCGGTGAACTTGAGCGATCCCAGGTTCTCGGTTTCAGGGCGGAGGTAGGGCTCCCGCGTACGACGTCGAGGGCAAAGGTGTTGCCGTGGAGCATTTGCGCATACCGTTGCTTTCGGAGGTAAGCTAGGCGGAAACGATGGCCGTCGTTGATGGCCTCCATGCTATCGACTATGTCCTCGAGCCGCTGTCCCAAGACCGCTATTATTCCGTGACCGAACGCCGCTACCAGTAGCTTACGTATAGCTCGACAGCCGAGCCGGCGATGAAAGCACCGTAGCACGCGGCGTGGTAGCACTCCTCCGCGGCCGATTGGAGGCGAGGGTTACCGAGTAGGTACTCGAGCACTCGGTCGAGGGTGATGGGGAAGAGCCATGGGCGTCGCAGATTGTCGGGAGGCAGACCGTTCTCGAAACCGGGCAGAGCCGTAGCGAGAATGGTTTTCCAATCAAGGTAGTGCGGTTCGCTCGAAGGGGCGAAGGCGGGCGCACGGGCGTTCTTGTCTTGACCACCGGCGCGGGACTCGTTCCCGCCCGGACTGGCGTCCTCTTCACCGGCGACAGCCGGCCGCATAGGTGTCTCTTGAGTGGCGACAAACCTGGAGAGCTCCTCCCGGATGAGTTGCTTCATTACTGTGTCTTCCGACTCACGACGCGCCGCCTCCATGGGGTCTTGCGCAGTAGTAGCTGCCACGACGCTCCCAACAGCCGCCGCCTTGCCGGCTTCGACAATCTTGGAGGCGGTAAGTGAACCGTTGCTATACTACATCGCAAAGGGGGCGTCGGGGAGGGAGCCGTGTGGGGAAGAGAGGAAAGAAGAGCCTTGGCTTGAGTTGGTCATGTAGCAGCAGCGAGAGCGGAGAGTGAAAGGTTTTGTACCGTTTCCGAGGGCATGAACACTTTGCACGGTTCGAAACCGCGCGCGAGTTAGTTGTGCGGGCAGGATACCAGCAGAAAACTACGATATTGGTCTAGTCTGGCGGACGATGATGGGGTTATAAGATTTGATGGGTACAGGGGTGACAGCTTCGTTATTCATCGTGGGAGGCACACAAAGTGCCGTACATACATCGGCTTTTCAGTGATGAAGCTGCCCGTGGTTGATTACTGGGCGGCGTGACGTCGAGGCCGCGGGCAACTGGTGTCAACCCCCGCATTCCCTAGGTGCAGGAGGGAAAAAGGAAACCCGAGAACTCGACATCATGTGAAATCGACGGACATGAGTCGATTCAACTCTTTTATGCGGTCGAAAATGTTTTACTATGATTGTTGATTATGATTGATGAGGTTGTTGCCCTACCCCGCAGGTACAATCTGTATCAGCAATGCAAGATAGGGGAGGACACATGGCTGAAACCGTGTCCCAAGACACAACACTTCGCGCGGTAACCCGTATGACATTTCGCGATCCGAGTATGGTACGAATAATCTGTCCGCGCGCGCCGCGCCCGCCTTGCGCCGCGCAATCCGCGTCGCGCCGCCTGAAGTACCCGCCCGGCAATTGTGGGCTGCGAATTATGCATCCACTAGCACACCCCCGTCCATCCCACCAGCTCCCGCCCCACCCCGTAGCCCTACCTCCTGACCCCTTGGAGGGCACAGGGCGATTACGGCTGGCTCGGGGCGCGTGTATGTCCCGGGACGGCGGCCGCGAGGTCCACCCTCGCGACTGCCGCCCGATTGACGACCTCCATCAGGGATTCGCGTTTTGCTGACACCATACGCCTTTACAGCCAAAACCGCTCGGATATAAAGGCAGTATAGTCAAAATAGAAGGCATAAATAGTGTACATGTTCATCTACCTGGTCCGCCGGAGCTTGTGCCATCGGTGCGAAGTTTGTGGCCGGGGCGGTGCTCAGATCGGTTGCTGCGGGATCGCCACGGAGATCACGCAGCACGCCGCCTGCGTGGCCGTGGCGGTCGCGACCCGCCCACTATCGCCGCATAAAGAGGTACTTCTGTCGCTACGGGCGATTGCGGTGTCGGTGGTTGACAGTCGTGGGCTTGCTAGAGCCTAGAGCATGGGCAATGGGCCGCGCGATGTGCGCGTCGCGTTGCCGCAAGTGCACACTATACTTACGGCGCGAACCGCATATCGGATTTTATATTCGGGCAGTTCTCGAAATATCGCACGGGTTACCGCGGGAAGTGTTGTGGACACAAGGACGGAAGCGCAACTTCTGGATATAGGCACGGGTTTTTAGGGTTTTAAAATCCATAAACCCTAACCCCCCCCCCCCCCCCCCCCCCCCACCACCACCACCCCGCCCGACTCCAAGCTGCCTACGTCGTGTTGCCCTGCTACTGAGTCATGGGTATACACACACATTGATGCATGTTGTGCATGAGAAGCCCGAGACACGGAGGCATATGGTTTTCATGCACAATACATGGGACGAGCTGTGGGTGCCCACTGACGAGTACGGCAAGCATGCCATATTGCGAGACATGCGTGCCGAGGTGGAGCGGCATGACAACCACGTGTATGTTGGGGAAGTGCATTACTTCTTGGAGGTGACCCACATAAACCCTTCGGTGCCGGACCTCACCCTCGCCGTGTGCCAACTGCACGCCGCAAAGCGCATGGTGAGAGGGGCCCCCCTCGGCACTGGTGTGTGGCAGAGCAAGGCACCCCTTTGGCCAAGGCGCCAAGCATGCATTCACAGGGAGCATCACGCCTTCCATGTCGCGTTGACGCACATCGAGGAGAAACCGTGCTGCTTATATTATGATCCGGACGTGGTGACATACCAGTACCTATCCCGGTTTTGCATGTCTTCACATGATGTGGGGCAGTATGTGTGGTGCACATATAACACAATGACCCCGCACTACTGCTAGCTGAATTTCCGTATAGCTGGTAAATTATTCAATCAAAGCTATGTTGCCCAGCAATTCCGCGCAGCGCCCCGGCACCGTCCCGCTGCCCCGCGCACCCTGCGCCCACCGCCCGAAACCTACCCCCCTTGCGGTTTTGATCAGCGGCGGTTGTGAGGTCTCCGCCATCTAAATCGACGGCGGTTTAAAACCGCCTTTGCCGGCAGCTAGCCTGTTGGGTACGTGGGACTGCCAAGGGAGATGACACAGTTGGGACAATCATAGGGGTAAGGCTTGTCAGTCTGAAACACAATGCTGAAACTACATCGTTTTCTGCGTGCTATTGCTACTCGCTACTATATACTAGCTACGGGCCACTATGCGTCATTTGTACCTTTAAGCACTTTGGCGGACGTTGGCCCAACTATGCCTCATCTGTCCGCGGTCTACTCTCCCAACGGGGGTTGCAACATCTCCTCATTTGGTCTCACTGCAAAAAATTTGTGACTCGACCAGTATAGAACAAAAAAGGCAAGAAGCCTGCCATGAGTGCTGCATTTGCTGGGTGCGGGTATAATCGGGGATGATGCTGCCACAAGGCCGGCTTCCCAATTCTTGGCAGCCTCTTTTAGTCTGTTTATATTGGTCGCCGTTTCATGGGGATGGTTAATGTACAAGTAGCGGAACAGCAGGGCCGTAGCCACGAGCGCCATTGCCGTACGTGAACATCTTGAGATGGTTGACGAAGGCTTCCCGCAGCTTGGGGTGCTCTCGTGGGTCCTTCGCGATGCACACTTCCGAGGCGCCGGCGGTACAACTGATCCCGCGCCGCGGCGAGCCAGGTTCCGTCGACTTCACTAAACATGCGTGCATAAAAACCGGGGTGTCTTCCGGTGCGTCGTCTAAGAGGAAGAACTTCCAACTCCGGAGAACCCAACGGACGGTGAGGATGATTGCCCGGCCATGTATGTTCCTTGTGGAGAGAGGTATACATGTTGCTGTCGCTCCTGTGGGTCGGAACCCACCCCGGCTCGAGATGGATGCACCCCCTCACGACCACTTGCCGGTCGAGGTAACGGATGAACTCCGTAGGGACGCGATTGTAGTTACGCTGCGTGCAGGTGGCGGTTGGCTATACTGGGCGAGGCGAGGAACCGTGGATGATGGGTAACGCTGGGTGCCGACGGCGGGTGGGTGCTGGTTGAGTAGATGTGTTCGGGTGCGGTAGCTGGGAGAAGCCGACAGTTTTGATGCACCGTGTGCCAACCGGCCCCATGCGGCACTACCAGCCGTCGGCATCCCCGACGTAGTCAATCGCTTGTCTCATTGTTTGGGCTTTGTGCAGGTGCGTACCGTCGAATAAAAAGCTCATTACGCGACTTATTTCCCCTTAAGGGGTAGCTACGGACGAATTACGATCCTGGAGCACGCTTGTATCAAATGAGGACATATGTGTCCTCATTTGAACGTTGCATACGGTCGCCATACGGCTCAGGGCTTTACACAATTACGTGGATACTACGCTATGGATACGAAGCAAGCCGGGTAATTGCACTATTGTTACGACCTGTGCTATATATTATAGCGGAGCGCGAGTCGTCTAGGCCCGGCGCCGGACTTAGTTTTTTTTTAAAGCTGCAGCTGCGCCTACCTGACGCACACTCGCACACCCGCCAAACACCGTGGCTGCTCGTCCCCCAGCACCCTTTATCATGGCCAAGCAAGCCAAGCTACTTCTAGGCACCCCCGTGGGCCAAGCTGAGGCATGGAGGCATGGCCATACCACTCGGGGCTCTGTGCAGCACGGGCCGCATCGTTGAGGACGTGCTGCAGGCACTGTCCCACGGCCAGGCGACAAACAACCAAATCCGTGTTCACCCAAAGCAACCCAATGGCGAGAACGCGTTCATCTTTGCTTTCCCGAATATACTGAACAACTGCCCTGAGCGGAAGCTGTACGACGAAGCCGGGAAGAAGAACCTGCTTGATGCAGATTTTCAAGTGTCCGATGAGGGTGTCGTCTCGTAATATTTTACCTCGTGCGCACCCGACGCGACGCGTGCCGAGTCAGATCTTGAGCCCACCACCCGAGCCCCCCCCCTTTCCCCCCGCGCGGATCTGACATGAGCACTGGCGTTAATCGCGTCTCCGTCGACGGTCCATGCCATGTTCCCACGAGCCGGGGGCTGGAGTCCACGCTAAAAGGTGCAGTGAGTCGGCGGGTGGCTGACATTTGAATTTCCCCGGCCAAGAAGGCCAAGCAGCCCGCCAAGCCGGTGATGGCTGGAGTGCCGGCCCGGGGCTGGGGCGGTGCTGGGGCCAGGGCGGGCGGTGGGCCGTTCGGGTCGCGGGCCGGCCGCTAGACCGCGATGGCAGTTGCCGCTGCCGCCACCCGCGATCAGCAGGCCCGCCGCCGTGGCGGTCCCGGCCGAAATTGGATGTAAATATTTTATTCCGCCCTCCCACTGCCGCGCGCCTCGCCGCCCACTGCCGAGCGCCCGCTCACTGGCACTGCCGCGCGCGCCACTGCCGCGCGCGCTTTCGCGGATTAGGCCAGTAGCAGCGAGATTGTCGGGCTTCTAGAGCCAGATGCAAAAATAGTCCACCGCGGATATAGCGTCGCGATGACGGGTGATATGTGTCTGATGGAGTTTTTTACGAGTATGTCACGGAATGACTACATACGAGTGTCATACTGATAAGATTACGGGGTTGTGAAAGGGTATTACATGCTAATTACGAGGTGGACCGGGAGGCTAGTGACTGCAGTGATGCTTTGTGGTGCAGCTCTCAAACTCGCGGTATCGCTCGGTGCGTTGCGAGGAAACGTCCGAAAATTCCACTTAAATCTACCCAAGCAGGGCTACAATTTCTTTGGCTCCGGCACGGTCGTCTGAGGTCAGTTAGACACTTTTCGATTTTTTAGTAATAATTGATCGGAATATGACGTCTGTGTCAGTGTGTGGTCAACACATAGGCGTGAAACTTTACGCCAAGCGGATAGCGAAACCTGATACACGGTGGCGGGATAGTGCGTTGCGTTTACTCGTGCGCGGACCACTCATACTTGATACATGCCCGCCTTGAGCGATACCCACGGCCGTCAGGCCGGACGCCCCCTTTCACAACTTTATTTCCACTAGCGCATAGACGCGTCAAGGTGCACGCCATTGCCGTCCCACTTGGCTCACCATGGCGCGCTATGAGCATGCGGCCATGCACTACAATAGAAAAACTTTGCCCTACGGCAAGGAGGCCGCGAGAACCCTCTCTCGCCTGCGCGTGCAACGATCACAACCGCATGTTGTCCATGATTTGCCGATCAACCATCGTCCTCGACGCGTAGGGCTTGGTCCAGGTCGTGAATGACCTCATTTCAATGCCATACGTGAATGGTGGATAGTTATCATACCAAGGGTGATGCGGTATGAGTGCGGGGGCAGCGGTGTCCCATGCTTATTTATGCAACCAAGTGGCGCAATTTGTGGTTTTGAGGCGCTAGCGCCAGAAGCCATGCTTTTGCCTAAATGAAAGTGTTGACGGCAACGGCTACCGCGTGGCAATATCGGCTGTGTCGCGCTATCGCGGCATTTCCTCCCAGTCGTACGACCCTGAGTAACATGCATGCACGCACGCACGGTCTCAGTGTAGCCGCGCATAGGCATGTGGATCGAATTTGCAAACCCCATACGTATGTGGAGAGGTGTATTCATACCTAATACATACATTATGTATATGTAAGAATGATATATTTAATCAATTCAGTACAAATATATCATTGCTATTATATATATTAATCAACTATTATATGTATACATATTATTGTTACAAGGTGTGGCAATATCAAAATATACTTTCCGGCCCGGCTTTGGCGACTAACTAATATGTAGCGACCGCGATCCATTAATATATCTGCTATCGCTGCAATGGTACATACCGACGTACTGAATCGTCTTTAGGATGCGACGTCTATATAGATGTGACGCGATTCTTACCGTATGGGCCTTGGGGGGGGGCGGGGGGGGGGCGTCTGCGCCGGCCTCTGCGTGCCTGCTTGCCACTGTCTATGTATTTATGTGTATTTATGTATCTGTATGTACACCAATATTATTCTACAGTATAGTAACAAATTTATAAACAGCACGATATACACGCCGTAATTCCTACATATGTTGATATGTTCGACGGCGGGCGGCTGCTTGCTGTAGCAGTAGTCGACTTTGGGAGGTTATATGCTGCCGCTCGTTCTTTTCGCCCCCAGGACAGGACTGGCAAAAGTGAAACCCTGCTACTGCTGCTCGTTATTGTGGCAGCATGCGCGGGTATGTCGCTTGTAGCGCCTGCTGAGGGTGCCAGCAGTCTGTCTCAGCAAGGATATACCTCAATATTAACATCGCAGTCTAGCAGCTCGATACAGTCAGGCACTGAGGGACCGCGCAGCTTACACGGAATGGCAGATATACACGTATAAGGATGCTCAACGACGAAAAGAGTCGTGCGGTTATTGGCAGGATAGATTGGGGACGCTGTTTATTTGCCGATGTACAGCACACGCCCGTGTTTACACCTCAGAGCCTACATGGAATACCGCGAAGCTGCAAAATGTACATGCTGATTATTGCATGTTTATGTAGGATAATATCATCGTGAGACAACATGTCATTCAACAGCGGGCAGTTTGTTCACCATCGTTAACATGTTAGGATAGCATAGAGCATGTAGTGGGTGTATGCCAAGCACCCATCTAAGCAGGAACGTACAAGCCATTGTATCGGTCATGATTTGTGTATATCAATACAGCAATTATTTGTGTTTTATCCATGCCAACTGCAGTAATCATGAATGATTCAAATGCAGATGAGGTGATTGACAGTAACAGGGGTGTCAGCATGGGCTGTCTACGTGAAGGATCGCAGGCCACTCAATGAATGCCCCTCTTGGAGAGCCGGGTGGGGGGCAACTCAGTGTCTTGCAACTCAATTTTCGTTGTAATATCAATCAACGAGCTGCAATTATGCTTTGTGCGTTATGACCGGTAAACCCTGTCACTAGGGCTCCGGCCAGCAGCCATATGTGAATTGCACTGACAACTGTACTACTGGCAGTGTTGCGCACAATAAGAAATGCACAGGTCCAACTGGAATTGTCAGGGTGCTACATCAGCATCATCAAACATGAACTGCGAGGCTCTGCAATCCAACCAATTTACAGCACTTGATGCGACAATGTTCACTCAGCTGGTTCCCATGTCCGAAGTCTCGCAATTCTGTATTTGGCTTGCAACGCAGTACTTGCCGAAATTCTTATTCCCTGCTTTGCGAAGGAGCCACCACAAGCAGGCCAGCTGCGCATGCAAGGTCTCACTGGTAGCTGCTGATTACATGCGCAACAATACATCAACCAGAAAATGTGTCAATGTAGGATCCACCAAGGGGATTTCACCCTAGCCAGGAGTAATTACTTTTTACACAAAGTAGGGATCTTGGTGACGAAGCATACATGACGTATGCACAGGCAACAACCACAGGGCAGCTCCAACGGCCAGGGCGCTATGGCTTCAGGCTGGTGGCTGTGGATATTAGTTTTGCCTTGAATTCAACTGGCATGGCCTTTGACAGCTCCGCCAGACGCTCGAGCGACTTGGAGAGTACCATCCTGTGGTCAAACGCCAGCTCGAGCGACGCTAGCTTATCAAGTGGGTACCACTGGACGGCAGCAGCATCATCAGCGGCTTCCACTCGCAAGCCGGTGTGCGCGATTATGCAGCCATATGCGACCGTGATGGTCCATCCCCTGGGATCGCGGCCAGGGTCGCCAAACGCCCCCAGCTGATGCATCTGCACCTGCGGGCCGAAATCGGCATGCATCCGAGCGCGACACGGGTCACTTCCTCGAGCGCATGGAGGGCAGGCAATGCAGAGGAAATATGCGTTAATGCACGAGGGGACACAGCACACCCCCCCCCCCCCCCCCCCCCCTCCTCCCCCCCGCCCGCTGGCCCTGCCGCCAACCCCACCTCGTTGGGGTCCACCGACGTCTCTTCTTGCAGCTCCCTCACAGCCGCAGCATGCAGAGTCTCATCGGCGTTCACAAACCCTCCCGGGAGAGCCCAACAGTCCTTGAACGGTGGGAGTCCGCGCTTGATGAGCAGCACATGCGGCACTTTGCTGCTGGCTGTCACCACCGCCCCGCAGCAGCCTGTCTGCGGTGCCCTGCCCTGAGCCACGATCACGGCATCCACCGTGACCGCTGGCCTTGGGTATTCGTACTCATGAGGCATCTCTTCCCGTTGGTACACGTCTCACTCGGGGCGGTCGATATGGCCTGCCGCGACACCTGCGGCTGGGGGCACGGGCAGGCGTGGGCTCCCCTGTCAGCACGCGGTCCAGCGGACTTAGTTCGCCAAGAGTCGGAAAGCACGTAGGACTGCTTCTCCGAGAGGGGCCTTCCTTGAGCTGGTGAAAAGCTTGCTGCCCATACCTATTCAGGACGTCACGACCGTGTATGGCGCATCTCGACGTTGGTTTAGGGCACTGGCAACTACGTGAAGCGGATACACGTAGTCCTTCAGCGACTACACGTACAGTGACTATACCGATATAATAAACATTGCGTCCCCCCCCCCCCCGTTCACTATATCGGTATGTTCACTATATCGGTGTTCATTATAAGCAGGCCCACCCGACCGCTATAGTAAACGGTTTACTAAATCGGTACTATTGTTTATTGTAACGGTGACCCCGTTCACTGTAGCAGTCTGTGCCCATGCAAGGCAACATGTGACTCTGGATTTGTGTTTCAAGAGTTCTTGATTACTTTACATGGCTTTCTTAGGTGCCGGAGAGGGCAGGAGTGACTACGGTGCTGGGGGGCGGGGAGCGGGAGGGAAGAATTCACGGACGGAGGCCTGCCGTGTGCGGTTTGACGTGTGCATGGCAGCCAAGCCTTCACGCAGGATATCCACAGCAAAGAGACTGTTGTAGTCTCGGACCATCACTGATGCGTTCACTCGTTCCGCATTCTCAGTCACAAACAAGAAAACTTTCTCCACAAGCCCCCTAACCTCCTGCAATGTGGGTGCCCTCTCTGGCTCCATCTCATCCACATCCACATCCATGTCCAGCGGCACCATAGCTACGTTGTCACAGGGGCAGTTGAGTGGCGGTGGGCGCAATGTGCCGCAGTGTGCCGCCGCCGCCGCCGCCGCCGAGTGGCTGTAGAGGCCTCTGCGCCCGTACTGGAACGGTACCGGCTATCGGAACACGCCAACGGCCGGGTTCGGCGTCGGCAACACTGCCGTTATGTAGAGAAGTTTACTATATCGGTATAGTTTGGGGCATTGTGTCCCCCCCCCCCCCCGTTCACTATAGCGGTAAGTTTATTATATTGGTAAGTTTATTATAGGGGTATACATAGGGATTTTTCCCGGTGTTAAGAATCCGTCCCCCCCCCCCCCGTTCACTATATCGGTATGTTCACTATATCGGTATTCATTATATCGGTATAGTCACTGTACCTGTATTCACACCAGTATTAATCCTTAGTACCTGCGGGATGCGGGGCGCCGTGAGGCTGATGATTGCTGTGTAGATCTTTCAGTACTACAGGTAGCAGTCGCTACTGCTTCTAGCAGTAAGTGGATTTGTTATAGTCGCTAGGTACTGCCCTTTTTCTAATTCACACGAATTTATCTGGCAGCGCTCAGTAAGGATAGTACCGGGTGCGAGCAGCGGCCCGCGTGCGGTGCGCTAACGGCCGCGCCGACCGGTCGTTGCAGCTGGTTGGCGCGTTCAGCCGATCCCCGTCATCACGGTCGCATCGGTCGTCGTTGGTTGTCGCATGCATGTCATCCTTCGCGCCCCGGGAGGCGGGAGATCGGCATTAGACGGCATAAGCCGCCCCAGCACTTTACCTCGTGCGCCAACTCCAGTCGTAGGTCTGGCATAGCCATTCGACCGCTGCCTTATTATTATTGTCGCAGTCGCGAGCATCATGCTGCTGCAGCATGTCACCGCTGAGCCGCCGACCTGTCGACATCTGCGACGTTCTTGCGGCGGCCGCCGCCGTCGTCCGGACGTCCGGACGACGATACCGTATTATTAAGTGTTTAGAGCCTTGGCACTACAGGGTAGTGCTTTCGCACTGAAAAGCCGATGTACGGCACTTTGCATGCCGCCCACGGCGAACAGCGGTCACCCTCGTACCCGTCAAATCTTATAAAACCATAATCGTCCGCCGGACTGGACCACTCTCTTAGTTAGTTTTGTGCTGGCCTCCTGCACAACACTAACTCGGGGTTTCGTACCATGCAGAGTGCTGACCTTAAGAAACGGTACTAAACCTCCCACCCTCCGCTCGCGCTGCGACCACATGACCAGCTCAAGCCGAGGTTCTTCTTTCTTTGATTCTTCTCCACGCGGCTCTCTCCCTAACGAAGCGACCCCTTTGCGATGACATGCCGCGGCTCGCGTACCGCTCCCAAGACGGTCGACGTCGGCAAGGCGGCGGCTATCGAGGGCGTCGGAACGACGGTTACTGACCACGACCCCATCGAGGCGGCGCGTCGTAAGGCGGAAGTTATAAAATTGAAGCAGCTCACTCAAGAGCAGCTCTCTAGGTTCTTCACCACTCAAGAGACTCGTATGCCGCCGGCAACCGCCGGTGAAGAGGACGCCATTCCGGGCGGGAACGAGTCCCGCGCCGGTGGTCAAGACAAGAACGTCCGTGCGCCCGCCTTCGCCCCTTCGAGCGAACCACACTACATTAATTGGAAACTCGCCCTCGCTACGGCTCTGCCAAGTTTCGAGAACGGGATGCCTCCCGACTTGTCTGCGACGCCCCGGGCTCTTCCCCATTGCCCTCGACCGTGTGCTCGAGTACCTGCTTGGTAAACCTAGCCTCTAGCCGGCAGCATATGAATACTACCACGCCGAGTGCTACTCGGCTTTCATCGCTGGCTCAACCATCGAGTTGCGTAAGTTGACGGCGGCGGCATGCGTCACCGAGGAAATTACTCCGGCCTTCGGGCAGCGGCTCGAGGCCATCGTCCACAACATGGAGGCCATCGACGACGGCCATCAGGTCCGTCCGGCGTACCTCCGCAAGCATGGGATACACAGATGCAGCACGGCGACACTTTCGCGCTCGACGATGTCGTACGGGGGCGTTACTTCCACCCTGGTACCGAGAACCTAGGTACTGGAGCTCGAGTTATCCGAGCTACAAGGATCCTGGAGCTCTGTAAGGACCGCGTCTACGACGCCAACATCGCGAGCGCCGCGAAAACCACCGCCCGCCAGCGCTTCCGTGGCGCCCTCCGGCGCAACGACCGCGACCGGGACGGTGGCGGCGGCAGCCGCGAGAACTTCAAGACTACGCGTAAGGCGGTGGCGACACGTGCCACCTTTGCAAAGGACGCCACCAAGGACTCTGGCAAGAGCAAGGCAAATGTTGAGCCCCCTCCGTTCGACAAGGCCGAATGATGGGGTGCTCCGCCGCAGTGCCGACGACCCCCGGCAGCTGCGTTTCGAGGGCACGCCTCCGGGCGCGCCTTCCCGGTAACGCTGCATTGGAGTCGTTGGCACGAGCGGGACTCTCTCACCACTGACCCTCCTACGCACCCGTCATCCTCCCTTTGCCCTCGCCAGGATCAACCCCTCTGGCGCTACCCTGTCCTTCAGCACCTACATAACGAGTCTACATGGAGACTCCCGCTTTCTGGCGCGGCCTCCCCGATCGACCTGCCACGCTAACCCTCTTCAACCGTTGTCAGCGCGGCGGCCTCTCATATGCAGCTGAACGAGCCCGGTACTCACGCGAGGCGCGGTACGAGGTCAGCGGCTACAATACCGTGGCGTCATGTCATCAGCTTCGTGCCGCCCATGATTCGGCCAAAACCAACCGGCGAGCGCCACCCTCGGACCCGGCCGCGGCGTACGGCGCGTTCCGGCGTGTCTGCCGCACCTGCACGAAGACACCTACCTTCATCGCCGACGCCGCAGCAAAGGCTCCCTGGAGCGAGCTCATGCGAGGTGTCATCGAGACTCTCTACGGCACAGACGACTGGGGCGCCAAGGTGCTCGATATGCTCACTACCTCGTTCACAGCCAGCACGTACTCCAACGACTACGAAGGCAAGTTTCGTCTCTTCGCCGAGTTCCGCATCGACGAGGAAGACGTCTTTCCCCCGGACTACACCGAGGCTACTGTGTCCGCTACCTCGCATGCACCGCGGAGCGCTGCACCATCTGTGCCGGCTCTCTGCAACCCTACCATGCCATCAACATCTTCGTACGTCACACCGGTCGGGATGACGCCCTGGCCACCGGCCTAGCCATCAGCGACATGAAGCGGGCACTACTTCAAATCCGTCAGCTCAAGACTAGCGAGGAGCCGCGGCGCGCCACCCTTCCATGTGACGTCATATCACCAACATCCTTGACGACCTTGCTAACCTTCCCATGACCACCCCCGGCTACAGCACTATCCTGCACGAGGGTGCCGCGGTTTGCTCAACATTTATGTTTTACTCCCGTGGCGAGTCCAGCGCGTCTCCTGCCGACTCCACGACATGGCCATGGACACCCATAACATCACTCTCTACATCAACCGCGAGAAGGGGGGACATCGCAAGCGTCGGGACGGGTTCAAGCCCCTACTCCAAATCCTTGCCACCGCCGTGCCCGCGCGGACAACCCATCTCCGCCGTTTCATCGCTTACCGCGACGTAGCGTTCCGGGCAGCCCCCTCCGCCAAGCAACGGGACCGATTCTGGGCGCTCCCCTGGCGACATGACTACACCTCCCCTCACATGGAACGCCTCCACCCTCGGCGACTCGCTCACGCGGGCCATCGCCAGCATCAATCGAGCCCCCCCCCCCCCCCCCCCCCGCCCCCCCCCCCCCCCATCCCCCCGAAGGAGTCGTGTGGACCTCGCTCTCCTTACGAAAGGGCGCGCCATCTTGCGCAAATGCAGTTGGCTTGCCCTTGGACAAAATCCGCCAGTGGGCCGGTTGGGCCCGCAATTTTGAACAAGTGGAGGGAAAATGAGTAGTCAGGGGGGCGCTGTGTGAAACACAGCGGAATAACTGGAAGATGGCAGGCTCATCTATTACGGCTGCTTTTATATGTCTACTCGTGCTGCTCCCAAAAGGGCGCAACGGCGGATGAACTAGTAACCCGTACCAATTAGCAACAACGGTAGCCGGAAAAGCGGTTAGGAATAAAGGAGGAAACCCCATAAACTAGTTCATTTTACTCTGGTTTTGCCAGTGGTGAGCGAAAGGAGAGAGCGGAATATTGACGCAGAAAGGGTAGCGCAAGGTCACCGGGAAGAGGGCAATAATGGGAAGGCCACCGCTGCGGAGTCTTGTTGAACTTGGAAGTGGCGAAGGGGCGCGGAGTGACCGAAGAAGAACCATGCACCATGTGCAAGGAGGACGTTAGGGTCCATGTAGTCCAAAACGACGTCGAAATTTGTGGCCCAGCCGCCTTGGTGGCGAATGTGGAACAGCGGAACTCCGATGGCGTTAGCAACATACATTGCACCCTTGCGAAGGCTGTGCGAGCTCAAGGAAGTGCCGGCGGGAGGGGCAGCACCGACAAGACGAACGCCCGTAGAGAGCTAGTCCGACATTGTAGGGGCAGTCCAAGACTTGGACTGTTCTTTCGGGGTGACCGCCCAGAAATTTGTCGCAGTCAAGGCGGCACCAGGAACCAGGGGGGCAGACTGTACGTTGTCGATGAGGTGATGGTGCACGAGACGCTCGACGCGGGAGTGCTCCGGCACTGGAAGAAGAGTACAAGGCGCGTAGGTCGTTGGGGCCGCGCCGTCCGGCACGCCCCTTCTCTCGGTAGACATACAGGGTGATGTTGTAGGCGTCGACATGCACGGCCTGCACTCGGCAAGACACGCCCCAATAAGTCCTGGCAAAGAACATGAAGTTGACAACCGAGGCCGTTAGCTAGGGCTCGGAAGTCGTACTAGTATTTGTGTGTGTGAGGGGGGGGGGGGGGGGGCAGACACAATCAACTCGGCCCGCTCAACGAAGCTGTAAGCGACATCAACATGCAGAGGGACTCGCAAAGGGGCAGGCTCCATGCGGCGTTGCCTCAGTAGCATGCCACGACGCGCAGCGGTGAGATTCAAGCTGTCCTTAGCGATGGGCGGGTCGATGTTGTGTAGTTCGAAGAACGTGTGCATTGCTGACATGTAGGGTTGTAGCGACTTCGCCCCGATATGTGGCCGCGCTCACCATTCCAAGCGACGTACCGGACGACAGTGGCAGTAGTCGCCTCCAACAGCGGGCTGATGTTACTCTCGGAGTCGTAGGGCAGAACAGCAGAACTCCGCGAATTGAGACAGCTTGCCGGCGTAGCTCTTGAGCGTCTGAGCGGTGAGGGAGGAGAGTAGGTCGAGGGCCGCCCGTTGTCCCAACTCGTTTGAGGCGAACGCTTCATGCAGACGGGACCAAAGTGAAAAAACCCATGGCAGGGCGATAGCTTCGGGCTCGTCAAGTGTGTAAGTACGACGCTTGGCCTACGGAGTAACATGGAGCGGTTCATTTCAGCAAATTTAGTACTCGACTGCGGCGGTTAGGTTGCCGGCGGTTGGTCGGTAATTGCCGGACGGGTTAGTTAGGGCACCAGTACGGGTTTGCGGGGCAAGGTTCAAGTAGCAAGGAAGGCCGCCCGCGCGCCCGCCGTCGCGCTCGTAGCGCATGTCACGCGCGTAACGTACACTCGCGAAAGATGGTCGTTGCAAACCGGTTGTAACACGTAGTGCAACAACCTACGGACGCATTGATGAGATGGTACGGGAGGCGGATTGTTGAGCCGCCATGTGCAGGTGTGCGGATGGTTGATTCGCGCTCTGTCGTGGCTATATAGCAAACGCCGCACCGAAGAAGGTCTAAATGATGCATGTGAAGTGGGGGGGGGGGGGGGGTGTCCGGTCCGGACGCTACACATGGCCTCATCCCGCCGTTGAGCTGCCGGGTTCGCTGTGCGGCGGTCACCAAAAGGTGACCTCGCAAAGCGCCAGCAACTCCGACGAAAGGCGCCCCACACCGTCACTGGTGCTCACCTGCATCGCGGCCACGCCCACGACCGCCGCCACGTCCACGTCCACGCCCTCGTCCAGCGAGCGCCGCCGCTACCCGAGCCGTAGTAGCGGTAGCTTTCGCGCTGATGGCGACCGCCTTGCATCGAAGACGCGTCGCTATCTAGTAGGCCTTTATCATGTCCCCGAAAATCGCAGAGCCCAAATGCTCAGCGGTAGGCTGAAAATGTTGGGCCCGCAGTACGTCCAACACATCTAAGTCACTCACCGTGCACACGCTTGATTTCGTTAAGCCTCCGCAGGAAGACTAATAGACGAAAGCGAAACGCCTTGTCGATGGCCTCGGCGTGATTCCGGGCGCGTGCGAGGTAAGGGGTGAAGTCCTGATGAGTAGTAGCAGGGACGTACGGTAGCAACTTGTCGAGGGCCACGAAAAGAGCGGCCATGTAGGCCCCAAAGCACGGTATCCAAAGGTACTCTTCTTGGGCCGGCAAACGCCGGTCATCATGCTTGGGGTACTTGTTCGTCATGTCGCTCTTTAAGGGATAGAGCCTAGGCACTCGGCTGACCGCTCGAACGTTCCCGCAACCAGACTCTACTCGTTGCAGTAGCTCTGGCACCGCGAGGTAGTCCTCCTCGTCACTCATCGCGGATTTTGCTCCGCGACACGGCCGCTTTGGGCTATAGCTCTAGCAAATCGGGGCGCACTGTGGCTCCCCCGCGGCATGTCGGCTGTCCTGCGACTACTCGTTGCCCGGAATCAGAGCCATGTGCTCCGTCTCCATCAACAACACGATCACGAGCCGTCAATAGTAGGGCCAACAACGATGTGAGCTCGCGCAACAATGTAGACTAGGCATGCACGTCTGCTTGCAACGATTCGAGCGTCGTCTTGGCGGCTCGCGGGTTCTCCATTTGCCATGGTAACGCACGGGCGGCGGCGGACATACGGATGAGAATTTCACACACGGATATGGTAAGCCGAGAGTGTGGTCTTATTGAAACAACATGTGACCTAGGCTGCTCGCAACATGTTTCGAGACAGTTAATCGTTGTGTGCAACACAGCGAAATTGGAAGATGGCGGCCTCACCTGTTACGGCTGCTTTTATGTCTACTCGTGCTGCTCCCAAAAGGACGCAACGACGGCTGAACTAGTAATCCGTACAAGTATCAATTAGCAGGAAGGCATCCAGAAAAGCGGTTCGGAAAGGAGGAAACCCCATAAATTAGTTTAGATCATTAAAGCACAGGTACTTACGACACGAGTTACGAGTACTTCAAAAGTAGTACGTATAACTCGCGGTTTATCGTGAAATAGAGACTAGTCGTTGAAATCTGACCCCATCCGTAACAGTGTAATACTCTTAAATAATAGATGTGGTGGGTCGCTAGTGACTAATGCTGCGCTGGCGGCTTTGGAATCGCTAGTGCCGCGGTATGCAGTCGGTAGTGTTTGGAGCGCCGGTGCAAATTAGCCCCCAAGGATTGTACAGTACGGTAAAAGTAAAGTTCGCCCCGGGACATCGGCCGAAGCCGCCCCAGCACTTGACCTCGTGCGCCAACTGCAGTCGTAGGTCTGGCATAGCCCATAGACCATTGCCTCATTCGAACCCCGAAGGGCTAATGCATCAACCGAGTAAACCCGGGACACGCCGGGCCGATATTGCCGAAATACATCGGCCAGGAATCGAACCCGGTACCTCTCGCACACGAGACGACCGCTCTACCGAGCGGACAAGGGATGTACCTTGTACAGTACGGTACTCTCAGACTCGTCCGTAGTTTTTTCCCTCCGTAGTTTTTCCCCGTTGGTAGTAATCCTTTTTAATGCAGCACGATCTGCACTCATACCATAGTGATGGACGGACGATATGTTCACAATCTTATAACCCCCTACTCAAATAAATCATATTAAAAAAAATCCTTAGAAAAAATTAAAAATCAATCCTGTTTCGCCCCCGTAGCCTGCCCGCCTGGTTCTCACCTTGGCCAGCACGCCGCGAGTCGCCCTCCCCTCGATCTCCTCGTCGCGCTCATATGATGCTTCACCAAGGCAGGACACAGCGACGTTCGTTTTTGCTGCTAGTCGTTACAACGCGATTTTTGTCGCGCGTTGCAGCACGGGAGTACTGCACAGCGACCATACACAACCCCAAGGTAGTCGTATTAGCTCTGCCGACACGCGCGACAGGCCGTGAGCGACACGGGATCATCTCCCCTCCTGGTCGGCAGCAGGTCCGCCCCCTCAAGACCTCGTCCCCGTTCTCCCTGACGCTCTGTCCATGACGCCGATCCGCGTGGCTGCACGTGTCGGGGCCGTGCCGGCGGCAGCGTGAGTGGCAGCTGCAGACTGGGTGGGTGTGTTGGGTTATGGGCGGAGGGGCTGTCGCATGGCTGGGCAGCGGCAGGGGAGAAGAGCGTGGTGCGGCGGTGCGGCCGTGGGGGTGTTCAGAAGGGTGGGGAGAGGCCCAGGGGGGGGGGGGGGGGCAGCTACCCAGGGAGCTGGGCAGGCTGGCGACAGGTGCTGGCAGTGCTGCAGCTCCTGCGGTTGCCACCATCTGGCATGACTTCCATCGCTGCAGCGTGCAGCCTGGCTGAGGTTGTCCGCTTGGTTTGGGGAAAGGGAGGGGGTGGGGGTGAGGGGCGGTGCACATCGTCATACCGTGACGACCCCCGCCGGTGAGACAGCCTCATGGATGGTGGATGGGGGATGCTGAAAGTGTACCGTGGAGACACGTGGCGTGAGATGCTGCTGGGCGGAGCGATGGCTATCTATGCTCCGCCATCTGCTCACAAATCTTGCATTCCGTCTATGCGAGGACCGGTAGTGCCAGTGTGGCCAGTGTAGCCGTCAAAGCACTGGGACATCTGGTCCGGCAGCACCCGCCCGCTGGCCCTGACAGTCTGTGCATGGTGTGCGCAGCCTGCAGGATGGCGGACGATCGGGAGCTGCGGAACTGGGTGTCAGACAGCCTCGAGGTGCTGCTAGGTGCGGCGACTGCGCCTGATGCTGGAGCCTGAGCGCGCTGCCATCGCCGTCGGTGTCTCGGCAGCTACGCAGGGTGTGTATGGGGAGGAGGGAAACCAGCTGAGCACCCCCTCTCCCCTCCCCCCCCCCCCCCCCCCCTCCTCGCCCCTCTTCCCCTGACAGGCTTCTCGGAAGCCGCACTGGTGGGCTTCGTCGTCTCTCTAGGTGCGCCGCCGGCTGCACATCGCCCCCTTTGGCCAAACCAATCCCTCCCAGCTGAGGCGAAAGCCATGCTCAGCTATGCTCAGTCCGGTCAAGTGCCAGGCTCTGCCGTAGCGCTTGACATCTGTCATGCCAACAGCCGGCGCCCAGTGCACACCCTACACCATTCCGACAGCCTGCCTGCCATGGCTGCTCCCCACCATTACTTATGCGGTCATATGATGATCGTCTGCGCCGTGGCACCGGGCACTCAGCATCCCACGCCAGGCGACCCCGGCTCTGCCCGGCCCCAGATGGACTTCCCTCTATGCGCCTGCCCCGGCCTGCCCGCACTGCCTGTCCGTCAGAGATTGAGTCGCCTCACAATGGCTGCTGCGTTTCGCAGCCAAGAAGGCGTCCTCCACGCAGCAGTTCACCTCTCAGTTACATGACCAGGTGCCCCCCCCCCCGCCCCCCTGCAAAGACCGGTAGCTGCGGTGCCCAGGCAGCTGCATTGGTGCGCTGGCTGCCCTCTCAGCACCCCACCCCGGGATGCCTCCCTGCGCGCAGGGCCTCCCGCCCGGAAGCGCAACCGACGCCTTTGCCAAGGACCTGCTGTCCCGCCTGCCCTCATCGCGCAAAGGCAAGGCGTCAACCAGCGCCCACTCCAAACAGGTGCGGGCGGCCATGCAACGACTCAATCGGCCACCATTGTGTGGGGTTGCCAACTCACACGTGATTGCGTCCGCTGCGGCTGTGCAGGGCGACAAGAGGGCCGCAGCGCTGGCAAGGAAGAATGCTACATATGGCATGCTGGAGGACAGCGAGGAGGTGCGGGATGGGGGCGATGTGGCAGTGGGGTTGGGTCGGCGGTGCTTGGGTTGGCTGGACGCGTAGACTGGGCGGGGCGTTGAGCTTGGGATTGACAGATCTGGGGCGGCGGCTGCAGGACGAGCCGCCGCCTAAGCTGCGGGAGGCGTCGCCAAAGGAGGGGAAGAAAAAGAAGAAGAAGATCCGCAAGGCCAAGGCGGTGGAGGACGACGGCGAGGACGACACGGTGGTGCAGCGCCGCTCGGACAAGCGCAAGTGGGAGGCGGAGGGGGATGCAGCGGAGAAGGAGGAGGACCTGGAACGGCTGCGGGAGGAGGAGCGCGAGCGGGACCAGAGGTGCGCATGCCGTGCCGCTGCTGGCACCGCACCCTGCCCCCCCCGCCCCTCCCTCTGAAGCACCCCGCTGCCGCCTCTGTAGGGAAAAGGAGGAGTTTGAGGAGCGGCTGCGCGCGCGTGATGAGGAGAAGACGAAGAAGGTGCGAAACATGGCGGGCATGGCTGGCTCGTGGTGCCGATGGCATCCTCACGTGGGTTGCAGGTACCCCCTCTCGGGGCTCTGGTCACGCATTCGCACTGACATCGCGCCGTCGCTGAGCTTGCTCCGCGCGGTGTTCCGTGTGCTGCAGCTGATTGAGCAGAGGTTCAGCAAGGAGGAGTTGGAGGACATGGAGCGCCGGAAGTACGAGACAGAGGAGCAGCGCAAGGACCTGGTGCCTGTGCTGCGAGACGTACGCCGTGCCGCGCCTTCGCGCCTCCTTTCAACCTCCTACCGTTGTGCTTTACGCAAGCAATCACCCGCCAGGCTGGGGTCACCCTCATGCCACGCTGAGCTGGGTGTAGGAGTCGGACACACTGTGTTGGAGGCCATGTTAGGAGGAAAGGCGCGACGACCTGCCGCCTGTCCTCACTGAACCCCCCCCCCCCCCAACCCCCCCTCCTGCATCCCTCCCTACCCCGCATTGCTGTGCCTACAGGTGTCCAGGCAAGAGTACCTGAAGAAGCGGGAGGTGGCCAAGCTTGACGAGCTGAGGGATGCCCTCGAGGACGAGGAGTTTCTGTTTCAGGGGCAGGTGGGCTGCACGCTCGCCCCGCGCTCTCTTCCCTGATGTGCGCTTGGCCCGAGCCGGGGCTCCCGGGCCGCCGGACAGGCGTGGCAAGTCGCCACCGGCACGGCTGACGATGTGCCGGCGTGCCCTCCCGACTGCGGCTGCCTTTCAGGAGCTCTCCGAGAAGGAGCGCGCGGACCTGGAGTACAAGCGCCGGGTGTACGAGCTGGCGCTTGAGCGGCAGAAGCAGCTGGACAAGCTGAATGCCGATGACGGCTACCGGCTGCCGGAAGCATACGATCAGCCGGGGGAGGCGCGCCAGGTGGGAGGCGCCCTACGCCGCGCGGATTCCCATATGACTTTCGTGTCTGCGCATGCACATTATATTTCTTTGCTGGGTTGACCTTGGCCGTGGGACTCGGCGTTGTGGGCTGGGGGCGCAGGATCGCCGCTTTGCTGTGGCGATGGAGCGGTACCAGGAGGTGGAGGAGGACGACAGCGCGCCGTGGAAGGAGCAGGCGGGGTGGGAGGCCCACCAGATAGCCAAGGCCACGCAGCAGTACGGCTCGAAGGATAAGAGCAAGGCGGCGGAGTACGATTTCGTGTTTGAGGATCAGATTGACTTCATCAAGGATGAGTACTTGGCAGGTGGGCAGCCCGCTGCTCTGCGTGCCGGCTCTTCTAGGGGCTAACATTGCCCTCATCGCATCTTATGGAAAATCATCTGAATGAGCCACCAACAGCCTAAAGTTTCATCAGCCCCTCACGCAAAGACACGAGGTGCATGGCTCCTGGCGGTCGAGAACGCTCTGACCTGAGTTTCTCTGTTCCGCAGGTGATGTGGACGTTGATGAGCAGATGACGGCCGCAGAGAAAGAGAAGGCGGAGCGGGCGGCGGCGGCCAAGTCGGAGTTCGACCGCATTCAGGCCGAGCGTGCGGCGCTGCCTATGTTCCCGTACCGCGAGCAGATCCTGGCGGCGGTGGAGGAGCACCAGATCCTGATCATCGTGGGCGAGACGGGCAGCGGCAAGACCACGCAGATCCCGCAGTACCTGCACGAGGCAGGCTACAGCAAGCTGGGGAAGATTGGCTGCACGCAGCCGCGGCGGGTGGCCGCCATGAGCGTGTCGGCGCGTGTTGCGGATGAGGTTGGTGTCAAGCTGGGTCACGAGGTGGGCGGAGCCCGCACATGTACTGCATGTCGCCCTGAGGATATAGACATCAGCACCTCTACACCTCCCTTCGCTAATGAGGCCATGTCTGCCCCCCCTCACCCCCCCCCCCCCCCCCCCCCCGCTGTCTCCACTGCGCACAGGTCGGCTACTCCATCCGATTCGAAGACTGCACGAGCGACAAGACGGTCATCAAGTACATGACAGATGGCATGCTGCTTCGGGAGTTTCTTGGCGAGCCTGACCTCGCCAGCTATAGCGTGAGCGCCCACAAGCTCGCCGTCCACCGTTTCAGCTCAAGCCTCCCACTTTGCGTCTCAAAGGGACATGTGCTTTGTACTTTTGTTTGCTTGCGTGGGGAAGAGTGGAAGGCTGTCGATCATGGCATACTTCTTGGACTCGGTGGCATTAGGCCATCTCCAAGCTATGGTGGTGAGGCTGTAGTCGTGGGCATTTATGCTTCCTGCCTGGGT
This sequence comes from Tetraselmis striata, assembly GCA_006384855.1. Lineage (NCBI taxonomy): Eukaryota > Viridiplantae > Chlorophyta > Chlorodendrophyceae > Chlorodendrales > Chlorodendraceae > Tetraselmis > Tetraselmis striata. The sequence goes on from VCJN01001862.1 coordinate 223,105, forward strand.
GGGCTCCCTCAGGTGATGATGGTCGACGAGGCGCACGAGCGGACCCTCCATACCGATGTGCTCTTTGGCCTGGTGAAGGACATTGCGCGCTTCCGACCGGACTTGAAGCTGCTGATTTCCTCCGCGACGCTGGACGCCGAGAAGTTCAGCGAGTACTTTGACTACGCGCCCATCTTCCGCATCCCCGGCCGCCGCTACCCCGTGGACATCATGTACACCAAGGCGCCAGAGGTGGCTGCAACCTCCTTCCCCCCCCCCCCTCCTCCCTTGCCGGCCCGCTCCTACCCTCTCATGCAATACTAGCGGTGACAATGGCCGTGGACTGACGTTCTGCCGCGTGCTCTTTTCCGCAGGCCGACTACCTGGACGCAAGCGTAGTGACGGCGCTGCAGATCCACGTGACGCAGCCTGCAGGCGACGTGCTCATCTTCCTGAGCGGGCAGGAAGAGATCGAGGCGTGCGAGGAGCTCCTCAAGCAGCGCACCCGCGGGCTGGGCTCCAAGATCGGGGAGCTCATCATTGCGCCCATCTACGCCAACTTGCCATCCGACCTCCAGGTCTGTCCACCCCAAGCCCAGTCCTCACAACATCACGACAGTGCTCCCTGCTCCCAGACCCCCCCCCCCCCCCCCCCCCTTCTCCCTCCCCCATCCCCCATCCCTTCCAGTATGCCTGGTCATGAACCCCACCGCTTGCTTCACCCATACGACCCGCACTCCGCAGGCAAAGATCTTTGAGACAACCCCACCAGGCGCTCGGAAGATTGTCATCGCTACCAACATCGCAGAGACCTCTCTCACCATCGACGGCATCCGAGTGAGTCGCCGCCCTACCAACCACCGCCATGCCGCATGCCCCGCACGCAACCCCCCCCCCCACCCACTACCCCTTGCCTGCATTTTGGCTTGTTGTCTGGTCTCTGCACCGCTGCCCTGTCCTGAGCCCAGGGTCCCCACTGGCGCACAGTACGTCATCGACCCGGGTTTCTGCAAACAGAAGAGTTATAACCCGCGCACCGGCATGGAGTCGCTGGTGGTGACGCCCGTCAGCAAGGCCAGCGCAATGCAGCGGACCGGGCGGGCAGGGCGGACGTCGCCAGGTATCGGGAGGCCTGCTCACGCTCGCCGTTGCCATCTGCGCACCCTCAGCCCTGGCTGCAGGATTGGTGTGTCAGAGAACCCGCTTGCTGCGGTGGTCGTGGGCTTAACTTAAACACGGAGGTTGTTGGCAATAGCTTGGGGAGTAGCTAATGCATAGGTAACCGATGTGCTCCGAAACCACAAGTCAGGGAAACCACTTGGGAACATATCGCATGTACAGCTCGACAGTTGTACCGCCCCAAAACATGCCAAATGGTGACACATGCCTCGAGATGAGCGCACATGTGTTCATCCCATGTGAGGCATCCGCGACGGCGAGATGCAGCCCGGCTTTAACCGTCCATGACACCCTCCGCTGAGCGCCCTGCGCCGGTCCACCGCAGGCAAGTGCTTCCGGCTGTACACCGCCTGGAGCTTCCAGCACGAGCTGGACGACAACACGATCCCGGAGATCCAGCGCACCAACCTGGGCAACGTCGTGCTCATGCTAAAGGTGACGCTCCCCGCCTCCCCTCAGCATGTCCGCGTCGGCCCCATTCCGCATGTACTGCCCCGCCCTGTTTCTTTCTACTGTGGCGCTAAGCCGCGATTGACGAAATGGTCACTCGAAACCGATTCATCTCAATCATGATTGGTGCAAGCTTGTTTGCGGTTGCGTTGACGTACCACTACGGTGTGGTTCGCGCGTTCCCTCCAGGGTTAGGGCTATGTTTATTTGGTCGGTATTAATTAATAAGGTCCATCCATAATTCAGCCTATGCTTGCATTCTATCTCTTTGGGCATCACACCTGTAGTATAGACTTCGTAATCTTTCGGTGCTTCAACGCCCGCCTAACGGCCATCGAATTTAGCATAAAGGCTCTGCCAGGCATGTAATGGCCCCCTTTCCGGAACGCGCAGCGCCACATGCCGCAGAGGCGAGGTAGATGCTCTTGCAGTGCTCACACAGGTCCCTGCCGCCCCTGTGTCGCCCGGGCCGCCGGGTCCCTGACGCCGTGCGCAGAGTCTGGGCATCAACGACCTGATGAACTTCGACTTCATGGACCCGCCGCCCGCGGAGACGCTGCTGCGCGCGCTGGAGCAGCTGTACGCGCTGGGCGCGCTCAACGACCTGGGCGAGCTCACCAAGCTGGGCCGCCGCATGGCGGAGTTCCCGCTGGACCCCACGCTCTCCAAGACGCTGCTGGCCTCCGACAAGCTCAAGGTGCACGCACGCAGCGGCTGCTGGCGAGAGCCTGCTCGCATGACCCGCACGGCCCAGCTGAATGGGCACCACCCCCCCCCCCCCCTTCCCCCACTGGTGCCCGGCGCAGTGCTCGGAGGAGGTGGCCACCATCTGCGCGATGGTGTCGATCGGCAGCGCCTGCTTCTACCGCCCCAAGGACAAGGCCGTGCACGCGGACAACGCGCACAAAAACTTCCACCGCGGCAACGTGGGCGACCACATCGCGCTCATGAACGTGTACAACGGCTGGGCGGAGACCAACTTTGGCGCGCAGTGGTGCTACGAAAACTTCGTCCAGGTGCGCCCCACCCCGTCCGGCGGATGCTACTGATGCAAGCCCGCCATGCCTCTCATGGGATTATTAGGGTTTGTAACCCTGATTTGAGAGCATTCGCATAAATCAGACTATTATGTAGCATCCATGAACCCCCTATCTCATCAGGCCCTAAGCAACATACCCTATGAGGCGAAATGGGTTGCTGTATTTCGAGTGTTTCACTGGGCGGTTGGCTAGGTTGCCTCGTCTTGCCTGCATGGCGATGTCGTCTTAGCTGGGTGGGTAGATGGGTTGGGGGGGGGGGGGGGGGGGGCGGAGGTGGCACCTGGCTTGACGCGCCGGTGCATGTGCCCGGCAGATCCGGTCGATGAAGCGCGCGCGCGACATCCGGGACCAGCTGATGGGGCTGATGGAGCGCGTGGAGATCGAGATGGTGAGCGACCCTGGCAACATCGACAACATCCGGAAGGCCATCTGCGCCGGGTTCTTCTACCACACGGCGCGCCTGCAGGCAAGCGCCTGGCCTCCCTCCCCGGTCGGCGGTACAAACACCTATCGTGCACCCTCCGTGCTTGCCGCCCCCCCCTGCTCTACGAAGTCAGGGAGGCATAAGATAACGTATCGTAGATAGTAGTCGCCGATTGGGGGAACTGCCGTCAAACAAGGCCGAGGGTCCACATGGCGGCAGATCACGTGGAAGCTCCATAATCCGCACAGCTTGCGTGGCGCACCGTACCTCGTTCACCCAGCTGGGGGCGGCGGCGCAGTGCGTGTCGTGATGACCTCCGCACGCGTGGGCAATCGTCACGATAACAACCCACTATACATACCGCAATGGTACCAATGTACCGGCCATTAGTATATGTCGTTGCGCGGGAGTGTTTCATGGTTAGTATGGATTTGGCTGTTCCAGAATCGTCGCAAGCGCTGGCTTCATGCAGCTCGGGGCTATGGGCTGAGGCCGCCTCAGCTCAGCCTCCGGGTGTTCGCCCTGATGGCGCATGCTGTGCCTTGCCTTTGGCCTGCCATGGCCACGCCCTGACGCCCCGCATGCCCCACAGAAAAACGGGTCATACAAAACGGTGAAGAACCCGCAGACGGTGCACATCCACCCGAGCTCCGGCATGAGCGAGGTGCGTCCCGCCCGATCCCCCGCGCCACACCGTGCCTATCTGCCATGCCTGGCCGGCGGCCCCTCAAGCCACCAAGTGCGCGCCTGTCTGGGTAATGATGTTCTTTGGCGTGTGCGCGCGTGCGTGCAGGTTATGCCGCGGTGGGTGGTGTACCACGAGCTGGTGCTCACGACCAAGGAGTACATGCGGCAGGTGAGCGAGATCAAGCCCGAGTGGCTGGTGGAGCTGGCGCCGCACTACTACAGCAAGCGCGAGGTGGAGGACCTCGGCGCGAAGAAGATGCCCAAGGGCCAGGGCAAGGCGGCGGCGGACGACTACTAGCCGCATGCCGCGGTGTGCGCAATGGCATCCTGTTGCAACCGAATGTGCGTAGGCAACGTAGGACGTGTCGGCATGCGGCGTCTCACCGCCGACGCCAACGTGCCTGCCACGGCATCGCGTGGTGCCCGGAAATGAGGTCACCCACGCAGGCAGGCATGAGCGCCGGCCCATCATGAGCGCAGCTCGCAAGGGGTCCCGGTCAGATACACTTCGCCGTTGGTTTCTGCCCACGTGCGTGTCGCGTTGCCACCCGGTCCTGGGCAACCAGCCACACCCATGGCGCAAGTATCTGGGAGATGGGCGTATCGTACACCGGGCCACACCGTAATCGTGCCTTAGTCAGACAACCATTTCACGCCGGGTCTGGGGCTCCCATGACATCATGCCAACGTTCATAATTCCATGTCATCGTGCGAACACGAGGCTGGCCGCAAAGGCATGCCTAGTTAAGCCCAGTCGGCGCCACCCACTCGGCGGCAGTTACCCGCCCGCACCGTTCCCGCCCACAAGCGCACCACGTTGCCGTCCAGCCACGGGCCTCCAAGCAGCCGCCCCGCATGCACGCGAGACGCTCTCGATGCCGTGCTTGCGGCCCCCGCATCACATCCCTACGCACTGCCGGCGTACCCAGGCAGGTGGGCGGATGGCAGAGGGCATCCTCGAGCGGGACGTCGTGCCCCCTCAGTCGGAGGAGAGGGCACTCCGTGCAGCATGTGAGGCGCAAAATGAGCACAAGCGCTGCAATGGCGCCGTTGATGTTAGGCGCTCGGCAATTCGGCGGTCCAATCAGGCGCCAAAGGGGCTGCCTGACCGTTTGCGGCAATGCGCACGGGAAGCACACCGGGCGGCTCAATGTGCGACTCACACCGCAGCTCCTCGACGCGTGCGAGCCGGGCGTTGCAGTGAGGCCTTGCAGTGGCCCATCCCTTCCCATGCCATGCTGTTCTGTGCTGCTCTCCGAATCGGCGGCATGTTTGCTGCGCTCATACCGGGGCTTGGCTGCGACCATGGACCTCAAGCCACGGTTTTTCAAGCGACATGACGTGCAGCTCATGGGAGTGGCTTACAGCCCCGCTGCCCTCCCCCCCTCCCCCCCCCCCCCGGGCCCGAGATGGGCAGCTGCCTATATCCCAATGACGACATCCTCCTTGCGCCGCTCCCCCAGGACGACCTCGTCCTTGAGCTGCCCGTCGAACTTGTAGGCGATGGTTAACGTCTTCGCCTTCCCCATCTGCTTTTTTCCGGTTGGGGGGGGGGAGGGGGGGGGGGGGGCATGCGGGGTGGTTGAGCATGCGGGGCATTGGCCGGGTGAGGGAGGGCATAAAGAGGGGAAAAAGAGGGAAAAGGGGGGGGGGAGGGGGGGGGCTCACCGCAGGGTCGCCGAAGACCTTCACGAGCTTCATGCTGGCAGGGATGGGCAGCCGGCTGTCGTCCTCCACCATCTCCAGCAGCTGCGGCGTCACCACCAGCGTCTGCGCCCCCTCCCCCCACTCGCCCTTCAGGATCTCCAGCCGCTTGGGCGGCGGCGCGGGCCCCGACGGCGCCGGCACTATCTGCTCCTTCACCTTGCAAAGCGCCTCGAACACCTTCATCGGTGGCCAGTCGACACCGTCCACCTGGTACAGCACCTGTGTGCGGAATAATTTGCCAGAGAATGGAATTGGGGATGGAGAGGGGATCCAGTCGCATTAGTGAATAGACGTGGGACAGTGAGGGCGATGACGTCAATTCGACTGCCGCGGGTGCGACCCATCGAGCACCTTCCGAGTTGCCACCCGAGCAATTTGTATGCAGAGAGCCGGCCGAGCGCCTTCGGCATCCGTATCTCTCCGTGCAACGCCGACTCGCCTTGTGCTGAAAGGCAGCCTAGCCATTGACACGGCCCCGGCGATGCGCCACCTATACCCTACTCGTACCCCGTACTGTTCGCCGACATCGATCGCGGTCGCCAGCAGCGACATCACAACAGTCGCTGCTTGCGGGGCGCGCGCTCAACCCAGCGTCGGCTGTCGGGTGAAACAACAGTCTTCGGATGGAAATCCCTATCCGCGAGAACCCAGGAAACAAAAGCGCGCAGGAGGACATGCGGGATCACGAGAGCTGTCTAGGGTGGCGTGTCGACTGGTGGTGGGGAGGGGGATCGCGCCTTCAGCATCTTGGGGTGGAAAGGCTCAGGGTCGCCACCGAGGAGCTTGTTCAGGTTGGCGCCCTTCGGGAACACTACGCGCTGGTTGTCCGCGTCCACCAGGTCGCGCACCGCCGCCGTTACATCACGGCCCTTGTTGCCGTCCGGACTGACGTCCAGCACGCTCGTGTACACCGCCGCTAAGATGTCCAAGCGCGGCGCCATGCTGCCGCCTCCGCTCGCGACGTAAAGTAATAAAAGCGGCGCAAACCCCGCGAACCCTAACTATATTAGTAAAGAACTGCCCGTTTTCGACGCGGTGGGGCCTAGAAAGGGAAAGCCGCTACTGTGCACCTCGGAGCGGAAACTGTAGACGACGATGAGTGCAGCGGATTGTCTTCGAGAGCGGTGGTGCTGGGGTTGGTCAGCCGGCGAAGTGCGCAGTCCGGTAAGGTGCGGTAAGGTGGTACCACACGATTCGCGCGCGCGGGGCTGATCAAGATGCGAGACGAAGCGCCACCGCTCAAGATGCGCTGCTGGAGCTGCCGCCACCTACAAGAGCGACTTACCCGTACCTGATATGGCGCGCGCGATTGTTTTGCTCGGCGAGTGTCAGCGCGCGGCGCGCGCGTGTAAGTGGTTACTCAGCCGCGCAGCGCAGCATTTTTTGGGTCGCAGCGCAGCATGTGTTGTCGTCGACGCCCGGTCGTCGTCATCCATCAATAATCAGCGGTCGTTGAAGGCGCCGTTGAAGGCCGGTTGGCGGGGCGGTGGCGGGGCGTCGCGTCAGCAACCGTCGTCGAGCAAATATCGGCCGACCGCCGACGTTCGCCGCCTCACCAACTCGTTAGGCGCGCGATAGGCAGGCGTCACGGCCATCGCACCCCCGACGTGGTGGGAGAGGGTTACTCGGGCTACAGCAAGGCGCCCCTCGCTGAGCATGCGATCTCCCGGCGGGTCGCCCGCTTCAGCGGCTCGCCGTCTGGGGTTGCATCGATGCGGCTGGGAGCTCCGGCGGCTGCCGATGCCGCCACCGCGGCCGCCGGCACGAACGGCGCCAGCAGCAGTGCCCCAGCCTCAACTCGTCCGAGAAGCCGCAAGTCGACGAGAGTACCTGACGATGCAACTGGAGGCGGGCGCGAGGCACTTTTGTGGCGGATCTAGGGACGGCACCTTGTCGCGGAGGCCTCAGGCTCAGGTACGCATTCGCCATGTCTTGCGTCCACACCGTTTGCATGGCGGAGTCCTACGGAGACTACCCGTGAGAGAAAGACTATGGACCGTATGCCGGTACTACTGTCACTGGCGAAAATGTATTGTGGCGACATAATGTACTGCTATATGATACTAAGCAGTTCAATTATTATATTATTCATAGATTTCCATGCAATATATGTTGAGCAAAAGTATTGTGTGAATATCATATTCACAGCAGGTATGACCAAATTGCCTGCATTTATACCAATAAGTGTGCGTCTTGTCAGCGGCACCCAGTCTGCTCACCACCTCGACAACTGCTGGACCTCCAACAGGCGCTGGGCTCCCCCAGCGACGTTCCTCAGCAGGGCGCCGAGCCGCCGCAAGGGGTCAACCTGGGCGCGCTTGGGGAACAAGCAGTGCGGCTGGGCTTTGCCACCTCCGCCGACCACGGCTGCCTCAACCGCGTAGTGATGTACACGCAGCTAAGCGGCACCTACCTGCTCATGCTCAACTGCTGCAGCCCGCCCCGACTGGAAGGCCACGTGCGCGACTTGGGCCTCGACGCCTCGGAGGCAAGCATAGCCACCACCACCAGCCATATACTTTGCCACAAATTCGGACGTCTTCCCGCCTTATTCCTGGCCATCTTGATAGATATTCATGCATACATTTCTGTGTCTACAGTAAATGGTTAGGCCTCCCCAGCTTTGAAGAGTCCGCTCTTACTGCGTTGCGGCCTTCCCTCATGGGAATGTTGCCATCAAGACGAGCCATGTCACAGACGGCCGGTGTATCTCATTGCCGCCTCCGCGCTTTTAGGGTCGTGGCATCACGTCAAGTGATGTTGAAGCAAAACAAGTCGGAGAAACGAAGGGATTGCAGTCCCATACACCTCAATGACGAATGATGAGCTGAATACTACAGGTGTTCATTTGAGCGTATCATGCATGCACCGACGGCCATGCGGGCACTGACCTCACTCACATGCCATTGCCCTGCCTTGGTTAGAACAGGTGTTGCGCGCCATGATGGCCTCCACGCTGCCTGCGCTGCCCGGCTCACCGCCAGAGCTGCTACGCCAGCTGGCTTCAGAGTACGCTGCTGCCGGCGTGCCGGATGGCGACTCTTTCCTCGTCGCCGTGAAGGAGGCTGAAGCCAGCCAGACAGAGCAGGATGGAACGAAAGACAGTCGCGCAGCGGGGATGTGACCGCTCTGTACAGACACATCGCATGCACAGCCTCGGCCATTCCGATATACTGCAGTACGCGCTGCAGCAAACAGAGAGTAATGAGGATTACCTAGAGCACTCTGCCCGCTCTTCTTTGCCGCCATATGCTGCGCGCGACGACAGCCACGATATTAATACGTGGTTTCGGAGCTACCAGCACACGCTTCTCGACACGGTTTCGGAGCACTTCGACTGCCGCCCCAACGCGACGCGCATCGTTTTACCGCACCGGTGCCGCTGCTCTCACCGTGCCCGTGACCGCCTGCTGAACTACCTGGTACAGGTACATGTCGCGCATGCTCCTCGGGTATGTCGTGCGGCGGCGTGTAACACAGGTCCCACCGTCTCTGACAGTAATCAGCACCTTCCGCCGCGAAGTCGCCCTGTTGGCCGACCGCCTGTTGCACCGACTTGCACCGTTGCCCCGCCGAGGCGTCTACAAGAAGGAGCTCCCAACGTAGGAGGATTATCAGAATGCGTTACCGGCTGGCTGGTGCCTTTGTATGCATCGCTCGACGCCACATCGACTACAACGGGCTTCTCATACGCGCCTTGTCGCGTGTGCGCACAGTAGCCGCACAGGCCCCGCAGAGCATCAGCCGCCAATACGTACCCTCCAAACCGTAAATTCCCCGCCATTCCGACCATGCGCCCTCGCGGCGCCGACGCTGCGGTGCTTGCAGCGGTCGTTAGTCCCCGGCGGCTGAGTACTTATAACGCTTACTACTCGGTCGCCTTGCGAACCTCTGCCCCTGCGCCGCCTCCTCGAGGCAGGCAACTACGGTATTCTGCATTTCCGCGCGCCCGGCCTCACGATGTGGCAGCGTTGCTGACGACTTCTCCCGGCCGCGCCATTCGCAGCTCTGCCGTCCTCGTCATCAGCCGCACTATTATCGGTAGTGGCGATGCATTATACTGCGACTCCTCGACTCGTTTAACAATAACAGCAGCAGTCGTCGCAACGCCAGTTTCTTCTCGGCTGGATCATCTCGTCGTCGGGCGGCGCCTATCATCAGCAACGATATGCGCTGCTATCGTAATAATATCTGCATATTGAAAAGTCAGTATACTGCACCCCGAAATTCTGATTTCTGCGGTCGCGGCCGGCGGCGCAGATTGCAATAATAAGTTGCAGCGCCACTTTTGTTATGTATTCGCCGGTGATCCGAGAACGAAATTTGATCGTGATGTCCTGTGCTCTCGTCCGCCTTTTCGCCGCGCCGTTCACAGGGGATTCACACACCTGTATCGATATCGCACGGCGTCAGATATCTGCTGAGCGTGATGCATGGCGGTATTGTACATGCGCTGTATGGTGATGACGCTTAATGTTGGACTCCTCGTTCGACAGCACGAATGCGGCGTGGGACGGGTGGTATCCAAAAGCCAGTGCTGCGTGACTAGATCCATATTGCGAAGAACGTCCGGCAATCACCACCAACCCGCGGCTGCTTCGCTGCTCTCAACAGGATGGAAAATACACACGGCAGATTGCAAACGTCCCTCCCCCCCCTTCTCCCCCGGGCCGGACTCTCTGCCCACCGACGGCGCTGTGATTCCTAGCGGTTTAAACGTGCTGAATCGATGCGCTCAACCGCCCGGCCCCGCTGAGTTCCTGCTGCATATGACAGACAGCACAAAGTGACTTGCGCCGGCTGGCCAGTTCTCTATGATACAACACCCTACTGGCCAAGATCAAGGCAATGATTATACACATCTGCACATCTGCCTATGCGCTCCCATTCACCTTGCACACAGAAACGGTCTGCGGATGAAATGCCACTTTATTTTTATCTCCCGGCTCCCCCAGCAAGACGAGAAACTGTCATATCGCTGAAATAACCCAGAACATACCACAAATATAACATGGAAAGATCGACACGAAGCTGCTTAAAACAATTGACGGTGTTCTTATGGCCGCTGACCGGTATTAAGTGTTTCGTCCATCACGTGGTCCGACCCGCCAACCTGCGCGTGGCGGCAGACTGACCTCGTCCCCCGGGCCCCCATCCAACCCCAACAGCCGTCGGCAGACGCCACATGGGCTGACAGGACGGAGCAATGCGAGCGCGTACCCATGGCTTATCGCATCACTTGTTCTTCTGCACACATTCATCCGGGTGATGACCTTAAAATATGAGCCAGAGAGCCGATGGTGCAGTCCGTCAGCCAGGCAGCGGTACACGCGTCTTGTCCAGACTGGACATTTGATCAAATTACGCCTACTGAGGGACACTGGGCCACAAAAGTGCGGAACCTCTGGGCGCTGAGGCACTGGGATAGTTCACCTCATTTTGGTTTTCCCATGGGGTATACTCAGATACTACAATATCTCATTCATCAATCTTGAATCATCCCAACACCGAGTTCAGTCTGCCCAGGCAAGTCACTCGGAGAGCATCTTAGTCGTATGCGAAGAATAAACTGCAAGATGGGGGAGAGGAAGCCAGGCCGCGCAGTCCCACACCGCCGAGCATCGGAGTTTTCCGACGCTTGGACGAACAGCGGGAGGACCCCTCTCCGTGTAAGAGGACGAACGCCGCCGCCGTAGTTTATTAATAATAGTTCATTCATAGCCGACACTGCACGGCGCCCAAACTCGGCGGTTCAGACGAGCGAACCCGCCGAGGCTGTGCAGCTGGAAAGGCGGGCGGCAGCGCGGGGATCAGCGCTGCTGTGCTCGAGTGCGTTCCAATTAGGTTTGTGTTACATGCATAGGGGAAAAGGGGGCAGTTGAGTGCGGGCGCTACGGCACGCGCTGATGGCATGAGGGCAATGAGGCAAGGCTGGGAGAGGGGGAGGGGCGCAGGGCTGGAGGGGCCGCCGGCACGGGCGGCCCCACTGGCCTGTCGTCCCTCCCGCATCCGCGCTGCTCGCTCGCAAGCCTGGCTAGGGATGCGCCGGGTCTAGGGTGGTCGAGGAGGCTGCCCCCCCCCCCCCCCCTCGGCGACCCGCCAGCAGGTCGGCCTCGGGCGGCCTCGGGGTCATCGCGTGCTGTACGCCACATTTATTTGTTTGCCCACCGCGCGGCTGATGCGGCCGTCGCTGCCTTCGGCGTGTATTCTCTGCCAATGGGCAGGGAAAACAGGGCGTCAGGCACAGCAATGATGGGAGAGTGAATATACTGTTGGCATTTTATCATAAATACCGGCAGAGTCATACATTATTCATTTCTTTTCTTTATTTACATATTATATACATATGTTGGGTATACCAAACAGCAAAGTGTCGAAATACATTCGTGTCTTAATCGTGGTGAATGCGGGTACATTTCGATGTTAACTTGGATTCTCCCCTGGTGGGGGGGAAGGGGGTCAAAACCTTTGATATACCGCAAACCCAAAGCGTGGTGACGACATACAAGACAGAAGTAGGCAATGTAAGCGGGTAGGCTGGCCATGCAGGGCAGCGGTGGTAATATGGTACTGCAAACCAGCCGCTGAAGGTGGTCTGTGGTCAGGGTGGTGGGCCTGGTTGCGCGGCGGCGGCGCACCTCAAACAGCACGGTCAGGACGGCCGTGAACGACTCGTGGATGTAGCTCTGGTCCTCAAACTCGGTGAGGCGCACCAGCAGCTCCGCGGCGCCGTTGGCGGGGACGATGCCGCGCACGGGAAAGACGGAGAGGTTGAGCGGGATGGACAGCGCGCCGCTGGAGCCCTGTCGTGCCCCCGGGGGGGGGGGGGGGGGGGGGGTTGCGGTTTTAGGGGTTTAAAACCTTAAAAACCCTGAAGAGTGAACATCGCTGTTTATCCGCAGCCCGTTTCCTGCGAGTGCACGGTATGGTACCGCACTCCCGTCTTGACTCCACAAAAATAATATTGTTTCATTGACCCCCACTCCCTCCCCCTTGCGATATGAGAACTTTAATACAGGGTAGCGAAAATAATATTCACGTGGTTACCCGCGGCGTCCGTCATACAAGCGAGAGCCCGGCAAACACACAACAAGGATCGGCGGATCTTGCGGCGGCCTGGCCGACATATGCAGGAAGAGGACGTAGTGTAACTACTCAGCGGCGGAGACAGCCATCGCCGGTCACAGGGTAGCGCAGCGCATATCGACAGGGTAGTGAGCCCCCGGCGAGCAGTCTTGGCGGTGCGCTCATGGCCGGCATTCATGTATTCATGCCCAAGCAGGGGCAGCCAGCAGGCGCAGGGCACCCACCATCACGCTGAACTCCACCGGCTCCGGCATGCTGTTGGACAGCCGCACCGCCTCCCAGCCGCTGCCGCTCAGCTGCACCTCCGCCGGCTCCAGCGCCACCCCCGTGGCGGGCTCCTGCTTCACCCCCTGCTCCGCCAGGCACTGCTTGAGCATGTGGGACGCCTCGCGCCGCTTGCGGGTCTGCAGCGCCGGCGATCCGAGCACATGTCAGGAAGGAATGAGGTGGCAGCGCGGGTGTGTGTGTGTGTGTCGGGGGGGGGGGGGGGGGGAGAGGGCACCATGTCGACGACGGGGATGTCCAGCGACAGGAAGGAGAACACCGGCTTGTGGTCGCTGTCGATGACGTTCATGCACGTGTTGTACTCCGTTGAGGTCGCAGCCACCGCGAGCGGGTTCTCGCTCCCCCTGCCGGCAACGGCGGAGGGTTCAGGAGTGATGCGGGTGGCACAGCAGAAGCAGAGACTGGCCTGGCAACACCCCGGGGCGCATCATGAATGAATGGGTGCCGGTAGGATGTTGCACATCACATACACACACAATTAACAGGTATGTATACAACACCGAGCCATTTAATTGGGTTACGGGATCCCGAGAACAATGAATTGTTTTGCAGGAATCAGGAGGATTATCTGTGTGGTATTCGTGGTGCATTTCGTGGTGATAGATGAATGTAGGGTTCATCTGCTGGGGGGGGGGGGGGGGGGGGGGATGATATACTGCAAATCCAAAGGTAGATACGTATGTATTCGACATACATTCTCTGCCTCACAGGAAACGTGGGAACGAGCGTACACATGCCGCCATTCGCAGCTGTACATGTGCAGAGGGGCGCGCTGAGCCGCTGCTGTGTCTGCAAAGACTCAGATACACAGACGTCCGACATAGCACGATGGCATAATGACGGCGCGTTGCCGTGATGGCATGGGGGAGGGGAAGCAAGGGGAAGTAAAGGGGGGAGTCACCGTCGCGCTGAGCCGCGGAAAAATATGCGGTCGGTCCAGGAAGGCACGCGCCGCTTCTCGGATGAGTCGTACGCTGGGTGGCACATCGGGCGGGGCGGGGAGTGAGCCCCTGGGGGGGTGGTTGTGTGGCCAGCGGGTGGCAGATCTGCCCGGGGCGGGGGGGGGGGGGGGGGGGGGGGGGGGGAGTTGCCCGGGAGGAGGCTGGCCGGCGCACCGTAGGGGCTGGCCGCATTCTTGTCAAATTTGTAGGTGGGCGGGAAGGTGATGGCGCCCTCCTGGAGGCCCACAAAGGCGCGCCCGGCGGCCATCTCCCGCCGGCACTGGTCCGCCCCCATCAGCGTGCCCAGGTCGTCCTCCTTCACGCGCTCCACCACCTCGTCCCGCTCCATGTCCACGCGGTAGTTGAAGTCGCCCACCCAGATGACGGCGTCGCTGTCTTGGATGGTCTGCGGGAGCCGGCGGGCGGGGCGCATCAACGGCGACACCGAAAAGGCAACTATACACGACCTTCAGGACATCAGCGGGGTTCAACAGGGAGCAACTCCGGCAATTAGATAGATACTATATGTGAAAAATATAGATATATATAGATATTGATAGACACATCTAAAAATAGATATAGATATATAGATGAAATGCAAAAACAACTGTCACACCCGCAGGGATCAGATCACGCGTTAGGGATGTTATTGTTGTGACCGAGTATATCATATACCATTTGGACTAGTATTCATACACAATTCACAGACCCGGACAGGGGATTCACTATTAAGAAGTATCTGCCATCCGACTGTGGCGACGCCATACAGCGCAGCCAGCGAGGATCTGGCAGAGACAGGTCAGGACGGCATGCCACCGCGCTCTTCATTTTCGCAGGAGAAACCAAGCCGCTGATCAAAGAAAGAAAGAAAGAACAAATATAAAATACAATCAATCAATATTCAAATACACGTTTATCATGGTCGCGATTATGCCTTTTTTGTCGAACGTCGAGGGTCCATCCGACGAGGCTAAGGCTCCTGGGGGGGGGGAACCAACCCGCTCCTCTGAGCTGCGCAGGTCGGACGGGTCGAGCGCCGACTCCTCCTCCTTGTCCTTCTCCGGCGCCTCCGCCTCGCTCTCCGTCTTGTGCCCGCTGCGCAGCACCAGCGTCTGGCAGATCTGCGCGTAGTTGTCATTGCGCTTCTCGACGTCTTTCTGTAGGGGGAAGACGACCGGTCGGCACGTGCTCAGGTCTGCAGGTAGGTTGGTGGCCGGCTACCCCCGACCCACAACCACAGCCCAGCCTCAGCGAGTATCGCCTTGTCGACATACCCGGGTAGAAGTCGCTGCTGTCCCCGTCAGCGCTGTGGTGACCTGCCGTACGGGTACCTCGGCGACTGATGCGAAGGGCGGCACGAGAACTCGTACAATCTGTACGAGTAGCGATCGAGCCGCTCTGATCAAGTGGCCGCTCGACAAGCTCAGCCCTCGTCCATCCCCACCTAGCCCTTGCTCCGAGCTTTCCCGATAAATGTCCCCGCTTGACAACATTGCAACCCGCTCGTTCTCGCAATCCGCCCGATTAATCAGGCCCGCCCGATATCGCTCTCGCAACCTGCCCGACTTGCCGACCCGATGGGCGTCGCGCACTTGCTGGCGCTTCACGGAGTTGCATCAACACTTGCAACACTAGGTATCGCCGCTGCCGCTCTCGGAGTCATCAAGCGTGAGGCGGGGATAGGGGGAACGGACGGGCGGGCGCACCTGGTGCGCGGCAAAGTGGCTGTTGACACACACAAGATAGTTCCGGAAGATGGAGAAGCCCACCGCCACCGCGCCCTTGTTGCCGCCGACACCCAGCACGCCGCAGCCCACGCTGTCCGTGCTGACCATGCCTGTGGCGTACGGGGCGGACCGCGGAGCGAAAAAGGGGGGGTTAGAGCGTAGTCCGGCGACACTTGTTTTAATGGCTGCCGACTGAATTGAGAAAAGGAGGAGTGCACTATAGATAGTGCCAGTGGTAGTAAGTAAAGGAGGTATCTCGTGGTACGATTCCGCGCACTGTTCATGCTTACCGTTCCGTGAAATCTGCCCTGGTCTCGCCGGCTCTTTTGAACCGAAAGGCATGTGCAAAGCTGGATACTCGTACCGGTAGGATGAATGCAGCACTACATGTATATATATATAGAATATATATATAGAATATATATATATATATATAGATATAGATATATATATATATTCTACGGGCACTTTCGCCTGTGGCGCCAAAACGCGCCGCCGCCGCTCACCGACGTAATCAAACAGCTCCTTGCGCACAAACACCAGCACCAGCATGCCGGACAGCTGGCGCAGCGCGACGGGGCACCACGCCGACAGCCCCTCCGACTCCAGCGACGCCAGTGCCTGCAAGCATTGTAAACGCCGGGAACGCAGCGGTAATGAGGTCAGCACCACTATCAATATTTGATTGAGGATTATGATTGATGATCATTTTGCCGAGCTCACTGATAAAGGAAGAAAAGTATTGACTGGGCTTCAGATGTTGTCAGATGCGAGCGAGTGAAAGAGAGCATATGACGGTATGCTTAATACATGTAACTCTTGCCCTGAACTAACTAAATAATACGACGCTGCTAGCAGATGCTGTGCGTGCCGTGTACACATTTCGGTATGAGCACAGCGTAGCCTCCAGTTCCAAGGGGTCATGAAATGATATATGGTGCCGCGACCTGTGGTTCAGATGTCATCGCTTTCATAGTCTCTTTGGGCTATTTATAATATTCAATTTTCGGATATTTACTTTTTCGGAATCCACATTGCTGTTCGGGAGAAAGTCAATGCGACTCAAACGCAACAAAGAGACGAGGTGACACTTTCATCCGCGCTCACAATGCGCATCTGCCTGCACCCATTGGCAGGCAGCATTGCGGTAGACGGCCGGGGCGCACCTGCAGGAGCGACTTTTTCCACCACGCGGCATTGGTGTTGCCCTTCTCGTTCAGCGACAGCTTGTCCATGAACGCCGCCTGCGGCCGCGCGCATGCCGTGCGTGAGCAGCCCAATCCGCGGCCCAGCTGGCGCTATGTATGCAACCAGAGCACCATCTCGCCGGTGAGGAGGCGCGGCCGCTGGGAGGCATCTCGCTACCTGCACTCTCCCGACTAGTATTACCCCAAAGGCCCCAACCCCTAACTAATAAAATACCAACAGCGCTGCCGCACAGGCATGAGCATACCAAACCATTTAATTGGGTTCACGGATCCGAAAAACAGTGAATTGTTCTGCAGCATCGAGTCGGAATATCCATGTGTCATTTTTATTGTATTATCATGCATTTCACGATGACTCTCTTGTCGCGGGAGAGGGGGGGGGGGGTCAAAAACGACAATATATTGCGAACCAACAGTGTGGTTACGGTGCCATTTATTCACGTCTCACGCGATCTCAACGTTGAGGAAAGTGTAGTACATATGGTGAAGCTTTGAGCATTACATTATTCAGGCTTTTCTGTCTCGGAGCTCCACATTATTGGAGGTAAAACGTTTCAGCGGTAGGTGCGGCCGACTGCGCAGCCCCTTCCTTCCTTCCTTCCTTTATGGGGTGCGAAGAAACTTACCGGGACAAAGGCGTCCATCTTTCCCAGCCACAATTCACCAATACCGGAACTGGTACAATCTTACGACGGTGCGATTTTAGACGACCCAAAACGTTTCAAGTCCACATTTTCTTACTGCCCCGTCGGCCCCCGTACCATTTGACTGGCGTTTGATAAGTCTAAACCACAACATGGCATTCATGTGCAGTGGTGGTGGTGGTGGTGGTGGTGTGTGGGGAGGGAGGGGGTAAGGCAAATTGCCACACCTGCGCCACGCTCCCCGAGCCCATCTCGATCTCCTGCAGCCCCACCATCACCATGTCCGCCCGCTTGGCGCGGTTCCCCAGCCACGTGTTGAGGCTCGCCTGGCTGGGCTGCTTCTCGTTCACGTTCCAGGTGCCCGCCAGGATGGTCAGCGTGCGGCGCTGGATGAGGCGCTGCAGCCGGACGTGCCAGCCGGAACTGCGCCAGGCCCCGCAGCAGTGAGAGAGCACTCAGTCGGGGAGGATGATGGGGGGGGGGGGGGGGGGGGGCTACACCCAGCCAGCAATACCTTTAAATGTACCTATTACATGTGTGTATCTATGTATATGTGTATATTATGTGCCGACACCTTTAACAAGAACCCTTAAGACTCCAAACTGGGCTTGCAGGCAACCGAAAAGGACATTCGCTGCAGTGCAGCCATAGTTTCCTCGACATTTGACCTCTGGCAGACAGTATCCCTACTACCGCACGGGGACTTGAATGCATAGTTGTATATATGCATATACATAGCGCCCCCCTCAATAGGGCCAGGCAGCGAGCTGTTCCATGTATCACTGGTTCTAAACATGAACCACTTGTTCCGAAACCGATGTAGGCGCCGACCCGCCCGCTCAGGAAGTATACCAAATACATTCACCACTCATCATACGCAGCGCTTTCGAGTTGTAGCCCCCCTCCCTCCCCCAGACCCAAGTTCATAAGCAATTAAGCAAGATTAAAGACACACACACCCACACCCACACAAACACACACATCTTCCGCGGCGACTGCGTCTCGGCGCCATGCTATCAAATGCCGATGGATGCCGTGTCTCTGAGCGCTGACAAACGCGCCCTACCGAGCAGCTCGGCGCTGCTGTTTGTACTCCATGGGGGTGCACTCTTTCGGGGTGACCCCAGGGTGGCGCGGGTTGTTGCTTGGGGGCAGAGAGGTTCCGCCCCGCAAACAATGGATCCCTTGGGCCGAGTGAGGGCGGGTGTCAGGTTTGGTCGCCTGCCCGCCCCATGTAGACGCCCGTGGCACTGGGGTGAAAGGCGCTTGGCATCATGGGGGCGGGCGCCGCACCTCCACGCGATGGGTCCGCCGTCCGGCACGGCTGCGGACCAGCCGATGATGGTGCCGTTAATGCCCATCGAGAAGACACGCGTGCCGGCAGCCACCAGCGACACGATCGGCCCGCGGTGCGCGCTCCAGGCCGCGCGGCGCTGCCCCCTAATGTTGTACACGATGATGGAGCCATCCATCAGCCCTGCGACACAGCGGTCGGTCAGCAGCTGTAGGCCTATGTGCACATATATGTATATATAATACATATACATACATGTATATGTGTATATGTGCATAGATACATTTAGGCTTCTGTATATACATTTATATAAATATGTATATATGTGTGTAAAACCCAATATCATCTTACACTAAGGGTTCTTAGCGCACCGATAAGAACCCTATGTTTAAGCCTCAAATTGGGCTTGCATGCAATCCACAATAACATTCGCCATACTTCCGATATAGTTTCATATACATTTGACCTCTGGCAGGCAGGGCAGGTTCTCGTTCGCAGTGCTCTTACAACCGTGTCGGCATCCGCACAGAAATGTCTACAGAAATGCCTCTGTGTGTCCGCACACATACATGCATTACGAAAGCGCGTTGAGTGTGTGTGTCCGTGGTGTCGGATTGGAGAGTCAAGCGCCGCGTAGGGTAGAGTAGAGGAAAACATAGAAAGGGACGAGCGTCAAGCACATGGGGCGGGGTCAGAGAAACGGTGGGGAGAGATGGCGGATTTGAGGGAGCAGCACCTGCCCAGATGTCCATGCCGACCGCCGCAATGGAGCGCACCCCCACCTTGACCTCCTCCTCCCACAGCAGTCGCCCATTGGGAGCGTAGCGCTCGATCAGGCCCGGGCGGTAGCCAAGCCAAAAGCTGCCGTCCGCCTTGCATGGCGCCATGCAGCTGAGGGCGCGCCCAGGGAGGCCGGCCCCATCCTACACAGAAGACCACACATGGCCCTACATGCTCAGAGCCGAGGCCAAACAGGAATGGCATGGCATGAGACGACACAGCACTTCGGGACGGCACGAAGTTTGTATAACACAGCAGGGTACATTTGACCGCATAGTACAGGACAGGACAGGGCACGTCATGATACGGCGCAATGCAAGATGGCATGGCATGCCACTTTGACACGGCACGGCAAGCGATGGTAGGACATGACAAGGGAGGACGGACACGAGTAGACACGAGACGACAGTGGACATGACGCCATGGTGGCTGTGATACGCCAAGACGCCACGCCAGGCGGTATGTCATGATACGGCTCGGAGTTGCATGATGTAGCATGGCAACACAGCACACCATAACATGACACACCACTTGAAATGACAAGGCACACCATGGTACACCATAGCAGGACAACGACATGACACGGCGCAACCAGGCATAACATTGGATTTTAGAAATGATGCGACAGGAAGAAGCGCAAGATGGCATGGCATAGCCAGGGCAGGGCAGGGCAGGGCCTCATCCCCGCCCCCCCCCCCCCCCCCCCTCCCCCCGCCGCCTCCCGTCTCCGCCGCCTCGCTGTGGCCTTGCCCACCTTGGCCATGTTGAAGATGGCCGGCTGCCAGGTGGCGGTAAGGGCCATCCAACTGCCGGAGACAGCTTCCGCGGCGGCGGCCACGGTGGGTTCCTCCAAGCCCGGCGGGCTCACGCGCTCTGGGGTGGTGGACCGCCCGTTCTTCAGCGTCTTGCCCAGCTTGGCCAGCCCCTTCTTCGCGTGCTCCGTGCCCTTGACAAACGTCTTGACGCCGCCCACCGCGACCGCCTCCGCCACGTTCCGCACCGTCCCGATGCCCCGATCCATCGCCAGAAAGTCCAGCGCCTCGTCGGCGCTCTGACACCGCTGGATGCCCCCCGTCTGCGCCCACACGCGCGCGCAAGGGGATCAGACGCCCACATCACACACCCAACAAGGGCATGCGGGTCATGCGGCCAGCCGGGCATCGAGTGTGCGCATGGAGCCAGCAGCGCCCAGCCGCCCCCAGGAGAAGGCCTAGCACGCAGCCCTTCCAGGCGGCGGCGTGATGGATGCATGATAGGTTCGTCACACTGTTGGCTGTTGCATATGGGCATCGACTGGCGAATCATGCCACGCGTCTGGCAGCCCAGAAAGGCGCGGCACAGCCAAGACCGGCCCGCACTGCCCATGATTGCCACACCACATAGACGCAGACACACACATTGACGTGCTGACGCATAGACAGACACATGTGCTCCCAGCCCATACATGCAGCACCAAGGCCCGGCCCTCGGGCGCACCTCAATCCAGCCATCCTTGTCCATCGGGAGCCCCTGCCGGTCAAAGAGGGGGGGGGGGGGGGGGGGGGGGGGTCAAAAGGGGGTTGGTGAGGGGTTAAGGGGGGCTAGATATCGGAGGCACTCTCCATGCATGGCAAAGGCGAAGGCGACATGAGAGGGAAGTAGGTGGACGGGTGGTGTTGGGGGGGGGGGGGGGGGGCTCGCCTCCTTGACGTTGAGGTTGTTCACGCCGCCTGAGTGCATGCCGCTCATGTTGCTGACGTTCCCCAGGGTGGCCAGGAACTTCCCGGAGGAGGCCTCCCAGATGTGCGCCTGGTAGCGGCACACCACACCATGCTCAGCTGCCCATCCCGGGGCTGCGGCGCCTGGCGAGGGGGGTAGCGAGGGGGTAGGAGCAGCGGGGCCCCGGTGGGGCCATCTACCTTGACGAGGCCAATGCTCCAGACGACCTGGCCCGTGCTGGACAGCGCCATGCGGTGCAGCTGGTCCATGTGCGCGCGCTGGCTTGCCACCCGCCGCAGCTCCCGGGACAGCCGGCCGTCCGGCAGCTCGCCCGGCTTGGCGCGCGACCACACGCGGATGGTGCCCATGCGGGAGCCGCTCCAGAGGTCGCCGCGGAAGGTGGTGGCCAGCGCGATGACGCCGCGGCTGCGGTGGCCCTGCAAAATGTCGAGGCCAGTCCCTGCGTGCTCAGTGCCCCTTCACTCCCACCAGCGCCGGTCCATCACTGCTTCCTCTGCCCCCTTGCCGTGCCCCCACTCATGCCGCCCCCACCCTCCCCCCCCTATCTCCTTCCCTATCTCCCTCCCTGTCCCCCCCCCCCCCCCCCCTCCTTGCCGTGCGCTCCATCTCCTTGCTTGCGTCGCCAGCCTGGGGCGTTCGCACCTTCCAGGAGTGCATCCTCTGCATGCAGGCACTGCCCGAGGGGCCGAGGCGCCAGCAGGCAATGCAGCCATCCTGCAGCGGCAGCCACGGGGCAGACTAGCCACTGATAAAGAGTGCAGGCAAGGACGGGGAGGGGGGGGGGGGGGGGGGGGGATGGAACACGGAGCGAATGCCAACAGACCCCCTCCTCCCCGGATGCCACCACCCACCTTGTGCCCGGTCCAGACGACCTGGCTGATCTCGTCCACGTGGATGCAGCACACCTGTGAGGACGGTGGATGGGCATGAGTGTCCGGGGAGGAGTTCAAGGGGGAGAGGCGGTTGCAGAGGCCGGAGCCAGGGTGGTCCCCCCTTCCTCATATCCTGGACACCGCCTGGGCGCGCACCTCATCGAGCGAGGTGTCGTGCACGTCCGAGGCGGGCGCCATGTCCGCGTCCTCGCCTGCCGGCACAGCGTCCTGCGCCCCCTCCGGCGCGCGGATGTTCCCCTCCGCGCGGCCCCACTGGAACAGGCGCGCCGCGCCCGTGCCGCGCACCCCCACGAGCAGCCCCCCCGACGCAGCCGCCATCGCCGACGTCCGCCCCGCCTGCTTGGGCGTCAGGGGCACCAGCCGCACCTCCAGCGACAGCAGGTTGCGTGACAGCTCCGCGTTGGGCGTGACCGGCATCGGCGTGCCGCTTGCAGCTTCCGCCGCGGCCGGCAGGCTGACCACCGACAGCGGCGAGGGCGCCCGCGGCCGGCTGGGGCGCTGGGCAGGGGGCACCGCTGCGGGCGCAGGCGGCGCCCCGCGCCCTGAGCCCGAGTCCGCCATCTGCAGCGCGGGCGCCGGGAGCTTGGGGCCCCAGTGGCGATGGCCTGGTGGCCAGCGCCGCCGTGTCCGGCGTCAGCGGCTGTCCGCTCTGCACAGCGGCCGGCATTTGACAGCCAGCAACGGCGTTGTCAGAGCCCGCACGGCATGCGCCCCAGGCGTTATGCACCAGCATGGAACCCCCCGCCCTGAAGCCCAAACCCAACCGCCCCACCAGCGCCTGCCCCTGCCGCACCTGCGCTAGAGCCACGAGGCGCAGCGCAACGGAGAACATGCTGCGGTCCAGACCGCCGGGCTTGTTGTCGGTGGCGAAGGCCCAGATCTGCCCGCGCGGCGAGTCAAGCAGAGGGAGAGAGGGGAGAGGGGGGTGGGGGTAAGCGAGAGGGTGCAGACAGGCAGGCCGTGGATATGCGAGAGTTGAGCTCATTGGTGATGGTGGTTGTGGCGGTGTGTGTGTTTGTATACATGTGTTTGT
The DNA here is from genome assembly GCA_006384855.1 of Tetraselmis striata. NCBI lineage: Eukaryota > Viridiplantae > Chlorophyta > Chlorodendrophyceae > Chlorodendrales > Chlorodendraceae > Tetraselmis > Tetraselmis striata. The sequence continues at coordinate 246,181 of VCJN01001862.1, forward strand.
GTGTGTGTGTGTGTGTGTGTGTGTGTGTGTGTGTCTGTGTGTGTCTGTGTCTGTGTGTGTGTCTGTGTGTGTGTCTGTGTGTCTGTGTCTGTGTGCAGACAGGCAGGCCGTGGATATGCGAGAGTTGAGCTCATTGGTGATGGTGGTTGTGGCGGTGTGTGTGTTTGTATACATGTGTGTGTGTGTGTGTGTGTCTGTGTCTGTGTGTGTCTGTGTGTGTGTCTGTGTGTGTCTGTGTTTTTGCGAGAAGGGGGGGAGGGGGGCACCAGGGATAGCTCCTTCTTGGACAGCCCCGTCATCTGGAAGAAGGCCACAGCCTCGGAACCCGCCAGTCTACAAGGGGGGGGGGGGGGGGGGGGGGGTTAGAGCATGTGGAGCAGGATGGCGGCGCGCCTGCGGAGGGTGTGGGTGTTGGGGACGCTTCACTCACTTGCCGTCGCCATCAGTATCGGCGGCGCGGAACCAGCTGTCCACCACGCTCTGCGACAGGCCGTCCACCTCGGGGATGCTCTGGCCGCGCAGCGCCATCGGCGACGCCGTCGGCTCCGGGCTCAGCATGCCGGTGGGCGTGCTCAGCGGGCTGGGCGTGATGTTGCCCGTCAGCGAGGAGCCTACGCTTGTGCGGCTGGTCGACACATACAGCGCCTGGGCAGGGTGGGGGTGGCGGGGCGGAGGGGGTTGGAGGAGGAGGATGCTCAGCACCGTGCTTAAGGCAGTGGGCAGGCGTGCAGACAGGGGTGCGGGGAGTGGGGGCGGACCTCCAGCCCATTGGCCAGGTCGTGGTTGACGGAGGGTGGACCGGAAAGCACTGAGCGATACTGTGCCAGGTCCACCAGGTCCAGCTCTGCCAAGCCAGAGTACGAGCCCGGCGCAGACTTGGCCGTCAGTGGCTGCGGCGAGTGGGAGGCCGACAGGTCGGGCGCCAGCCTCAGGCTCCCGCTGCCCGAGCTCGACAGGCTGCTCGTCCCTGGGATGTCAAGCCTCCCCTGCTCCAGGCAGCAGTCGGGACGGGCTGACTGAGACACCACGCCCCCCCTTGCTGTCGTCGAAATGCCACAGCTACATCAACATTGTCCACGGCAGTGCCTTCCACGTGCATCGCCGTCAACATGCAGACTGCCATCCAGGCCACCATGAGCATGTTGCCCGCGACAACCCCCCCCCCCCCCCCCCGGGGGTGGGCGTGCATGCAGATGCTGCCTATATTCCAGCACACCGCCCCCCTCTCCACCGCCCCCTCCTCTACTACCCTGCCCACCCCTACACCCATAAGTCGTCTTGACATAGCTGGATTGCCGAGAAGCAGTCCCCGATGCAGCCCAAGGTAGCACCTGACCCTAACCGGAGGGGAAAACAAGGGCGGGAGGGGGGGACACACACCAGGCCAGCGGATCCCCCCGGCGGAGGTGGCGGAGGTCGGCGGGGCAGGTTGCTGCCGCTTTTACTCAGTGGCTGCTGGCCACCCATAGCGCTCGGCGGCGGCGGGGGTGGCCTGGCGGGCAGGCCGGGACTGCTGCTGGCGCCTGGGGGCGGCGGCGGCGAGCGCGCGGGCCAGGGCCCCGCGAGCTGGCCGGGGGAGCCGTACGCGGCAGCGGGCGACAGCGGCTGCTCGCCCGCCAGTGGAGCCAAGCCTCTCGGCGAGGCCTCCGTCGACTGCCGGGCGGCTTGTTGCCGCATGCTCATGCCCGCCGCACCCGGCGGCGGCAGCGGCGCCCCTGAGAACAGACCCTCGAAGGGGTCCCGAGGTTGCTGCTGGCTCATCCCGCCCGCTACTCCGTTGGCCCGCTCCCCGCTTTCCTGCGACTCTCGATCGCGCCAAAGATTCCAAGCAGCCGCGCCAGGCGATATAAGGGACTGTGAAGCTCCCGGATTTTTCTGTCGCGGAGAGCAGCCACGCAGGCCTCCGGCTAGCAGCGGCAGCAAGGGCCGAGGTACAAGTGCGGCCGAGCGCGCGGTGGCGATGTGCCGGTGACGATGCCCCGCCTCGGCTGCCGCAAGATGTTCGTTCGTTCTGTTGCTGCCAAGATTCAAACGTCACTTGACCATACCGGTAGTCGCTAATCCTTACCGGTAGCGCTACAGGGCCAGTAATCAGGGCCAGGAGTGACTGCGGAATGCGGGCCGCTTTAAGCTTTCTATTTCGATCTTCCGGTATAGTACTGCTTTTAGCCGTGGATTTCTTACTGACCTTTTGTAATTCACACCAGTAGTCGCTAGTCCAGAGGCACCCATAACCTTGGTTAAAATCTGAAAAACCGAAGATTAACCTTGGTTTTTTGGTTAACCTTGGATAACCTTGGGTACAACCAAAACCAAGCCGCCCCGGCCCCCGGGGCCCTGGCAGAACCGCGTAAAGTCGGCTAGTCCCTACAGGTAGTCGCTACCTGTATCCCCATACCCTGCATGAGATATAAGGATTTCATCAGCGGAGAATTCCGCGTACCCAGGCCAGTGGAGCATCAGGAGCGCGATAATAATTATTTATTATTATGCACTGAGCGTAGGGGTTTGGTTACACTGGTTACCTCTTGTTATTACTAACAAGGAGTCTATGACTACTAAGGAAGCAGCCGTCACGCCCGGGGCTCTTGCAGCCCCTGAGCCCCCGCCCGAGGAGTTTTGGGGCCATCTTAGGGCACTAGGGCCCAAAACATGATGTAAGCAAGGGCTCCACAAGTGTTAGCTGACAAGTTTGGGGCCGGTGTCTCGAGCATGCACTGCGCTCTCTCCTGAGTTTGAGCGGGGCCAGCGTGACACCAGATTGACGCGATCCGCAATAATCTGGTGAACATCAGCACGGCACACCGGCCCCCAACCAGACTTGTTTGCTAACATTGGGGCTTTGTTGCATAATGTTTTGGGCCCTAGTGCCTTAAGATGCCCCCCCCCCCCCCCCCCCCCCCCCAAAAAAACCTCCTTGGGGGGCTCAGGGGCTGCACGAGCCCCGGGCATGACGGCTTCTTCCATATTTGTCATAGACTCCTTTTTAGTAATAACAAGATGTAGATCCCCAAGCCAAGCACCTGCCTGCAACCGGCTGCCATGCCCATGTATAAAGCCGTGTACGCCCGGGTACAATGTAACAATTACCTTTGCGGCAAACCTCTTCCTTGTCTCCGCTTAGCCTCAGTCTGGCTTAAAGCCTCTGGCTTAAAGCTTACACTTGCTGCTTTTGCATCCCTCGGGCACTCTTTTAGTCGACGCCATCGAGCCGTCGTTGCGTGGAGTTGGCTACATATTTCATCGTCCGCTTCTCCCGCCCACCATGCGCACGCCCCGCCGTGCGACGGTAGCCAACCGTTTTTCCCTCGTGGGCGGTCGCTGCTCCCCCGCCCGGCCGCCGCCCTACGGCCGGCGCGCAATAAGATATATATGTTGGCAATGTCGTGCATGTGCCCCCACCCCTTCCTTGAAATGTGTCTTACTAGTGTTTGGGGTTTCCCTCGTCGTCTACTTAGCAGGCGCGGTATACGGCGCAAATACGGTGCTAATATGTCCGGTGCTATGGTATATGTTGTACCGCCCGAGGGGCCGCATCGACCCCGAAGCGCCTCGAAGAGCTGCATCGACATCGTACTCTCGTACGGCACCACCGTGTGCGGTTCCCGACGCAGCCATCCCGGGTAGCGCTGCTCCCACATTCTGCTTCGTCGTGTGCTTAAAAGCACCAGAGGACTTGTCTGTCCCCACCTTCCTTTGTCGCCGCGCCGCGACAGCCACGCCCACTCTCCCCTCACTCGTTCGAATTCGCGGGTCTACCTCGTAGGTAGTTAGGCCATCCGGCCCCCTCCAAAAAGCTTGTAATACTGCCAAAGCATCTTTTCGGCAATGTGCGTGCTACCCCAGCCTGCCTTGAAGTATCCGATATTTAGGAGAAATCAACATTTCTACCGGAACTCCGCTGCAGTTAAAACAATACCTCCGCCGTCGCTCCAGATCAGCTAGCAACCCGCGGTGCCAACGTTGCACCACTTATTCATCCACCACGCACGAGCGGCAGCACACCGGCTCACGTATCGCGCATAGCCGTCGTATATTCGACCACCACGGCCAGGCCCGTTTGACACCGACATGTCTACCACTCCTCGTTGACAGCCGTGCCAAATGTTTTGCTCTCCTCAATTTCGTCATTCTCGCGAGCAGCACAATCATGGCTCTTGCTATCCAACATGCTTACTGTTATTCCGTTCCGCCGCACAACAATCTCCTACTGCTTTAATTCGACGGGCGCGCGGTCGCCATTTGTCGATGCAGGCGGGGATACGTGGTGGATATATGTAGCCCTTGGGCCATTCCGACTGAATGACCTCCCCTCCGCCTCCTCCATTTTGAGTCCACCCCTCCGATTTGTTTGTAATGACCTTCTAGTACTTTATGTATTGTGACCCACTACATAAAGTACATTTTGAAAGTCATTTTGACATGTGGCATGCACTTCAACAACAAGGGGATGCACAGCGATTCTCCCCGCCGATCCCAACTGCCTATGGCGGTAAGCTACGAATATGTGCGGAGGGGGTGGGAGAAAGCTGAGAGAACAAGCGTTGAATATTGCCCCAGCGACCCAAGCAAGACAAGGCACTCCGCAGAGCTGAGGGCTTCGTTGGGGAGGTTGTTGCAATGTTGATTCTGGATACTAACCCTATTGAGAAACGTCCCGGCAACGCATCAAGGGCCGTGCGCTGCGCTGCGGTGGCGGCGGTTCCATCATTCCATCATTCCTTGTAATGAATTCTTGATTTTGCAACTATTTCAACGCGCAACGCATCGCCGCTTCCGCCGAGATATTGCCTCGCCAGCCCTTTGCACATGACCGACAGCATGCTCCCAACTCCGTTGAATGATGTATAAGCCAGTGACGCAGCGGCCGTGCGATGCGCTGCGGCGACGGCTTCAATATTGCTTTCGGAGCATTTTCACCGAACATCGTTCCCGGCGAGCATTCCGTGTGTGAGGGCCCTAGCCCGCCTCCCCCAAACTATTTGCATGTGCTGGTATGTATAGTCATATATATCGAGTTCCAGGGTGGGTCCGCGAACATACGCCAAGGGGGTGGGGAAAGGGGGGTGCACAAAACAAGTTGCGTTTGCGACGCCAGTTAACACTAAGGAGATCCAAGCGGTCGACCGTGCACGCACCCCATTCGGTCGTGAAGACTGGAAACGGAGCGGGTTAAACCGCATGTCGTCGCGATCGATTTCGCGACTGAGGCTTTCAGCCCAAATGCTACGTGCGGAGCTGATGTAGCGGACGGACATGTAGATGCCGTGCACATCCATCATGTACCAGGCAAAGCCTTGCGCAATCATGTCCCATAGGCGAAAAAGGGTTTTGCGCACTACATTTGCCATAAGGCGCGGGGATCGGGGAATGTAGGTCGATGAGCACGCGAACAACAACAAATTTGTCCTCGTGCCGCCGGATGCGATGATCCCGAAGCATTGACTCGACGGACTCAACAGCCAAGAACACGATGTTTGTCGCGATCGTTGTCGTACCAAAAGCCACGCGCCTCGTGATGGACACTCGGCACGGCACCCCAGCCTTACGATGAACTGTACGTGCAAGTAACCGGCCTCAACGGTTTTGAAGATATGAGGCGACCGTTGTGTTGGCCGGGCACGCTCACCCACCATTGTTGATCCCGTTGGAGCCCGCGGCTGAATAGGACACGGCCGTACCACGAATCGCGCGATTTGAAAACGTTGTGGAGCTCGCAAAGGTAGAAGTGGGCGAGAGCTGTGATAGCGAGGTACAATAATTAACCTTTGCCCGCGAGACCAGCCAAGTCTCGAGGGGGCAGCCACCATCCCACCGAAGATGACCCACGCGCTTCGCGTCGCGAGAGATGACAGTGAGTTTGGCAACCCGGGCACGCATTGACGGGATGCCGGTGAGATCGACTGCGCCAAATCCTAGGTGGATAGGTTTTTTCTTGGGCTCCTATAGACCCCTCTATGGTGGGGTTTCGCGGCATACCAAAGCCGTCGAGGTGACGTTGGATGTAGTCTCGTTGCCAAATTGCATAAACTACCGAGCAAGGCAAGTAAGGGTGCCCGCCACTCGGCAGCGGCCCAGAAGTAGCGGAGAATCCCGAGTGTGGCACGCCTTGCGGCACCATCTCCACCTCACGCGGTGGGCGATGTTAACGCCCCTAGGATCCGCACCCCACGGATTGCGGAAGGGGGCTGAGCGGGGTGGCCGCTTGTCACGGATCCTCGTCGGATTTCGCGACGACCGGGGAGCCCTACGGTAGGCTTTTTGAATAATGCTCGTAGTCCCGGTCGCGCTTGCTAGCGCCGCGAGGCAGTAGCCATGTACGGGGGGCTGCTAGCAAGAATTAGTGCACGACGTCGGCCTTGAGTCGGCCTCTCCGAGATCCGGCCACGGGCGGGAAGGGGGTGTGTACGACTCGGACGGGGTAGCCTACTCGCGAGGGTTGTCCGACATGAAATTGTGCTCTCGTACTTCGGTGAGACCCGCCTAGTACGTACCAGGGTTGCCATGAACCCCCCCCCCCCCCCCCTTAGAGGTATTCAGTTCAGCCTGAACTGAATTCATGCACTTCAGGCTGAATTCAGCTGAAGGGTCTTCAGGCTGAATTCAGGCTTGAATCAGGCCTGAATTCAGCCTGCAGACCCTCCAGTTCGGGTATTCAGGTATTCAGGCTGAATACCGTGCCTGAACCCCCTCTCAAGGCTTGTACATATTGTGTATGGTGTGGGCATATCAGCGCCTATTCAGTCACTACTCCCTAGAGGCAGGCATGACAACACATGGACCTCCGAAGACATGCATATGGAGTAATATATATATATATGTGTGTGTGTGTGTGTGTGTGTGTGTGTGTGTGTGTGTGCTCATGCCGTTCCGCTGAGCAAGAGGTGGTCGGCGAGCCGGCGCGCCTTTGCGCCCCCCCCCCCCCCCCCACCCTCCAAGAGACAGTGGCCAATAAATTACTCAGTACTTGTAAAGAAATTGTTACATAACTTCGATGAAAAAACCCCGACCCTCCCGCCTTTGCAGGCTGCCGGTGTCTTGATAACTTCTTTACGATTCGATGGCTGCGCTGTCGTCCAGCAGTGACTGCACATACCCCGCACAGCTGATGCGGGCTTCCACGGACGGTGTTGCTCGCCTCACTGTCCGCAGTGACCTCAGCAGAGGCGGAGTCCAGTAGCGGCGCGGCAGCCTCCTGGACCTCGCTCCGAATCTTGATATCCGGCTTGACAGAGAGCCTATAACACTCCTTGCCAAGGTTGTACGAGAGAGCAGCGTTCACCTGTGCACCCAAGTCTACACCCTTGTGTATGAATACTTGAGTGGCCATATTCTCCACACCCATCTTATTCCGCAGGCTCTGCGTGACCAGGCTAGCGAGAGAGAACACACGCTCGCACTCTATCTGACTAGCAGGGATTGCAAGCAACATACGTGCCAATTCCCAAACAACTGGGTACTTGGTGGCGTTCTCACGCCACCATCCTAGCACGTCACATGCCTCGTCCGGATTGGGCGCGGCGGTATCCTCGCAGAAGGCTGTCAACTCAATTTCTATCTGGGAAGCAAACAGCTGCCTAGTCTCCTCAGATGTGTCACCGTCATCATCAGGGGCACCGTCACCACTAGCATCATCATCACTATCGAGGTCACACAAGGCAACGCGGCGCTTGGTGGGGGCGGCCTCGGCACGCATCTGGGTGGATGCATTCTTCTTCTCTCGCTCCATGTGCAGCTTCAACTCCAGCAGTGTTGGCAACAACGCCTCCGTATTGTATCGCCTCATTAGTGCCTTGCTCCTGCGGCGGCGCGCTCTCTCTTCCTCGTCACGGGCAGCCAACACAAAAATGTCCCCAAGACAGAAGCGGGGGTCCACTTGCGTTGCTAGTACCTCATGTCGGCGGTCATGGTCGAAGGTCCTGAAGGGCGCCATCATGTTGTTCACCTCACTCAGAATGGGGTCGATCATGGCATCGCTCTGTGTCTTCAGATCACTGTTGAACCTGTATGCATACCCACAGGTGCTGCTAAGATTATTGTAGACAAGCAAAGATCAGGCAGGAGAGGGCGCGGGGCGTACTGCTCATCACCATCATCGTCCTCATCAGCTCTGCCGGGGCGGGTGGCAGAGATGGCCACAGATTGGTTGCGGATCTCAGTGTATTTGGCCTCCAGCTTGGCGATGGAGTACAAAGCGTCGGACAACAGCCAATGGGAACCGTTGCTCTGTGCCAGCTTGACGAGTTTGCAGGGGTGGGACAGCACATTCTCCATGGCCGCTGCCACAGACCATTCCGCGTGGGTGGGCTGCCGCTCTCGCAAGTTTGTGATGGCGGTCTGCAGCATTGTGCCATACAAGTGGTCCACCACAGCACGTGCCGTGATAAGGCTCCTCAGCATGCTCCATGTCTGACGTGCATATGCACGCAATACACATGTCAGTATGTTGTATTGCACCACGAAAGGGCATGCACATCAATTCAGGAGAAATACAATACAGCACGGCATGTTGTGTCACTTACGCTGGTGGAGCGCGTCTTCACTGGTGTGATGAACTTGACAGCCTTCACCCGCATCTCACGGCATGCGAGGACCAGCGCATGCCAGCCCTTGGAAGACTTCTTGGTCCAGGTGATGCAAGATTTTAAGCTTATTCATAATCTTGCTCAATGTGAAACTCTGCCGCACATATACATCCAACACACATATGGCAGTCAGTAGATAGTGGAGTTGGGCATGACTACAACATCATATGCATGGGATGCCAATGCAGAGTGGAGGGAAGGCGCACCGATACGGATGTCGCCGCTGCTGCTTTCACAGCAGCATTGCATGCTCCGTTGATTTTGTGCGCGAAGAACGATGTCAGAAAGGGGGAGGCCAGGTCTAAGGCAACACAGTGAATCATGCCAGCCAGCACACGAGAGGCGGTGGCGAGGTTTGCGCCACCATCCTTCACGATAGCTACGACCCGATGGGAGAGGTCGAACTCTGCCAACACGGGTCTCATCTTGTCCGCAATGGCCTCGCCAGAGGTGCTGTCGGCGCAGGAGAGGATGCCGATGTGGTTGTGGTGCCACACCCAACCCGATGATATGAAGTGAATATCCACAGACAGATTATCTTCCGTTTTGCGGGACATCCACAAGTCAAAAGTGAGAGCCACTCCACGCACACCTTTCAGTAGGCCTTTCAGCCAGTTGCTGGCCTCTTTCAGCTCCGGCAGTAGCTGCGATGTCAGTTTCGCCCGAGAGGGCAGAGGCAGCGACGAATCGAGGAACCATATGAAAGCCTTGAATATTGGGTTGGCGACGATGCTGAATGGCAGCCTGCGAAAGACGATGAGCAAGCACAGCAGCCGCCAGAAGAAAATCACTCGCTTGTCGTCGTGGGGGCGCTTCTTCGTCGACATGAAGTGCGACCCGACAGTGTGTTTCGTGGCGGTGGTGGTATTGCTGGGGTCTCCAGAGGAAGCTATCGCCGCGCTCCTCTTGGAGGAGGTTTTGTTGGCGTCGGGATCGCTGAGACAATAATGTGTCACCTGTACCGCGAAAATCATAATGACATATGTCAGTCGCAGCGCCACTACTAGGCCGAGCTTGCGTGCGGACAAGCAAAAAGACGATAAGGGGCAAGCGGGGATGTGAGGCGGACCTTGCGGAGGTCTTCCTCATGATAATGTTCCACGTGGTATTTCAAGGACGTGTTGCCGTGATCGGGCTTGTAATCGAACGTGTGCTTGGCCTCGCGGCCCAGCTTATCTTTAGGAACGGGGGGGGGGGGGGGGGGGCAGAACGCGGCATCGGCGTCGTGCGCCGCAGTTCCCTCGTCCCCGTCTGGTGGAGGCGGGTACATCGGATGTAGCTGCCCACACTTGGCAGCGTAGCAGACGAAACATGTGACGCGGGTGGCGGCGTTAACGATGCTATGCTCGTCCTCCTCGTTGTCAGGGTTGGGAGGGGATTCGGGCACGAAGAACGACCATACAGGTTTCGTCTTATTAGTGAGGCCCCAAGTGGCTTTCAAGTTTCTCACGAGCATATCGGTGCGCTGTTTCAAGTGTGATGGTTCCTCCTTGGCTGCTTGCTCGTCGTCATCGTCAAGTTCTATCGGTGGTTCAGCGCTGGCACTGTCGGGCCAAGCGGACTGCGACGAGTCGCCAACGCTACGGCGGTTCGTTTGGCGGGATGGGCCGGGGCGCGAGCCTGGTGGCGGCAGCGGCATGCTCTCTTCGTTGCCGGCGGCCTGCATGTCGACTTCGGCCTCCGCAGCGCCGGCGTAAGGTTCGGCGGCCTCCGAGGCGACCTGCGCGGCTTCCATAGTCAGCTTGGGGGGGGGGGGTGGGGTGGCTGAGCGTTGAGTTGAGAGTTGAGTAGCTTGAGAGTGGAGAGTGTAGTGATGTAATCGTGCGCGGCCATTTTGGTGATGCTGTTTTCCGTATTCCTTGCTTGGCGGCGGGCGCCAGCCTGCGTTGCCGCCCCACCAAGGAATACAGCACGTGCATGATGACGCATTATAGAAAGTGAGAACACCGTTCAACACTGCGCAATATACTATTGGAGCACCTCCATGTACTATATGCCACATATGTGGGCCGCCCTGGTACGGATGCAGTCACATGCGACTCCTGGGGCGCTTACAATACAATTTCTTTGCGGATTCGGACATATAAGAGCGAATGGATTCTCTTGCTAGCCGCTACGCTCAAAACCCGTACGTTTAGAGGGACTTCAGGTAGGGGGTATTCATGCCATTTTCGCTAGGTATTCAGCCTGAACTGAATTCAGCTGAAGTCGGGACTTCAGCCTGAAGTGGCCTGAACTGAAGCCCCTTTAGGGCAGCCCTGGTACGTACGTGGGGCGTTACAATACTTGGCACAGCCTTGCACGGTCACGGTTGTAATTAACCCAGCCGTGCCCGGGCCCCAGGAAGCCGCCCTCGGGCGGTGGCCTCCGCATGAGCGTGGGCATGTGGCTGCTGCGCGTCGGGCGATCCGGCATTGATGTGTTGTACGAGATTAACGTGCATGCGGCGAGCGGTCTGTGTGTGCGTATGTGTGTGTGTGTGTGTGCGTGTGTGTGTGTGTGTGTGGGGGGGGGGGGGGTTAACGGGGTTCCTCGCCTTCACCTCCAAACTCCGGGGACGTCCGGGGACAACGCTTGCAACAACTACAGGCGGGGGTTGATCTCGGCAGCTCGACGGCCGAGCGTCTTAGCCGTTTGGCCGTGGCCGGATCGCTTGAGCATGCTGCGACGTTAGGGGGACGATAAACGGCGGGAACATGAGCATCCGTCGTATACGGCGACAACGTGCTCACGGGTTTCTGAGGCGGGGCTAGCGCGTAAATGTTGGCGCCCATGTACGAGCGTACACCCCCGTATGATTCGCGTGTAGTGTATCCACTGATGCAAAATCAATACATGTATTACATCATGGCCACGTGGTCTACATAGTTCCGCCGTACGCTTGCTTGAATTAGTGGACCCTTTATTGCGGGTCGGTCAAACGCGGCGGGCCCTTCATTGATGCGGGGTAAGACAGCTTGTTAAGACGAATAAAATTTCATCTAGCTGTTACAAATTTCAAATTCCAAATACCGAACGAGCGAGAAATGGAAGAAAATCGTCCATGTAGGACAGCATGCGAAGCCTTCTAAAGCGGCGCCCAATTACCGGCTTCCATGTGCCTCTAGCGGGCGGTTACGCCGGATAACACGGGAAAGCACGTTGGTGACATGCATGGCACTAGTAGAAGGAAAATGACCATACCATATGGGGAGGCCAGTAAGCCGGTACAAGGTCCCGCGGTAAGAACAGTGAAAATGTCTATCTCTTTGGGAGCGATTCCAACAACATCGTAGAACCCTTCTTGCATATTGATTTGCAACATGCGATCACTGGGGCGCGCAGGATGCATGAATTGCGCAAATGCAAAAATAGTTCGAACGAAACATCCCTAGTTTCGCCGTAGCGGTTAATGGAACGAATGTCAATGATGATGAGCTCCATTTCTATCCGTTTCAATAACCAGGGAAGAGCAACCGTAACATCCATTTAGAGCATTGCCCTCGCTTGTAGGCTCCAACAACGAGGAAGCTTGCTAGCTCGCTATCCATGAACTCTCTTTATGTTCACTCGCCGAAATCGGTCCCCAATGCTATCATCTACACGTTAAAACGTAACGGGTCCATGAATTGGACCAGCTCCACCAAGGTTGCATAGTCCAAAGACACGGCTCCACCCTCCACGGACGTAGCGTAACTCAACTAGGGCACGCTTGTATCCGCTCAAATATTTGACAACGCTCGCAACATACACGGGTGGGCGTGTTTGGGCACTCCCACCTCACGCATGGCGGTCGCCAATTGCGATAACGCATGCAACAAGTACTTTGGGAACGCAAGACAGTTTGCTCCCGTCACGCAACGATTTGCGTTCATGATGATGGCGATGCCAATATTCAGCAAAGATGTTTGCTAAACCCCACTCGGTACAAAACTCCGGGGTAGTAGCCAACGGCGGAGGCACAATGCATGCCCAGTAGGTATCATTTTCTGTTTGAATTCCGCGACGGCGCCGGGTGGTCACATGCCTGTTGTTGTGAAGGCGGTGCAAAGGCGTTGCGCTGCATCGATCGTAGGGATTGCGCTAAGTCTTGATCTCCCGCAAGGCGAGGATGAAAAAACCGGCAATGGCATCCAGTCCGCCCGCTCATGCAAGAAAAAAATGCAACGTTACTCCCTTCATCCGTTTACATTATGTCAAAAAGTGTAGCCACAAGGCAAGGGAAGCGTGTGAGAATATAGGGAAAAACGATGCACATAACATCATTGCGGAAATACACACTAAAAGGGCTAGAATAGCCTAAATTACTGGCATGAATTGGGACGATCAACGTGTACCTTCACAAAGTCACCAGCCTCAATAAACAGGCCATAGAACTGCGTCATGCCCTAGAGGCTGTAGCAGCAGTAGCCTAGGCGGGGGAGAGGCATAGAAAATTGTCCGGAGAAATACCTACACATACCTTGTCACCGGACTGCGGAGGGAGCCCAACCCGGAATTAATACAATTAGCCGTGAGCTATGGAGGTTACATAATTTTAGTGCAAAGTTTCCGGGCATCATACGGACCGGAAAATAACGGTTAGAGGGCATGCCGAAAGGGGTAATACCGGATTACAAAAAGGGACAGCCTCAAGGCGCGGGAATAAGGACCGCAAAGTACAATGACCGCGACATGCTATGGCACTTCATACATATCCTCAGCTACCGATAGGTAAGGATTGCAGCAGCATCGTCTATTGCTGTCCGGCACCGCCCGGCGGTGCCTTTGCCTGCCTTATTTCCACCACCTAGTTCAGCCCTTGCAAGCTCTTCGCAGTGACAGGTCAGTTGCCCCAGCCTGGTCCCATCCGCTGTTGGTGTTGCGTCCAGCGACTCCAGCCGTCCACTGGCGGACGCGAAGTCATCGCACACCTGCGCGCGCCTTATTGTACACGTCGTGGGTGCTGCTCATCGACTGGCAGTATAGCAAGTATCCTTAGTGCCGGTACCTCAGATAATTACAGTAGGAGCTAGCTGCAGAAGGCGATATCAGAAAATCACCAGAATAGGACAATCGGAAAGGCCCTCTACAGCGACTGCGAGGTGGAAGCAGGAGCAGGAGAAGATGCAGAATGGGCACGAGCCCACGCATCAGACTTGACCATCTGCACACCGGCAGAGAATTTAAGAATAGTATCTGTACGTAGTCGCTACTGCTGGTACTATCTATCCGTTATATCCTGATACGCGCGCGTCGCAAATATTTTACGCGAACGCGTACGTTGTACTGCAGGCGCGGGGGTTGTAGGACCACCGCGAAACCACCGTATTATACGAGATGCACCGCGTGTTTACCCCTCCGGCCGCAGGAGCCCCGGCGGTGCCTATGCCTGGCTTATTGTTTCCACCACCTAGTTCAGCCCTTGCAAGCTCTTCGCAGTAACCGGTCAGTTGCCCCAGCCTGGTCCCATCCGCAGGAGGCGACAGTCCGGCGGGAGGCTGCCGATAGGTGGTTGTGTTTTGTGGGGCCGGAGCGGGGGAGGGGGGCTTCCTATGCTTCGCACGAGCCGGCCTATAGTCAGGTCGTGGTCTCGTGGAGAGGCGGACAGCCCTGTCGACGAGGTATTATTCTACGCTGCGCGCCGACGCCACTCATGTAGCGCCCCTCACTTTCTCCAACCCGATGAAGATCACATCTGAAGGCTGATACTACCGCTGGCGCAGCCATTCGCAGCTATGAGTAGATGTATCGGGCCAGCTCGATAATCGCCTGCGGCCCCCCTTGTCCCTACGGGCTGCTGTGACAGTCGGCGGCTGTGCTGTCAGCCGCGTCCGGGTATATCTTCCCCGCGGGTGGCTTGCCTACTTCGGCACGTAAGGTTTGTCAGATATGTACCGCGTCACCGACAACTCCGTAACGTCGACAGACTCTTCCACGACGAGGCGTTTAGGGGACGGGACGAGCATCGTGGGCTGCTTCAAACCGTCTACCCGTATTCCATAGGGTGCAGCAATAACGACGCGAGAACCCATAGGACGCACGATGCGCCACGGTAGGCGACAAGGGGTTGTGCCGACAACCATACGGCAGGGCGAAGCGAGGAAACCAGTCATATGCACTTTGATATATACCACAATCCATGATTCCACCGACATGGTTGGATGGGCCCCACGACGCCTGGAAATGCGACTAGATCATATGTCGGAGCTCGTAAGATCCACGCCGACTCTGTACATTTAAGTGGAAACGGCCGCATGAGGGGCAACGGTCTAGTCGACATGCGACTTTGAAGGGCCCGGTCCAGACTCTCCGCAGGGCGGAACCTTTTAGCACAAGCTCGTGTTATCTGCCCGTTGTTTAGGGTCGCAGCCAACCCACGGCCTACCTGTAGCAGCGTAGCGGAGGCAGGCGAAATTATCCGAGAAGGCGAGAACTAGACACCCCATTATGATATCATAACAATAATAATATATACATTCATATATATACCGATGACGCGATTATTATTTCGAATATGATTACAATGGCGGAGAGGATTAATAACAGCAAGTGGAAGCTGTGAGTAGAATCGCAGCAAGTCGAGGAGCTGGATCGATGTATTGCCCTACTTCGAGTGTGCTGATATTATATATTTGATGTGAACAACCCGGATGTTGAGGGATTGAGGGGCCGAGCTTGGGATGAGGGGGGGGGGGGACTGTTTGCTACAATATGTATGAAAATGGGTATCGTGGACGCTGAAGCGCCACCGGGCTTCCATGCTATTTATATCTGGCACCGTCACAAAAGCTATTTACATGGAAAATCCCAACCTCTTCATTATATTTGTGTTGCTGTAATGGGTGGTGTTTGAATATTTCATACTTGGGGTGGAACTGGCAATTTGGTGTTGCGTTCCAACATCAAGTGAAATCTTCAGCAGCATTGGAGACTGATGCTGTGCACGTCTGGCTGTGTAGCAGCAGCGCTACAGTTTCGACTCTGGTAGCAAGCTGGTGTCAGAGGAGTGTGTGCTGCGAGACATCGGGCCAAAGAAGCACCGGGACTCGCAACAAATGCCATGTTACTGATGGAGCAGAGAGGCCGACGTCTTGGCGCTGCGGCCATGGCCCTCCGATGTGGACGCCCTCGTGGCACAGTGGGGTGCCAACAGCGGCTACCAAGCATCCTGAAACTACTGGCACTACTTCCTGCTATAGGCTTCTGGCTGCTCAGCCCACCCTGCGAGGGGCTGTGTCTTACCCCCATAGCTCAGTCTGGTAAGGGTGCCACGCTCTGCTGGACCCCGCCCACCACGTAGCCTCTGTGATTTGCTTTCTTGTCCATGTGTCTGCCGGTGACTGGTGCGCTGTCCGCAAGTCAACTGTGCATCACGCATCCAAGACAGTCCCAGATCGGACCGTCACTAACGCCGCTGATATCGCACATCGGCATTACAGAGTATGATGCGTTGATTGCGCTAAAGTCCAGCATTGGCCCATCGGCGAGCACGTCTGACTGGGAGCAAGCGGACTGCCAGAACTGCTGCACCTGCGGAGGAGTGACCTGTGTGCTTGGCATCGTCAGCTCTGTGTGAGCGCCACCTCGACCTGGGCGCAACACAGCGGGCTGAAGCGGCAACCAGTGTCTCATACATGCTCCCGCCTATAAATCAGTGCTCAGCTACAGGGATCACGTTACAGCGGATCTGGCAGTGGCAGCACCCAGAGATGCGTTCCAGCGCGCACTAAGGTCTTCCCATCACACACCCCTTCCCCATGCCCATCGGTGCTCTCACCAGGTCTCTACCAGCCGAGGGACTAGCCGGAAGCCTTCCCTCACTCGGCTCTCAGCTCACGGGACTCCTCTCACTGTAAGCCGCCATCCGGGCATCATGCGGCGCGCCACTCATTCTGAATCGCAGGCAATGGCGTCACCTAAGGGGCCGTCTGCTGACAGTGCCTCATTGTGCCGTGCAGCTCGCTGGAGAACAACGATCTCACGGGGTCAATACCGTCAAGCTGGTCGAATATGGCGCTTCTCACGACCCTGTGAGTCGCCGCGCCTGTGGATAGCATCCAGCAAATCCTGCCCACCCCGTGCATGCAACGCCACCATAGACGGCCAAGCTGTGTGGCCGCGCGGCTGTCTTTTGCCGCCGCATAGCACTCACTTGCCTGAGAGTGGCCTAAACTTGCTATTTTGCGCTCCTGGTAGGAATGTGGACGGAAACTGCCTGACGGGAGGCGTCCCAACCAGCATCCTAACGTGCGGCGCCCCGTGTAGACCGGCTTTTTGATGCCCTGAAGCTCACCAGTGCCATGCCCTCTCTGCGTTATATTCCTGTATTGCAGCATGCTCACATCCGGCACGCTGTCTCTTGCCGATAGGGCCCTTCCTGGTCTATCCTTTACCTATGACCCTCAGTCCGGCTGCCCGCCACCTCCACCTGCCCCGAAGAGGTATGGCAGGCGGCCACCCTCATTGCCTGGCTGCCCTGGATATGAGCGCCCCCACCCCCCGCTGACTGCTGCCTGTTGCCGCTGCACTGCCCCCTTCACCCGTCCTGTGGCAGTCCACCGCCTCCTACGCCGCCACCTTCTCCGCCCCCTCCAAACCCTCACCCTCCAAGCCCGCCGCCGCCCAGCCCAAGTCCCCCGCAACCAAGCAGCCCGCCGCCCCCAGTGCCACCACTTCCTGCCCCCCCTCCAAGCCCAAGCCCCCCAAGCCCCCCAGCACCAAACAGCCCGCCACCTCCAATCGCGCCTCCCCCTTCCCCCAAACCAAGTCTGCCCCTTCCCGTGCCACCACCCCCTCTGCTGCCCCGAGGACCCCCACCTCCAAACACCCCACCGCCTCCAATGCCACCACCCCCTCCATTCCCTCCTAGTTCAAGCTCCCCGAGCCCGCCACCGCCACCGCCACCGTCCAATCCAAGCCCCCCAACACCAAGCAGCCCTCCCCCACCCTCTGCCCCACCCCCATCCCCATCCCCTCCGCCATCGTCGGCAGACAGTCCCCCGGTGCCCAACAGCCCATCACCACCGGGTGCCCCTCCTCCCCCCGGGCCTCCCTCTCCCTCTCCACCCCTACCCCTACCCCCCACCCCCACTCCGCCAACTCCGCCGCCGTTCACCCCCCGGGCGCCCCCCATGCCCCTCCCCCACCCACTGCAGCGCCACCCTCCGGGGCCACGCATCCCCTGCCCTCACCCTCTCCGCCGCCGCCCACACCCCCTGTTCCCCTCATTCCCACACCCTCAGCCTTCAAACTGCCCCCGGCTCCCGCGCACCCCTCTCCCCCACCGCCCGTAACCCCACCGACCAGCCCAGGCAACCCCCAGCCGCCCGCTCCTTCCATGCCACCCACCCCATCTGGCGCCCCCCCTCCAGACACACCCACTGTCACAGCAGCCCCAACGCACTCAGCCGAGGCGCCCAGGTGCGCCCCCCTCCTTGAGTGCCACCCTCGCGCACCCTGAGGGTCTCGGCACGGCCGATGCTGTGCTCCCTGGCTAGCCTAGAGTTTACATTCTTGGGCGCATGGGATCAAGCAACACTCGGTATAATATTCTGCCATATAAATCATGGCTATTCGCGATGCTATGGTCAACAACAGCCTTGATAGATCTGCGGCCCAGGAATCAAGGGGCACCGGGACTTATAGGGAATGAAATATGGTATGTACAAAAGCCATCATGCAAAAGCCGTATCATACATATCGCATTTCGACCACTTGCCCAATGACACCCAAAGTCCGGATGGTCACATTCCGTAAATTCGTGTTACTTTATTTGTTCTGGCGATACATACCGCAGTTATGCAGATATATTTTTTATCAACGTGTCGTCAATGGTGCGTTTGCAACTCACGCAGAACTCAAGCAGCGATTTCCATCGTCGTCATCCAGCATCTATAATCAATGACATCTACCTATAGCGCATTACGGCTAACCCCTACCGTACAAACCGCCCTAATTTTAGCAATCGCAATCGAGAAGTGATGCTCACTCCGACGGGGCGCTTCTGACCGGCTGCATGACACCGCGTTGCAGGGAGCCCCCCCCTCCTTCTCCGCCGTCCGGGTCATCCGCCTCTTCTCCGCCGCCGCCCTCCCCCGCTCCCCCTCAGCCGGAGATAACGGCGCCCGCCAGCGGCCCCGGTGTCGCCGTTGTGCTCACCAAAGCCGTTGTCACGGAGGGCCACAACTTGGCGGTATCCGCGGCTCTGGAGGGCGAGTGGGGCGAGTTCACCGATCCCGCTGTCTATGCCTGGGCGTGCCACGCCGTCGCTGCCAAGGCGGATGGGTCGTCGCGGCCGTGCGGCCTCTCGTTCAGCGCGCGCAGCGCGCAGCTTATCCCTGTGGGGGCTCTGCCGCCAGGAGAGTACGACTTTCAGGTGAGCACGCCCGCGAGCTGCCATTATATCCACCTGCCGCTTAGTAGGGCCATTCTCACTGTGGCCATCCTGGAACATACCACCCTACCGACATTATCTAATTGGGTTTGCCGGTCTTCACCATCCTGATTTCGTTTGCACCGTCGGGGCGGGATCTCCTTGCGGTATTATAATCCTTGGTGCGTTCTAATAATCGATTCCCGCATGAATGTAGTCTCTTCTCTTTGCGCGGGTTGGGAGGGAGGGGGGGTCAAAAGCATTCATGTGTAGCGAACCCCAAGCGTGGTTGCGCAATATTTGACCCGCAGTCATGGTTTGCTTGGCAATGGCGTTGGGTATTTCAATTAGGGGGAGTTTGTTGCTGCATTACTATTTCAACTTGTCTTTTGAATAATGCGGAAATGTTTTCATTCCCGTTCACTCGCATGTCTCTCCTTGCGCTGTGACCGCGGTAGGTGACGGCGACATCCTTCGGCCAGCCAAGCACAGGGAACAGCAGCCGCATCAGCACAACCATCAGCGCAGTGGCGCGGGCAGTGGTGCGGGCCGCATCGTCCGCTGGGCAGGTCACGGTGGACTGCACCGGCGCCGCATGCGGGACGGACAGCGAGCCCTGTCTGGTCAACCCGGAGCGCCTGCTGATTCTCACAGTGCGCGCCTCCTACTTCCTGAGCCTGCTCGGCTGTCCCCGGCCCCGGTGTGCCTTGTCACATGCCGTCAGTGAAAGTAGCACACTAAGGAATGGGATTGTTTTCCGTATGGTGCGGTCTACGGAGGAGCATATGCGGGGCTGTGCGAGGTTACCATAACCACGTACTTTCCAGCACCTAAACGTGTTGTCTCTTCAGTACTGATAATTACAATGCCTAAGTATAGTTACCGGGGAACTGGAAACAGGGCGGCCGGATAAAAGCGGCATAATAATGGCTTGTTAGATTCCCTGGAATTTCGATTGTTTTATCTGTAGAAAGTATCAATATCAGCGGTATGCAGCTCCGACAGACTGTATCAAAAGGTAACCAAACAACTATTTATGAGGTTTGGTGTTCATAGATACATCACGAGTTGACACCCCTGCATCACTACATTCCATGATATACCGGTGAAAGACACATGTCAAGTTTGAAGGAAAGAGTTCTCCCTGCGGCATATATCCACTGTTACTATCAGGCGGGATTCTTGCCCTGCTGACGCGTGTCGATCTAAATCATGGGCTCCCGCTTCTTTCGTCCTTTGCGGCTGCAGGTGCACCCGCCGGCCAGCATGCCGCCCTCTGCGGAGGTGCAGGTCGGCTGGAGCTGGGACCTCCCAGGCTTCCAGCTGGCGCCGCGCCTCCGCAGCGGCACCAGCTGGGAGCGCGGCATCGTCTCGCTTGAGGGACTGCCCGCCGGAGCAACGTGCCGGATAACTGCGCACATGACAGCCTTTGGTGGCAGCGGCATCAAGCAGGAGACCGCGTCTTACTCGGTGGAAGTCCATCTGGCGGTCCCGCCACGCTGCCTTAAGCCAGGTGGCTGTTTTGAGGTGCGGCACGGGACCCTTATCGTCTTGCAATGATGCTTCAGATGCTGCAATTGAAATTGATGAATGTCACAAGCCGTCGTTAATGCCGTCCCTGGCTGATGGGTATTTGAAATTCGTGTGTGCTTTTGCGGAACTTTTCTACTACATGCTTTTCGTTCTGAGGGCCATTAACTTGTGATTAGTCTCAGTGAAGTTAATTACTGGCGAATGTCGAGCAGATCGACACGGCGGATTCCGACGATGACATAGACGCTACATACACGATTCGCTCCGCTCCTCTGAGCAGCTGGGCCGTTGGCAGCGAGGCCGGTCCCACCGAGGCAACCACGTCTCTGCGCGCGCAGTACGGCTACTGCACCTCAGCCGGCTGCGGCGACAACAGCCGGCGGCTCTGGGCATCAGGCCTTCTGCCACTTGGCGCTCCCTTCTCGTTTGGGTTTCTCCCTTTCATATCTAGCCTGCTCGGCCAGTCCGACGCCGCCAACGCTACGTTGCTGGCTTGTGCGCTACGTGTGGAACATGCTGGAGCCGAGAAAGATCCGGTCATCGCCGCCTCCGTCTGCGAGCAGATAACGGTGACAAACCCTGTCGATAACCTAGCAGCGCGGCTCCACCCCTTCGCTGGCAATATTTGCGCCTTGCTGGCTTGCCGGCCCAGCAGCTGTGCGCTGGAGGACCGCTTGTCAGCCGCCATCGCGGCGGTGGCTCTCGCCAGCGGGACTGCCCCTGCGGGCCAGCCCGCGTTGCTGCTAGGGGCGGTGGAAACGGTGGCGCAGATACTACGGTCGCCAGTACGCGCGGGAACGGGCGATGGCATCACCTCCATGCTTGTCACCGCGGGTTTAGCCAATCTCCGTGCTGCCCTAGGTATTATCGGACGTCGGACAAACGTCCTCGACTCGGACGCGGCCGCTGCGGATGCCTTTCTGCCGGCAGCGCTCGTGACTGAGGTGCTCGCGCTGGCCTCCGCAAGGCTGGTAGACGCCAATATGGGCGATCCGGCCCGAGCCACCGAGTGTGCGGGCGAGGTCCTGCACACCGTGGCTCCTGCCGTTTCCCACCTTGCCGCGGTGTATGGCAGCCACCGCACAGCTCGCGCCGATGCGGTCGATTCCATCCAGCAGGCCACGCCACTGGCTGTCGCGGCGCAAGATGCCCGCAACGCCCTGTCGTGGGCGGCTGCCACGGCACAAGAATCGGCGCCCGCCGATGGCCGAGTTATCCGGAGCTTGGGTCCCAATGGCGCGACGGTGCTCGTTTACACCGGCGATGTAGCGGGGCTGGTTGGCCGCTGGTTAAGGCTCGCCTCCGAGCCTGGCGCGGTCCATCTAGGGGACCACCAGCCGCCGTACTGGAGTCGGCTGGCGGCCTTCGAAACGCCGGGAGCTGGAGCCCCAGCCGCCAAGACCACTGGTCCCCGGAGGCTTTTGTTGCAGAAGAACGATTCCAATGATGCTGACGAGACATTGCCAGGAGCTTCCGGGACTTCATCGAGAACCGCGATGCGGCGGCGCGGCGGCGGCGCCGAGGTGTTGTTCGAGCGTGTTGGCCAGTGCAACGTTGCCGACTTGGAATCGTCACCGTCGGGTGACAGATGTCGTCATGACAGGCTTGCTGTCGTGACCGTGAGCTACCTCGCCGACAGCTCCATCCTGGCGCTCGGCATTCCCGCGGCCTTGCTGCGCGCCAGCCTGGCCGCCGTCGACCCGCAGATAAGCCACCACGACGCGGTTCTCTTCGTCAGCGGCATGATCAGCCTGCGGGCGCTGGGGGCCTCGTCGACTTCGCCGCCTCTTGTGGATCTACTGCTGCCGCTGGATCTCCAGGTGGGTGATGCAGGGATCGGAAGATATATGCGAAAGCTCCGTAACATTACTCCTGCCTCAAGTGCGTCATGTGCATCTTCTAACTGTTGCCGCTGTGTTGAATTGTGTTTTTTTCAAGCTGCTCGAGGGCGCCAAAGGCCTGACCGCGGCGCTGGCAACCGACAACAAGTACTGCGCACGGCTGGCAGCGGATGGCGGTAGTCCGCCAGTGGTTCTGGGACGGGCAGAGGTGGTGACGCTGGCGGTATCTCGCTCAAACGAGCAGGGGTACGACATTTCGGCGCACGCCGCACTCTGCACGGTCGACGCGTTCGCCGACTACGTTGTTCTACAAGTGTCGCGCGGGGGGCTCGACGACCAAACGCCTCGTGACGACAGCCCACACCGGTCGCTCCCGACTATAGTGACGGTGGACATTGCCGGCCCGGCTCGCATGACCGCAACCGCCGGCGTGTTTGCAAATCGCCCCGCTTGGGTGTGGGTCCTCTTAACGCTGGCCGTCGTGGCGGTGGCCGCGGTCGGGTTGACCGGTCTTGCCGTCGTCACGCGCTGCTATGGCCTGGATTGTCGGGGCTACCGACGGCTCGGCGGGTCGAAGCCACAGTCGGCGTTGAGCGCACATGGAGGCGGATTTTCTATATGTGCGCGGCGCTCCTCTTCCGGAGCCTGTTGCGAGCCGCCACCCAGCATGGCGTGGTCGGATGACAGCAAGCACGGTGAAGCCATCTTCGACGATTCTCCTCACTCCCCTTGGAAGCCAGCACGGTACTTCTTCGGCTTGGAGACCCACGAGTACCGCGCCGGTCGGCCCCCGCTGTCCCCCACGCACCTATCGATGCGAATGTCCGTGACGTCCAGTGGCGGCTCCGTGGACGGCATGGGAGGCGAATCATCGATAGCGCTTGCACGCATGTTTGCGATGATTTCGTGTGGCGCCGCCGACAGCCTGGCGGAGATCCTCGCGGGGCTGGCGGGCGTGCAGCATGACGGCGGTCCGCCTGTTGCGGACCTTAACCACACCTTCGCCGAGGGGCGGTCGCTGCTGCACCTAGCGGTGGCGACGGGACAAGAAGCGTGCACCCACGTCTTGCTGGAGCACTGCGGCCCCGGCACCCGACAGATCAACCTCGACCTGCAGGACACACGCGGCCAGACGCCTCTGCACCTCGCCGCCGCCGTGAATCAGGTGAGTGCCCGTCCAACAGAAACCCATTGGACGGTTACGATGTTGTTGTTTGCGTTACTGTGTGTGATCCTTCCGCGTCATGTGTATCTACCGCTGACCGCCCGGTATGCATAGTTCAGTCTCAGTTAGGGAACAAGCACGGTTCGCTTGATGTCAGTTTTGGGAGGAGCTGCTCGTTAAATCGTGACCGCCTCAGGTGCGGTTCATGTTGGTGTTACACTACGTGTGCGGGTGACTGTAAGACGTTGAAGGATAGAGAAAGGGAGAGGGAGCTTGGGACAAGATGGTGAGCTGCCAGAGTTGCAGGCTGAAGTAAAGACGCATCCGCCTTGTGTACTAGTGGGATTGCTTGACCGTAAGAGGGCGGGGAAGCCGTACACATATCCTGCCATCTGCCCGGGATGCTCACTTCGTGTTGTGCGCATGCTATTATTATTATGGCCAATGCGCCGCTGCATGTAGCACTGTTGGGATAGCTGCAGTGACCATTGTGCTGACGGCGGGCGCTGGCCCGCGCACACAGGCGGACCTCGTGAGCGCGCTGCTTGCCGCCGGGGCGACCGCCAGCCGCGCAGATCGCAATGGGTGCTCCGCGCTGCACGCCGCCGCGCATATGGGGGCCACGCGTGCCGCGCAGCGGCTGCTGGCCCACGAGCGCGGGGCGGCTGGCTGGCTGCTGCTGTCGCCCGATGCGCACGGCGCCACGCCGCTGCACCACGCGGCGATGGGCGGCCACACCGAGTGCCTGGAGCTGCTGCTCGCGTACGGGCTCAAGAACGGAGGGCCCGGAGCGCTCAGCCCGGTGTTTGCGGCGCCGGAGGAGTTGGGCCCGCTCGACATTGCGGCAATGGGCGGGCACGCGGACACGGTGACGGCGCTGCTGACGTGGGGGGAGGCGCACGGTGTGCGCGTGAGCCGCCCCGCAACCCTCAGCGGCAGCGACGGCCCGCCGTCCGTTCTGTGCCTCGCAACCTTCCACGGCCAGCGCGGCGTTGTGCGTGCGCTGCGGCACTCGGACTGGTGGCTGTGGGAGCCGGCGCCGCGGGCGCGGCTGAGTCGGAACCGGAGTAGCCGCTTCGACCTGAGCAGCCTCAGCCGCGCGACCTCCACCGCGGACCTCCTCGAGCTGCTGGCCGGGCAGCTGGGGGCGGCCAAAGCGAAGCTCAACGCGCAGGCGCGGCGGCTGTCTACCTCTCTGGCAAACTCCATGCTCCGGCCGCTTGCCCGCCGTGAGACCGCGCCGCCATGCGTGCTGGCGATGGCTCAGAATCTGGCTGCGGCGGAGATGCAGAGCAGCGCGATGGGCGGCGCCCTTGGGGAGGCGGAGCGGCGCGAGCAGGCGGCGGGCTCAAGCCTGCTGCCCGCTGGCCCTAGCATCAAGCGCTCCAAGTCTTTGTATGTGTGTACGTCGCCGGAGGATTTGGCGTTCTAGAAAGTATGGTATTACAAACCAAGGAGGAGGCGCGCGTCTGTCGCTCTACGTCTCCACTTGGCATAGGACGAGATCCCAAAATAGTAATGTATGTGTACAATGATACCGGGCTTCCATTGTAAAGGGGTGGGCTGTTAAAAAATCAAGTTGTAACTTGAAATTGATTGTAAGCAAGTGCAACTACTCTTCACCATTCAAGTCTAGATGCTCTTTGGGCATCCTCCAAGCTTCCGCGAGTCAGGGGCTTTGTGTCGATCAGCTGCGACCTGTACGGCAGGCAACCAGACCTGAGATGATGACCCTCATTTATATGCGTCTTATCATGATGGCCATATATATCTGCTGGAACGATTATGCGTGCGATGAATCAGTGCCTGCAGCGCAGATATCAGACATTTCCATTTTGCGCTGAAAGCGGTCTGAGCTTGTTGAGGCACCTTTGGCGCCCAGCAGTGCAGGTGGCGCCTGGCAACTATCTATCTAGTGACACTGTTGTCATCGAACAAATATCTACGAACGCGAAGTGCAGGGCCATAAACAATGCATCAGTACGCAAGACGTAAGGATTTGGTACCTGAAAATGTCATGATCGACAGGTCATCGACCGTTGTCATAGAATTTGCAGTGGCTATTACATTTACATCAGGGGCGCGCAAGGCGCTGAATCTGAGACTGCTATTTTGACCGGTTCGAAGGCCGGCCGGCTGCCGTTTCCGCACAGGCAGCCATAGCGCGACATCACGAACATATCTCCTCGCACTCTGATCCGTCACACGTATGGACTGCCCGTGGGCGTCCACGACAAGAACGGCCGACCACGACATATCTCATCGATTAGGCACCCGCGGATAATTAAGAATTGACGCCACGTGCCCGTATAGTGACAAATTACCCTGAGGGGCAGCACTGATGATGTCGCGGCAATGTCATTTCCTGGAAAATAAAGCAGCTTAAGTGGGCAAAAAGGAGCATGCGAGATTCCGAGAAAGTGCCGGACACACATAATGTTTCAAAATTCTAGCTAGACAACCTCGAGCTGACGAAGTACATATATTATACTATCTGCATTCAGACTACACATTAATATATATACTTTGAAATACTAAATGCTAAGTACTAAAAACTAGGTATGGGACACCCTTGGATGCAGCACATGTACGCGTCGGTTCACGATACTCATGTAGTGTATAGTACACCCTTGCAATGTGACCTAGAACGAGCTGGAAGACGGACGATTTAATGATAGCGCAGGTGTGTGTACGAGATATGCCCCTACTCATCGTAGCAACAATAGCCAAGTCCAAAGGTGTCACATCGCCCCCAGCGATTCGACGAGACGATGTTTGTGCAGCGCGTTGGCTATCAAAAAGGCGCAGTCAGCATGGCGGATGCGCACGATGATACTACTAAGAAAGGGTCGTGCGCCATGTGGACGACTTCATCGGGTACACGAACTAAAGTTAATGCTGGAGCCCGGAACCTTGTGACAGCAATTGTTTGGTCTCAACCTGGAAACGGTCGTTGTACCCAGCCGCTTGATAAATTTCGTATATAGTGGGAGGGTGCTAGGGTGTGAGCATTTGCTACTTGATGCTGGCACATACCGACAAGATTGAAACCAGTCCCGTCCGAGTCATCAACGCGCGCGACGAGCAGGTAGCGCCACGGCACCATATCACAGTAGCGCTTGACTATTCATTGATCTGAGACCACCACGAGACCGAGCAGCGAATATGGGCGTCTTGTGTTCACAGGGTCTCGCAGTAATGATTAATCAATTCGGAGCGCAAATTTAACATTTCTTGTTGCACGTTTTTAGGAGCCACCCTCGGCATATAGGCATACCCGACCGACGACGTTGGAATCGACAACAAAGATGAAGTCTCCATCAATTTCATTGGCCCTGCTCCTTATCGCGGCTCATTCCGCAGTTATGGCAGCAGCGGCGACACTGGGAAGCACCCCCGACATGGAGGAGCTGGTTCAAGCCCTCGCGAAACAAGGCCGTGATAGTTCCCTGACGGCAAACAATAAGAGCGAAGCCGTCGCTCTTTCCAAGGACGAGCCATCGGCGCTCGTCCCCGAGGGAGTGTTTGACAGCGGATCCAATAAAGGAACTTGCACAACTTCTCTGTTCGACGGGGGCTTTTTTGGCTTCAGTGTAGACATTTCTCTCACTGTTTGCGCGCCAATTACGATCTTTGTCACTCTTCCTTTCAATATCGGACCTTTTGGCTTTCCCATCCCTGGACTTGGTGGCTGCCTGTGCGGTATGAGCCACCACAGTCTTTGTCACCGGTCCAGCGCCAGCCTTGATATATGTGGTAGGAGGTATTGTTGTTGCCAGAAGCATATTCGAGGGGGTACTTCTTGTTTATGCTGGCATTATGCAGCGTTGTCGTGTATTACAATGAGAGGATGTCGAGGACCATCGGATCATTGATGATCAGCTGATGATAGACATATGCTGCTCGTAAGAGAGAGAGAGAGAGAGAGAGAGACCATATTTTCGCTGTGTTGAATCGCCATTGTGACTGAAAACACTATCTTTCAAGACATGCTAATTCCAATGGTATGTTTGCTGCACATGTATGTGCTCCTCTTCTTTGCAGACGAAGATGGTCTTTCTGCGAGGGGTTTCTACTTTCAGCAGTATGGGGACATTTCTCTGGCTGTATCAGAGGAGGAGGAGGAGACCAGATTCATCATCTTCCCACCAGGTCAGATATCCGAGTCGAAGGCAGTGGAGCTTGGCGCCAGCCTACCAGTCGGGTCGTGCAAGTTTTGCCCTCAGGGGACGTACCAGCCGGAGGTTGCATTCAACTGTGAGGGTAGGTGCAACCTTCCATGCGCAGCACATGCCGCAATCCGGCCCTGTCATGCTTCCGCCCTTGAGTTCAGCCCTTGTCCATACCTACTGCACTTTCTTCCATCCATATGTGTGTGTATTAATATACATATTTCTTTTCTTCTTTTGTTATGCTGTAAAACTCGGAATTAGATGATGCTGGCTGCATATATGAGGCTGTGCGTTTCAAGTGATCATAGATGGTTTATCAATTGCAGATAGACAACATCAAACGTAGGCAGCAGCATGAGGACTGAAAGTTGCTCCCGCTACTAGTCGTCAACATGCACACCTGGCATAATACTTATACTTCAATATGTAAATGACAATGCGCCATATGTAGTTCCAGCATATTACTTGGTTCTTCATAATTGAGGAGCATGTCACTCGACAAGGCCACTGCCGCACCATTCTCCATTGCAATGAACATAATCTGTTGCGCCGTGGCTCGCGTGCAGGTCTGGACAGCTGCAAGTTCTGCCCCGCCGGGTACGTGCCCAGTGAATTCCAGGTCGAGACTGACCTGGGCCAGGAGGGCGCGGCGGAGTGCTTCAAGTGCGAGTCAGGCACATACTCCGCCGGCAATGGCGCCGTAGGCGTGGCAGTTCCCGGAACCAATCTCGCGACCTGCCACAAGTGCGAGCCCGGCACCTTTGCGCCCAACGCCGGCGCAGCGGAGTGCATCCTCTGCGCGGCCGGCACTGCTCAGGACGAGGCGGGGGCGTCCAGCTGCCATCCTTGCTCTGCTGGCACCTTCTCCAACGGCGGCGGCGCGGAAAGCTGCACGCAGTGCAAGGCTGGGACCTTCACTGCCAACGAGGCCAGCGAGGAGTGCCACAAGTGCGAGCCAGGCACGGCCCAGCCGTACCCGGGCAAGGACAGCTGCTTCGTGTGCGAGCCCGGAACCTTCACCAGCGCCAGCGGCGCGCAGGCATGCGAGCCTTGCCGGCCCGGGACCTTTGCGCCCAACTTTGGATCGGACGGCTGCGAGCTGTGCCCCAAGGGCACCTTCACCAACCGGTTCGGGCAGGTCGAGTGCACCAAGTGCCCCAAGTGGTCCACCAGTGAGGGCAGCACCTCGTGCACCGACTCCGAGAAGTTCGATGAGGCCCTGGAGGACAAGGCCGCCGAGGGCAAGTACAAGTACGATGACTAAGTATAGACAGCCTGCCGCTGTTAGGCTCAACCACTGCTAACCTCGGCGGCCTCCGTGATGCATTGCCGCGGAGTGACGCACGCTGCTTGGGGGGTGCAGCGCATATGTACCCCGTGAATCAACCCGTGATGTAACTGACCTGCATTGAACCGATTGCTACACCACAGCTGCCCTGCCACCTCACGCCTGAGCGGGCACTGGCAGCCTAAACATCCCAAATCAGCTTGCTTGTGTGCGCTGCTGCCCTCACAGCTCCATACCATCGATAGCCTCCAGTGCGCCAAGCAGAGCCTCCGTGGGCGGGCGTTGCAGATGTGGCAGAGTTTTGTGGGGACAGGGTGGGGGTGGGGAGAGAGAGAGAAGGGGTGTCAGTGCCTTGCCGCCTAACCAACAGCCTCTCCCTCGGTGCGTGTTATCTACGGGTGCCGACGCAGTCATAAGAACACTCCACTAATAAGAAAATGTCCTGCTTACCTGCCAAAGGTCAATTTTAGACGCAACTAAAGCGGAAGTGTGGGGAATGGTGTTCTTATAGTTGTACGCAAGCTCAATTTGAGGCTTTTGTTAAAGGTTGTTAAAGCAGCGTCAGAACCTGTACATATACACACGCATGAATACTCGCGCACACGCAGAGCGCGCGTGATATATAAACACAATATGAATTGCATTACCCTGCACCGGGAGCGCCCTCTCATGACTCACCCTCATGCAAGGGTTAGCGGCCTACCTATTTTGGGATGCACGGGTTATGCTCCTAAACCACCTACAGCTCCCTGCAAGTCCCCCCCCCCCCCCCCCCCCCTCCACTTTGCTCTTTCTCTCTCTCTTCATTCCCTCTCTTCATAAAATAGTACAACACTACATTGATGCCCACATTACATGCATGCATGTGACACGTCTATCTGTATCCGCGAGCAGGGTGCCCCAAACACAACAGGAATTGCCCCTTCCATCTATCGCACATGTGCCCCCTTCAGAATCCTCTGCTGCTTGACCACATAGAATGGCACACCCCTGACCGCGACCTTCGTCCTCCCGTACCTGCGTGCCATCCAGCAAAGCATACTATTGGTGTCATAGCAGTCTCGCGGCATTGGCAAAGGGGCAAGACATAGTTTGAGAAGAAGGGGGGAAGGGCTAAGGGGAGGGTACTACCTGTAGCCGTCCTGCACCTCCTCATAAAGCTCATCAGGCGCAGCACGGCCTCCACATCCGGAAGGCCGAGCTGCCGCCGACGCATACCAGGACGCGGCTGTCGGAGATGCTGGCGCGGCCCTCGTCGCTGTGCTTATACAGTGCGCCCACCGCCTCGGTGCCTTGGCCTTGCCGGCCGGCCAGCGCCACGAGCTGGTGCGCCTGCAGCGTGTTGGACCCCTTGAGCAGGCCGTTGTCACGGCAAGGGGAACTGCAGTTAGACATCCGCGGCTTCGCAGGTTGCTCCTGGCGAGAGCCACCTAAACTGGCACCACAGACCCCCCCCCCCCACTCCCCCCCCTCTCAAAACTTATAATGTATAAGCACTATCCTTCTCTCTCCGTCTCTCCTCTATCTCACACACATCCCGCAGCTCCCCTGTTGACTGCGCGCTCTTTCACTCTTCCCCCACAGTCCCCACTCGATACACCCCTATACGCTTGCTATTGCGATATGGGTGAGCTATGGCCACTCACCATTGCCAGTTTTCAAACCGCTCGCCGTCTGGGGCTCCAGAGTGGCTCAGAGAGGCAGGCCTGCTGAGGAAAGCAGGGACGGGAGCCACCAGAGAAGGTTTCAGCGCCCGCGCGCAGAGGGGGGGGGGGGGGGGGGGGGGGGGACTGTTATGCGGATCCTATTTGCATGCGCTGCTGTAAATATAGGAGCAAATGAAACTAGATGATAACAGAATACACTATATGTCAATTCATCGTTGAGGGCATTGCAGGTCCGACAGCAGTATTGCAGCAACACATTCGATGCCGTAGGTTGTTGTCGCCGGGTTTGTCAGCAGTTGATGACCCATGTTGCGCGGAACAAATGATCAGTGAGGTTCCATCTCTTTAGGAAATCCTCCATTTGCCCTGTGGATCCATTGATCGAAGAGTCTCTACTATTGCTGTCCCCCTGGCGTATGCGACTATGCGTCTCATGCCTGGCAGCAGAAAAAACAGTAGAAGCTAGCTGGGCAGGCTGCGGATGCGCAGCCGTGGGGGAAGCCCGCCATGGCGCAACAGCCGTCGCCGCCCCAGCGTCTCTCGCAGTATGCCTGGTAGCGCACGCCGGCGGGGGCGGAGGCGGTGTCGATCATGAAGGCATGCCAGCGCACGTCGATACGCCGCCCCTTAAGAGGGCTGTAGGCGGCGAGGGCTCTGTCCAGGCGTTGCTTGCCCACATAGCACCTGCGGCGGCGAGACGGGGCGCTCGTGAGATTGCGAAGGAAAGGGGCAGCTCCGGTGCACGGACTGCCTCCGGTGACAGGTCGCATTCGCAAAGAGGCGCCAGGAAGTAGGCAGGAGTGCCAATGAGGTAAGAAATGTGGGATGGCTTGTTCCATCCCTTTCGTCGGCAGGGCTGAGCCCTCACTCACTGCGGGCAGGCCAGGTCGGACCAAACGTATACCCAGTGGCCTTCGGCCCGGCGGCCATGCCTATTTGTGCACCTTGTAAGCTCGTTAGGCTCTGGAAGAGATGGTAGCCTATTGATCCGCTGCCCGTCAGCAGCGTGCAAGACGAAGCTGGTACCCGGGACGAAGAGAGTTGTTTGTTGTTCGTCCTGCTGCTTGTGTCTTCTCGGCCAGGCGGTAGGCAGGAGACCACAAATGATTGGTCCATATTTGCTGAGACAACAGGAAACGTCCACTCCAGCAGTTGCGCGGTGGCATCTGTGGTATCTGTGACATTACATTGGCCTGACAGCATCAGCAGCAGGTACCAGCACCAGCTGTCGCTACGGGATAGTCGCTACAGGAACGCCTACGAGTACTGCAACGTGGGGCTCGAGGAGGCGGAAAGGATGAAAAAACATCACTCGAAGGCTCCAGGACATGGGTTTCTTGATGCGCACATTGGACATCAACATCCCACAGACGGGCGCGGCCGCGCGGACTTCCGTCCGGAGCACCCAAGCCGCCCTCGATCGCCGAGACCGCGCAGCTGAGGCACCGACGTACAGCGGCTGGGTAGTGGGTAGCTGACTGCACAGCTCTGGGCTGCGTGCAAGAACTGGTGAATGCGCCATCGTGGGCTGGTCCGACCCGCCGAGCTGCGCGGCGACGCGCGCCGCGCGTCCCGGAATTTGTTTTCCGGAATTCACATTATATCGAACAGTATTCGTATAATAATTTGTAATTAAAGCAACATTGCCGATATATAACCGCAAAAGGGGGCGCTCTTTTCTTTTTTCCTGACAAGGAATGGGGACCAAACTCGAGAGAATCCCAACGGACACAAGTTGCCTTTGCGGGTGACCTTTCAGGCGCAACTTGTCCGACTTCATTATGATAAGTCGCGACTGTCGGAGCAGAAACGTCTGGCAGAAGTAAAAGTGTATTGTTTTAAACTAGTTTATGGGGTTTCCTCCCTTGACCTAACCGCTTTTCAGCTACAAGTGTTGCTCAGTGGTACGGGAACTAGGCATCTGTTGTTGCGCCCTTTTTGGGTGCAGCACGAGTAGATATAAAAGCAGCTAGAACAGCTGAGCCTGCCATCTTCCAGTTTTCGCTGCGTTCCACGCAGCGACGTAAAAACTGTCTCGTAACCCGTTGCGAGCAAGGTCACCCCAGGTTGTTCAAGACCACACCCGGCTCGCCATCCGAGTGTGATATTCTCGTCCGTACGTCCGTGCGTTACCATGTGAGATGGAGAAGAACCCGTCGCTGAGCCGACGCTGAAGTCGCTGCAAGCAGATGTGCAGGCATTGGCTACAGCTGTAGCTCAATTGACGGCTCGTGAGTGCGTTGTTGATGGAGAAGGGGCACATGGCTCCGGCTTCGGGCAGCGCATCGCGGGACAACCGACAGGCAGCGGGGGAGCCGCAGAGCGCCCCGACTTGCTAGAGCTAGCCCAGAGCGGCCGTGTCGGAGCAAAATCCGTGAGTGCCGAGGATGACTACCTCGCGGTGCTAGAACTACTGCAGAGAGCAGAGTCTGGTTACGAGGCCGTTCGACCGGTCAGCCGAGTGCCTGGACTCTTTCCCCTGAGCACCGACCTAACGAACGAGTACCTCAAGCAGGATGACCGGCGTCTGCCGGCCTAGGAGGAGTATTTGTGGATGTCGTGTTTCGGGGCCCACATGGCCGCGCTTTTGTGGCTCTCGACGAGCTGCTGCCCTACGTCCCTGCCACCAACCAGGACTTCACCCCCTACCTTGCGAGAGCTCGGAACCACGCCGAGGCCATCGACAAGGCGTTTCGGTTTCGTTTGGCCTTCCTGCGGAGGCTAAATGAGATCAAGCGTGTGCACGGTGACCAAGGTGTTCTGGACGTGCTGCGAGCCCAGCATTTTCAGCCTGCTTCGGAGCATCTGGGTTCCGCGATTTTTGGGGACCTCATGCGGGACTACGAGCGCCGTGTCTTCGAGGCGACCGTTGCCAGCAGCGCGAAAGCGACCGCTACTGCTCGAGTGGCGGCTGCAGCTGCAGGTCGCGGGCGTGGGCGAGGACGTGGCGGTGGACGCGGGCGTGGCCGCGAAGGTGAGCACGAGTGACGGTATGGGGCGCCTTTCGTCGGAGCTGCTGGAGCTTTGCGAGGCCACCTTTCGGTGACCGCCGCAAGACGCACCCTTGCAGCTCAACGGCGAGATGAGCGCCCCGTGTCAGGATCTGACCCCCCCCCACCTTACAGACTTCCTTTAGACCTTCCTCGGTGCGGCGCTTCTTACAGCTACAGGCGAGTGCGGCTCAACCATCCGCACACCTGCACATGGCGGCTCAACTAACCGCCTCCCGTACCATTCCATCACTGCGTCCGTCGGTTGTTTCACTACGTGTTACAACTGGTTCGCAACGACTAAGTTTCGCGCGGGTACGTTACGCGCGTGACAGGCGCTACGAGCGCGAAGGGCGCGCGGGGCGGCCCTCTTACCTGAACCTAGCCCCGCAAACCCGTACCGATGCTACTGCAAACCCGTCCAGCAGCTACCGGCCAACCGCCGGGAACCTAACTGCTGCTGCCGAGTACTTTGCGAACAGTAGTCGTACCGGTGGAACTCTGTCAGTAAAACGACGCACTTACGTGATTGACGAGCCCGAAGCTGTCGCTCCCTGGGCTGCTTCATTGCGATCTCGGCTGAGGACGCGTTCGGCTCAGACGAGTTGGGCCAGCGGACGCTCGACCTACTCTCCAGCTCCCTCAGCGCTCAGACACTCAAGAGCTACGCCGGCCGGCTGTCTCAGTTCGCGGAGTTCTGCCACGACTCCGAGAACATCAGCCCGCTGGAGGCGACTACTGCTACTCTCGTTCGGTATGTTGCCTGGATCGGCGAGCGGGGGCACATCGCAGCTAAGTCGCTGCAACCTTACCTGTCTGCAATCAACATGTTCTTCGAGCTGCACAACCTCGACCCAATCGCCAAGGACAGCCTACACCTAACTTCAGCAAGGCGTGGGCTGATGCTGCGTCAGCGCCGACTGGACGCTGCCCCTTTGCGTGTCCCTCTGCCTGCGGATGTAGCTTACCGCTTCGTCACAAAGGCCGAGCTGATTGTGTCTGCTCCCTACCCAGAGTACCAAAGCGACTTCCGAGCCCTCCTGGCCTCGGTTGTCAACTTTATGTTCTTTGCCAGGGGCCTTACTGGCGTGTCCTGTCGAGTGCGAGACGTGCATGTCGACGACTACAACATCACCCTGCGAGTGTACCGAGAGAAGGGTCGCGCTGGTCGACGGGGACCCGACGACCTACGCGTACTTCTCCTCCCAGTGTCAGAGCACCCCCGAGTGGCTTGTCTCCTGCACCACTTCCTCGACCACGTCCAGTCAGTCCCTCTGGTTACTGTTGGCTTGGCTGTGTCAAACTTCTGGGCTGTCAGTTCGGATGAGCAGTCAAAACCTTGGACTGCGGCTACAATGTCAGACTGGTTGTCCACAACCATCCGTCTGGTCAACGCTGCCCCCCCTGCTGGCACCTCCTGGACCTCGCACAGTCTTCGCAATGGCGCAGCCTCTGCAGCGAACGCCATCGGTGTGCCATTGTCCCACATTCGCTACCAAGGCGGTTGGGCCACTAACTCTGACGTCGTTCTGGACTACATTGACCCCAACGTTCTTCCTTCACCTGGCGCATGGTTCTTCTTTGGACACATCGCCCCCCTACGCCACTTCCAAGTCCAACAGGACTCCGCAGCGGTGGCCTTCCCAGTGCCTCCTTCATGACTTGGCGCTACCTCTTCTCCGTCAATCCACCGCTCTCTCCGTTCGCTCAAGACTGGCAAAACCAGACTCAACTTTGAAATGTTTTAAACTAGTTTATGGGGTTTCCCTCCTTGACCTAACCGCTTTTTAGCTACAAGTGCTGCTCAGTGGTACGGGAACTAGGCATCTTTTGTTGCGCCCTTTTTGGGTGCAGCACGAGTAGGTATAAAAGCAGCTAGAACAGCTGAGCCTGCCATCTTCCAGTTTTCGCTGCGTTCCACGCAGCGCCCCCCCTGACTCCGTTTTCCCTCCACGCTTTCGCTAAACCATCCTGCCAGTTTCGGCTCTTGACCGTGTAAAACAGCCTGCGCGACCTTTTTGGCAAAACCAGACTCAACTTTGAAATCTCATGAAGTTAACCTCCCCTGTACCCTTTTTGCCGGCAGGTGTATCTCCTTTTATTTTTTCGAGATAATCCTTTTATTTTTTCATACTTGTAATCCTTATTACACCGGCGACCCATCTCATTCTGCCATCAACTCTGCTGACAGACAATAAGCACCGCCTTTAACCACAAAATCGCCGTCAGACAACGATGCTGGCACATCCGTCTTTATGCCGCCTGGCTGATACTGTGCTTCTTGATGTGACTCCCTCACCGCACAGCTGCTCTTACAGCCCGCCACCCCCCCCCCCCCCCCCCCCCCCCCGCCTTCCATCCGCACTCTCCCCCCCCCCCCCCCCCCCCAGCTTGGCCGAACGTGGCTTCCGCTCTATCTTGTGCGGTCCAGCGTGCAACTTATGCGCGTGTCTGACTCTCCGACTGCCCGACGCGCACGCCTCGAAGCTCCATCCGCAACCGAGGCCGCGAGGCGAGGCCCTTCGAACTACATCGGCGTATCGCCAGCCCGCCCGACCAGCGCCCGCGGCTCCGACGCTGAGGCATACGCCGGTCGAGATGGCGCCGCCCATCGCGGTGGTGTTCCCGACCATCGCGCAAGGCCCTCGCTTTGAGAGCCGGCTGGGCGAGCTATTAGGTGACTGCGAGGAGCTGGAACCGCGCGTGCAGAGGCTGGCGGCAGCGTCGGGCGCTTACCGTGACGCGCTGGCGGCGGCTCAGGTGAGATCGCCGTACGGGTAGTCCAGAAAAGGATGGCGGTGCCGAGGATAGTTGCTACACCCTTTCGCCACTCGCGCTTCTGCGGTACCACAGTTATTCAGAACGATGTCACTTCTTTAGCGCCTACCTATGAGATACATATTTTCGAGTAAATTCGAATGAGCCCCTTATTTTGAGTATCAAATCAAATAAAGGCGGGGGAGACCGAAAAGCGACCGTCCTGGATGTTAAAACAGCGGCTGTCGCCCGGCCTGATGCGGTCTTCTGTTCCGGTGTGCAGAGCTGCGGTGGCGCAGTGTGCGGCGCACTGCGAGAGCTGTACGCGGGCGAGCTGGGCGAGCGTCTGGTGGCGGGGCGGCCGCGGGGGCTGCAGCGCGTGCTGGAGGCGCTGGGCGAGATGGCGGACTCGCTGGGCGAGCTGTCGCAGCAGGTGGACGCCCACTTGTGCGAGGGGGTGCAGCGGCGGTGGGTGGACTCCCTGCTGCCCGGGGTGCAGACGCACAAGTTGTGCATGGAGGAAGCGCGCGCCTTCTGCCAGGTACTCATCATCCTAGGGCCCGGGTGGGGCGCGGAGCAGGGCGGGGGGGGGCATCCGCCCTCCATAATCCATCAGCACCTGACCTTTCGGTGGCTTGGTGCATCATGTGCCCCACTGCGGCATGCCAGCGCAGGCGGTGAGGGCATGGGGAAGTCACGGAGGGGTAGACGTAGCAATGCCAAGGGACAGACACCCCCCTCGACACAACCTTCACCCTCAGGGTCTCTGGCCAACGCGCCTCCAGCTATGGTCTGTTTCATTCACTTGGGCAGACGCATGCGGCCATGTCAGGGAACACTCTGGTTACCAAGTGGTGGGGGGGGGAGGGGGGGGGGGGGGGGGCAAGATGACCCTGCGTAGCTGGGTACACTGCATACCGTAACCACGCTTTGGGCCCGCTATGTAGTACGTTTTTTACCTCAATTGCAAAGCAGTGGGAAATACCACATGTATACAGTCTTTCTTGAGATTTAATATCAGGATACACCAGGCCTGGGAAACTGCGAGGAGGTTCCAAGTCGATGCTGCAAGTCAATCCAATATCATTTTGATTATTACTATCGTTATTACCCTATTTCCCAATTATGAATAAATGCAGCAGTGTGGCAGGTGGCTGCTGTCTGGAATCAGGCGCGCCTGACATGCGATGCGGCACCGCACGCACAGGAGGTGCAGGCGGCCCCAGAGGGCGAGGCGCTGCTGGGCGGGCGGGGGAACAACCCTGAGTACGCGGCACGCGCGCTGGACCGCGCCTCCGCCTCCCTGGCGAGCGAGGTGGGGCAGGTGAGGCAGAGTGGCAGACACCCCTGCAAACACTGGTGGGCCATGGCTGTGTTGCCCCTTGGACGCCCCCTCCACGCGCGCGCAGAGCTCACGCCACAGGGCCCTGGCGTGCCGCCGCAGGTGTCGGTGCTGATGCGCCACGAGTTCATGGAGGCCGCCACCGCTCTGCTCCACTCGCACCTCAGGTGCCTTGCCTCCCCCCCCCCCCCCCCCCCCCCCGGCCACACACACCTCGCCCGTTCCCAGGGGACTGTGCTCTCACCACCGTGGCAACCGAAACTCTGACACGACACCATATGTCATTTTTGAAGGCCGTTCATGCTGATCCATGCTACTTCGGGATCAAGTCTGCCTTACCACAGCTGCAATAAAGGCTGGTCACATTAGCTGGTCATAAAACCTAAGCATTAGCGTGCCCACCTCTCTAGGAGCACTCCTACACAAGCACATGCATCACGGACCGGCGGATTGTGTGTAGCTGTCTGCTGTGTGTCGGAGGGGGTAGATAGAGGGGCAATCACGCGGGCGTGTTGTCTGGGACGAATGTAGGGCTGTAAGCGGGCGAGTTCCGCGGGGTTTCTAAAACCTAGTGGTTAAGCCGAATCATCCAGCGAATAAGCTCAAAGCAGCAGGCGTCTGATTTCCAGTGTTGGCGTCCGGTCCTCATCATCCGCTCGTCCTAATGCTGCTGCTGTTCCTCCCGCTCGAGCTTGGCGGGCTTTATTGTGTTATTTGGGGCTTGGCCGCACCCTTGATGCAGTGTGGTACTGCAGCAGTACTTGTGTGAATGACAAAAGCGCTAGCAGTATATGACAAATCCACCGCAGGAGCGCAGCACTGGTACTACTGGCATACATAATCATAATGCATTTAAAATGCTACCGGTAGACCGCCGTCCTACAGAGGCACGGCAATGCTGCCACATGGCAGCCTGAGCGGAGGATGCCGCGCCTCCTCCTCCTCCTAGCATGTGCAGTCCGTGCTGAACCAAGCCCCCCCCCCCCCCCTCCCGGCACGCACTATCCGGGGGGTCAGGTTCTTCACACAGGGGCAGAAGATGGCTGTGGACCTGGTGGGCGTGCTGCCACCGCTGATGGAAGCCATTCAGCAGGAAAAGGTGCGCCCGGCAATGGGGCGGGAGGCAGGGGGGGGGGGGGGGGGGGCACCGGGTGCAGGTGGGTGCTGGCCAGTCTAGCCAAATAATGCACGCCTGACATGATATGGGATGATCCCTGAAATAAATGAAGTAATGCGCGCCGGCGAGGCGACGACACTAAAAGCATATGTATGGATCAACGCGAGCGTAACCTCGGCTTGCCGTTTTGCGGATGACGAGTTGCAAAATGTCACCATCCCAAGAGCGTAGGGTGTACATAGGGGGATGCGAAAAAAACTTTTGAGACTGGGTCGCATGTAAGAGATGCTCCGGAAAGGCTCATTTCCATGTGCATATCAGAATCAAACTGGGCCTATTCCCCAATCGGCGTCTGGTTGCCTCACCCGCTCGGAATCCCCCCCCGCCCCCCTCTTGCGCTCCTTTTACACACTCGGCATGGCCAGGAGCAAGGGCGCGGCGCACTGGTGCAGCTGGACCGGCAGCTGTATACTCAGCGCGGCTTTGACGCCATGGACATGCGACAGGCGGCGGACAGCCTGACGCCCGTGCAGGTGGAGCAGCAGATGCAGGTGCGGACGGGTCAGCGGTCCCCCCCTACCCCCCCTCGCCTTCCCCTCTGGCACGCCGGCCATCGCTCAAGCGGTTTCCCTGTACCTTCGCGGACCCCGCTTCAACACCCCTATGGTACAGTGCTACTATTATCGCCGTCGCTCTGATGATGCCGTGCCGGCTACACTGTCATGAAGGGAACAAGAGGCTCGTTATTCTGGACCACCTCCAGAGCCTTCCACATTCAACTATTTACATGTGCATTATAGTGAATTCATGATTACATCAGCACCCAGCGGCTGCAGCAAGCAGAGTGCCGGGGTACTGTTTGCGTATTCGCCAGACGCTGGCTTGACCATAACCGACTGGAATAAAACAATTGGTCGTTAGCCTGTCAGTGCGTCCATGCTGCTGTATATTGCCATTGCAATGGCAGAGAAGAGCGCAGAAGAGTCCAACGGAATCGCATGTACCGGTACTCAGATTGTTGGAATAACTATGACGAATGCTTCATTGTTTATTGCGCTTTGATTGTCTGTTTCTGTGCAATGTGTGCGCAGGAGGGGTGGGCGGGCCTTCTGGCGATGTGCTACTCCCTCAGCGGCGACCCATGCGCAGGATCAGGAAAGCCTGCCGATGGGTGCAGCGGGGGCGGCGGGGGTAGGGACCGCCCTCATCGACAGCGACACCATCCAGCGCATCGTCTCTGATGCGGACGCCCTGCTGGCGCAGCTGCCCCCGCTGCTCAGGCGACTGGCACAGGCGGGGCCCGGACAGCGGGTACGTCCCCCCTCCCCCCTCCCCGCTGTGTCAGCATTTACATGCAACCTGTAATAGCAATCGCCGTAGTTCCGCTATACTTTCGCCGACATGGGACCTCTGGCAGGCGTGGGAGGTTCTTTCTCGTGGTGTTCATATTTCCGCGCCGGCACCCACATGACATGTACCCTGCCTGCACATCAAAGAATATCCGAATCCGCACCCACGTAACTTTTCACCAAGTTCGTGTAGGAAGTGCACAATCTGGCTATCCGCGACACGAGTTGTTTAATAGCGCGACGTGCGCCAACAGAGAGCGCCGAGGATGGTGTCATGCATACAATCATGCACTGCATTTCCCAGCGGAGACAATGTGTTGCCGTATCGCCAACGTGCCGTGCCCGCACTGCCATCCTTACATACAGCCCTGGCTTTGCAGTGGTTTAATGCCAAACCCCCTTGGTCTATCCCGCCCCATTGGCGTCCCCTGAGCGGTCATCCTCGCGCCATTCCCCATCCTGCCGCGCAACACTGATCCGCCCGCAGCCATGATGGACGCCTTGCGCATTGCCATAGCGGTCCGCTGCCTCTTTGCACTGACTACGCCGTGCCGGCCCCGCACACAGATGACCAGCCACGGCGCGTCGCCAGAGGAAAGGGTGCAGATGTACTTCCACCGCCAGGTGCGGGTTTTCCCTTGATGACCCCCCCCCCCCCCCCCCCCGTCACCGCCTCCTTCAATGTCGCTTATCTATCCGCGTAGGTGAGGCCGCATGTGGTGCGGATTATGCAGTCTGTGGACAGCCCCCGTATGAACGTTTCCAATCGTATGAATGCACCATACGGAACACAGTCCAGGGTCCTTCCTTGGCACTGGGTGATGCCACCAAGCGACCCATTATGTTACCAATGTTCTAGCTAACCAGCCTTAACCTTCCCTCATATCGTAGCATGTGATTTATTACATAATACGGTGGGTGCATCGATGGCGGGTGGGTAGCACTCTGTAAAAGGGGTCGGCATATTCATCGTACGATTCTATCTTCAGAGGAAGGGTGAGGGTGGGCGGGGGGTGGGGGGAGGACTGGGAACCCCAGCACCCGGGATAGTTTTGAGCGTTTAGTGTACTTCTTGCTACAGTTAACACGCGTAGGTCTGAAACTCAAAAAACATGGCAGGCCTATCCCACTACCTCACGGACATGTATTTCGCCCCCTCCCATCACGGCTGAGCTGGGTGCCAAAGCAGTGCCCGGCGACATTGGAGGCCCGGCTTCTGATGGCTTTGGCCGAGTTGACCCTCGCCTGTGTGGCGCTCCCATGCGGCGCGAAGGCAGGTGCAGCTCATGCTGGACTGCCTGGCGGCGGACGCGGCGCACAGCCTCTGCAAGTCCGACATCAAGAAGGTGCTGGCCTGGACGTACGGCTACAAGCAGCTGCTGCACGAGCTGGGCGGCGCCGCAGAGCTGCAGGCGCGGGAGCTGCTGCAGACGTCTGACGCGGGGCGGAACGAAGGGAAGGCGCCCGCGGAGCTGCCCATACAGGCATACCTCGCCAGGCTGCGGTGGGAGACCCTCACCCCCCCGCCACCGCCTGCCACCCAGACGACCCCAAATGATGCGGCCAACTTTTATACGATTCCATACGTACCCTGGGGCGCCTATAGGTTTGTAGTTTACTGGTGTGTTTGGAAATCCGTAGGTTGTCAGCATACCATGCATCAGGGCATTGGACCCAGGCAGGAACCTACGCCATTGCATAACGGGTCATCCCCCTCCCCCGCCCTCTCCCTGCCTTGCATCCATCGATGTGTACTCCATGCCACTCTCTAGCGGTGCAGATTTCCGCCCCATGTACTGCCGGCAGAGAATACCTTATATGAACTTCGATCCGTTGTGGAGGTAAGTCTCTGTCCGTCTGTGTGCAGGATTTGCAGCTTGCAACAGGTCACGGATATACGAACGTGTGTAGTGAGTGAGTGAGTGAGTGTGTGTGTGTGTGTGTGTGTGTGTGTGTGTGTGTGTGTGTGTGTGTGTGTGTGTGTGTGTGTGTGTGTGTGTGTGTGTGTGTGTGTGTGTGTGTGTGCGTGTTGTTCATAGTTGCATATTTGGGGATCACCCGGCACTCATCAGTATGACAGAGCATTATACGCTAAAGATGGTTGTCTCAGGCTAGCGCAGTGGTAGCAAGTATGCACAAGTAATGTGGTTCTGTGCAGCTAGGCGGCCATCCGAAGCGCACCCCTCCACCAGCCGGGTGCACACGACTGGGCTCCGACCGCTCTTCACCGCGTCATTGCGGCATCCTGCACGGGGCCACACATCCACACAGCTGCAGACGAGCGCCATTGTGATTTTGCCTGTGATAGTCATGGTGGTTGGGTTCGGTATCGTCTGCGGGCTCTGAGCAGCCTGCGCCGCCCACTCTGCAGCGCGGAGCACTGGCAGTACATCGCCAACGTGATCCGCGCCGACTATTGCGCGGACGCGCCCTCGGAGCTGTCGGTGGAGCAGCCCATGGAACAGCACAAGCTGACGCGCGGTGCCCGGGACCTCTTCCACATCCTGAAGGCGAGCCCCTCGGTACCCATTGCTTGTCCCCTCCCTTAGAGTCCCCCCTCCCCTACCTGTCCCTACCTGTATATATAATGTTGCTATCGTGTCTTCCAAGTGGGCAATCGCGGCTTTTCTCGTCCGCAACGGCTCATTAACACAAGTCGGTGCCAGCACTGTGCATGTACCCGCTATCACTAGTGGGAACCTATACAGACAACACTCGCCAAAGAACGAGCACACCGGAATGGCCATCAGTGTCACTGAGCCGCGCGAAATTCTTCCGGGCCTCCGAGTGGCGATGGATGGCGATATGGCAGGGTGTTATGGGCGCCCGCATGGCATGGTGTGCTTACCAGCAGTGAGGCGCTCTCCTTCGCCCCCCCC
Organism: Tetraselmis striata; assembly: GCA_006384855.1. Taxonomy (NCBI): domain Eukaryota; kingdom Viridiplantae; phylum Chlorophyta; class Chlorodendrophyceae; order Chlorodendrales; family Chlorodendraceae; genus Tetraselmis; species Tetraselmis striata. The sequence continues at coordinate 289,199 of VCJN01001862.1, forward strand.
CCCCCCCCCCCATCCCACCACCCTTGGCCGCCACCCTTGGGGGTTCACCAAACTCTGCTTGTGTGCGCAGACAGAGGCCGAGGACGCGATCGGGGTGGTGGGCGGGGCGATGCTGCACCAGGTCGGCCGCGGCTTGCTGGAGTCGGCGCAGCGGTACCAGGCCACCCTCCGCCGCAGTCTCCGGGACTCGGCAGGGGAGGTGCGCTGTCCCACTGTCCCTGGCCCGCCCGCCTCCCCAGATGCAGTCATCCTCGTTGTCGCTGAGTGATTCTATCCGGGCCACTAGCTAGGGCAAACGATCCTGGGCAATGAGCCGCATGGCGCGTCTGATGTCGGAGGACTTTTTTCTGCCTGTCTCCTGATCTAGGGGTTTGTATGTAAAATACATGTTTGCAATGATTGACGCTCCTTAGACACCCCCAGACCTTGGTGCGGGGCGAGATCAGTCTTGCCCTGCCTTACCTATGAAGAAGCCCCTAAGCTCAGTCCGCACAATCTGCGCACTCGACCGGTGCAGCTCGTGCTGAACGCTGCCGCATTCTACGGGAAACCGCTCGCAGATGGTCTCAGTACTCTCTTCGGCCGCACAAGCAATTCTGCTGCTGTAGTTATTGGGGGCTGCTGATTACGGGTGCCGTCGACACCAATAAGACCCCTCATTTTAAGCCTGAAATTGGACTTGATGCAACCTGTAGAAACATTCGATATAGTCTCGATATGGATTCGTCTACATTCGACCCCCGGCAGGCAGGGCGGGTTCTCATTTGCGGTGTTTGTATTACCGTGTTGGCATCACTTGTAGAGCGCCATGGCATCCCGCCTTCACCGTGCGTGTGCCAGCCTATGCCGTTGCCAGGGGTGCACCCCCCACGCCAAAGCAGTTTGCCCCTGAACTGAGGAGCTTGCCCGCTGTGTGTGTGTGTGTGTGTGTGTGTGTGTGTGTGTGTGTGTGTGTGTGTGTGTGTGTGCGTGTGTGTGTGCGTGTGTGTATATCTGTGTGTCTGTGTCTGTGTGGCTCAGATCACCCAACTGGACTTGTGCACGTTTCTGGTGAGCGCGACCGCGAGCTCGGACATGACGATCGATCTCGCGGAGCACATCAAGGAGGTTTGTGCCCGCACCCCCTCTCTTGCCCCCCCCCCCCCTCCCTCGGTGTAGCTATCTATACCCACCGCGTGAGGAAGTTCGAGTCGGACTTGTGTCTTGTTCAGGGTTGTGTGGCAGTACTCGTAAGTTACTTAAAGTAATAATTTGATTAAGTCCACTTAATCGAGTTGGCGAGTAAGTGGCCCCAAGAATTTATGGAACATTTTGGCGTGACGTAATCAGACCAAGTTAGGCGCAGTTTCCCTTCACCGACTAAGAATGCAGGTTAAGTACGCAAAATCTAACGCCAATAAGTCAACTCCGGCATATTAACGCTACGTGAGCTACCACAAATACAGACGTTATGACAAGGAGACCTGTGAAAATTGACGGAATCTGCCGGAAGTCCACGCAAGTTTGTGTCCCCCCGCATAAGTGTCAAACGGAGCTTAACGTTGCGTAATTCTCTTAAATTTAAAAGTCACGCCGGCTCGAAATGGACTTACGCCCAACCCTGGTCTCGGCGCGCCAACACCACGGGCTGCGTCACCCCCCGGGACGCTCCCTTTTCCTGCGAGCTGCACCAGGAGAGGCGCCGCCCAGCTTCTGAACTGCCCTATCTGTGCCGCCCGGTGCCACGGTCGCGCAGGCGATTGAGGACGTCTCCCTCCAGGACGACTTGGACGCGGCGGCGGATGGCGTCGCTCGCGCATTCCTGGAGGTTTGCCGGGGCAGCAAGCGAGGGGCAGCAAGGTCCGCGTGCAGGTGTGCGCTCCCACTCCGGCCGGCTGGCTGACACGGGCAAAGCGCATGCAGGTGGCGAAAGAGGCGGCGACCGCGCTGTCGTCCACCGCCATCCGAGAGCTCCACGGCATGTCCTCGCTGTTCAGCAGCGAGACGTGGCGGGGCGGCAAGGTGACTGCTTATGACTGAGGCACCCGGGGGGGCAGGGTGGAGGGGGGTCCAATCATGTCCGCTGGTGACTATGGGTGCCAATTCGCCCAGAAGAGCCGTTATTCTAGGAAGCCTCGAATCGGGCTTGCATGTGATGTATGTGACTATACAATTCAGGTCCAGTATAGTTGAGTGTATTTTTGCCCTCTTATATGGGCTTTATTCGCAGTGTTTTATAACCGCGTCGGTACCGATCTGTTAATGCAAATGTGGTCATATTGCAGCGCCATGTGTCGTTTATCTAGACATGCTTATATATACATATCTATCTATCTATCTATCTATCTATATATGACATATATATGACATGTGTTTGTATGTATATACATATATATACATATATATGTATGACGTCTATGTATGACAATTAAATGACATGTATATGATATATATGACATATGCATATATCCTCATCCGTCACTTTTCTCAGGCTGTATTGTGCCGTATGTGTGATTGCACTCCCGCTGCTCTGCGCCTCCCGCACGCACCACTGAATCTCCTACATGTGCCGCTACTGACGCCCGCTGACAAGCGCGGGTGTTGTTGTCCCCCGCCACCAGACCGCGCTCGAGATGGCCCTCACGCTGCAGCGTTTCTTCGACACAACAAAGGCAAGTCCCTCCGCCCGGCAAACCCCCTCGGCCTCCCTCTCCCACGGGCTTCTCTGCTCAAGCCCCGTCCGGTCCCACTGCTGTGACATTTCACAGTTTGGTGAGTCGATTTTGGGGGTATGTTTTCCGACATCTAAACTACTTCCATGAGAATGGAAAAAAGGGGTGGACTGTGCCGAGTTCGTGTCCTGCCTAAATAGCCGGTGCTGTCAGAGAGTCTAGAGCTGCTGCCACCAACCCTCCGGCGCCAGGGATGCCAGTGGCCGTTGTACGGATCGGCGCATGAGGACTCCGGAAACTTCCGGAGCGCCGTTGCGCCGATTGCACAAATAAGGCCGACTAGGGCTGGCACCGCTATAGGATTAGGGCTTAACTTGGTTGCCGTTCTCTAAGCTCAGTTATGATACTAAACAACGAGAAACTCGCTGCTCTGCTTGTGCTGCCTGGCATGTTCATGGAGATGTTCGTTGTGACTGACTTGCGCGAAAAGACTACGGCGCCGAGGTCAAACATCCATTCGGCGCCCTGCAAACTCCGCCCAATCGTGACATCTACCTCGGACCACATCCAGACGGCGCGTTAATTCGATTATTATTTCCTTATCAATCACAGTAAATGGAACCCGGTCAGCACATGTAGATGCCATGTCGATTGCATTCGCGCAAAGTACTAGCGACCAAGTGGCGGGCCAGACTTGCGCCTACATCACGCATAATCCCCCGTATCCCCATTGAATGTGGCGCGGTTGCTCCTCAATGTTGTTAACTATTGCGGACCACTACGCATGCCGATGTGTGTCGTCATGACCCTGGCTGGGGACAGCGGTGTCCCGCCAGTAAACTACCGGCGCGAGTTGGAAGCTTACCGCTGGATGTGAGAGTCTGAACTCCACCCCAAATCCCCAGGGCGTTTCCCCCGCTGAACAACAGACCTCTACGCGGATTTGTCTGTGCCATCCTCGTGGGAATCGCTGTACCGGGGGGTTGCATCGTATGGCCTCATGCTTGTAGTGTGCGGCGCTGTGCTATGACGCGCGGGTAGTACGCGGGCGCTCAACGGCGCTGGGCATGTTGAAATGTTCTGCGCACCCCCCCTCCCCCCCCCCCCCCCCCCCTTCCCTCCCCTGGGTATCCTCGGGCAGGCGCCCATGGACCGGGGGAGCCACCGGCGGCTGGTGGTGCAGACCCTGCAGAAGCTGGCGGAGGCATACGTGGCGGCGCTGATGGACACCCTGCCGCCCGTCACCGACGTGAGTGGCGCCGAATGGCCGAGGACGCAAACCAGAACCCCCCCCCCCCCCCCCCCCCCCAAATCCCCTTCTCCTCGTGGCCCCGGATGGGTGCTGAGGGGAAGCAACACAGCGCGCCCTCCGGTTGACGGGTGTCCTTACGTGATATTCTGTACTCAACCTGGGGGTCTGTTGGTGACACTGCTCGGCGCTACGCACATAACGTGGCAGGCGTGCCGTGATGAGCCGCGAACCAACAGTGTCGCACGACGTTGCTGGATTGATCACGTTGCTTCCAGTCACATCGATATGCTGCCTTTAATTAGATCGGCATGTTACACATGCCGGGCTGGATGGCATTGTATGCCACGGGCTCCAATCATCCAGCAATTGAGGGGGCAATTGACAACAGCGGGGGGGGGGGGGGGGGGGGGGGGGGCAATTGTCGGAGGAGCTGTCGGAAGCTGCGGGATCGCGCAGGGCCGGCCATGTATGTTAGGAAACAGTGGTTGCCGCGGTTGTGTCGCATGCGAGGGCGACGTCGCAGTCCGGAGAAATTACGTTACACCGCCGGTTGTGCTGTGGGTGCCAACGAGCATATAAGATCCCTTACCATAAGCCTCAAATTGGGCTTTCATGCACCCTATAAGAACACTCGCTGTATTTTCGCTAGGGTTTCGTCCGCGTTTGACCTCTGGCAGGCATGGCGGGAGAGGGCTGTGTTCTTATTACCGCGCCGGCATCCGTACGTGCAACCCATTGATATTCTTATTAAGATAGGCAGGCGGGAGCCCTGTGGGAGAGGGCCGTATCATCGGCTGCCGCTACATGCATACGTGCACAGATGCCAGGCGGAAGAAGGCAGTGCCATAACGTGGGTGTTGTACGACTTATATGCGCAAGCCACCCGACCCTTCACGGTCCCTTCACGCAACCCTTCACGGTCCCTTCATGTGGCCCTTCACGGTCTCCTTCATGCGGCCGTTATCGCGGCCTCTCTTCTTCTCCATCCGCATGCAGCTAACACGCGCGCCGGCTGTCCGCACCCAGCTGCTCCTGATCCGCATCCGCGCGGACATCGAGGTGTTTTCGGAGCTCGTCGCCGCCAACGTCCCCGCGCACGACGCGTCTCATGCCGCGGCAGGCGGCGGCGGCAGGGCACCTGAGGCGCCAGATCTGCTGGAGCCGCTGCCCGCCGTGGTGCAGCTGCTGGCGGACGACGAGGTGGAGGTACTCCGCCGCCCCCCCCCCCCCCCCCCCCCGGCGCCGATACTGGATGAAGCGCTGCTAGGGTGTGCGATGCGGTCGTAGCTGAAAAGCCGCTCGGATCCTGACGCTGGTGGACCGCCTGGCGTGTTCATTATAAGCTAGCGACAACACAAAGGCTGGCACGTTAGGTCAGCCATACCCTAACTAGGGTTGATGGGTACTAGGAGCGAGAGGCGACCGGCGGTTGTTTGCTCAAGTACGTAATGTGGTGAACAGTCGCTCGCTCTGCTCACTGTTGGCCCGACATGCCATACGTGTCCGGAGCGGGCTCGCAGCATGCTCACCACTGTCGGCTCCGATGAAGAGTGCTTTTCTTTGTCGAGACGGTCCACGGCGGTCCCAGCGACATGCGGCGACCGCCAGGGATGGCATCCACATGAGCTGACCAGTCCGCCGGTGCCTCAGGGCGTGGTGCTCGCCTACTACTCCGTCATTCAGCACCTGCCATCCTTCACCACCGCCAAGCTGGGGCAGCTGCTGCGCTGCCGCCGGGACCTCTCCCGGGCGCAGCAGCGCGAGATCGTCGGGCAGTGCCTCACGCTGCACCGCAACGTCTGCGGCCCGGACAGCGCGCCGCAGGCGGCCGGCGATGTGGTGCCCGCGGCGCCGCTCACGCAGCAAGTGCAGCGTGCGCTGGCCGTGGCGGATAGGGCGCGCTCCGGCTTGCTGAGCCGGCTGAGGACCTACTCACTCAAGACGCCCTCGACGGGCGGCGTCGCTGCCGGTCGCAGCAGCGCCGGCAGCAGCAGCGCACAAGTGGATGGGAACGGCTGAATATATGTATAGGTGCAACCAAATGTAACAACCTTGACATGGATTCTTACACTATATTACGCATATATCTCCCATGTTCGCGCGCACATATGCACAGTTGCTCGATCAAGGCTACCGGCATGTTTGGTGGTGGCCTCTGGGCCAGGGCCACACTGGTTTTCTGCAGAGATGAAGGATGGGCGGCAAGAGGAGACCAAGAAGTAGCACAAAGATATAGATAGAATGATTGGTTGCATGGACTAACAAGTGGCGGTTGGATCCTTCAACTGCCGGCAGACCTGGGAACATCCCCAGGGCTGTCTAGAAATGATTTGCGCTTGTTAGAATCTAGGGGGCCAGCCGGGGCAGTACCTCACAACAGGCAGTATTTTCAGCAACTGTGATTATACAGCGTCACAAGTCACCCTGAAACTACGCCCTTGCCTCCCCGCACGAGCCTGCCACCCATCTGCTTTGCGCCATGGCTTCCGGCTCGGGCGACGCGGCCGCCGACAAGCGTCCTCCTGTGCCTGCACGAGCTGCCACTGAGACTCGCCGAATTGTTCGATTAACATGCCCACAACCTGTATGCTATTACCTTCACACATATGTAATGGGCGAACTGGCTGCACGACGCCGCCGAGGTGCACCTCACCGATTGACAGTTCCTTCTGACCAGGTTGGAACTGCTCTCCCGGCCGCGGGCCCATCGCGACACCATCGCAAGACTGACAGACGCCGACCGTACCGCGTTATTCGACTACACGGGCCGCATCCTACATACGCCTCCTGGAGATCGACTCGGCAGCTCGCTGCATGGCTGCCCAAGTTAACGGTTTCCCAGAGCAGTTCCAAACCACCAAGGCCACAACCTTCCTGCCGCGCCTGTCGGGCGATGGCCGCCCCCGGGACCTTTCGGAATAGCTGCCGGACGGCTGCTTTGTGCGCCCGGTGCGCGGGGCGCCCGGACACAGTGGTGCCTAAGCTTTGCACTTATTGCACCTCGTGTCCTGCCTCGGCGGTGCCCGCCGCCCACTTCCTCGAGTGGCGCCGCCTGCTAACGGGGGCCGACGGCCTCGAGGACCTCCGGCTCCGCGCGTCTACCGCCGACACCTATCGCAGCAGCCTGCGTGACTAGTTACTGCTCCTTCGGCACGACGCGTGGTGCCACCCCCCTGCCCACCACTCTCGGCCTCCTGCGCGGCTACATCTACCACGGCACGAGCGACCGCTCGCTCGCCCCGTACACCATCGCTGGCCGACTGGCGGCCGTCTCCGACTCTGGAATCGTCGCCAGCTCATACACCTCCGTCTCGCGGGCCGTCCTGCGATCAACCCCTGCAGGGACGAGAGCATCGGCGCCCCCGTCGCCAGCCATCCTGGAGCACCGGATCGCGCCCCCCGCCAAGGGCCGTCTCCCTCTCCGGGTTCCGGACCTCTGGGCAATGCTGCATCGCGGTTTCTCCCTGTCTTCGGCTTTCGGCCTACACCGGCGCCTGTGATGTATCACCTTCCGCAACCTAGGGTGCCTCCGCCGCAAGGCCGCCGCGGCGCTCTCCTGCGACTACTGCCGCGTGTCCGGCTCCGGTGCCGTACCCTGCGCAGAGCTCAGCGCGGTCCGCGTGCTCTTCGACGCGGAGCTGCTGGGCTGCCGCTACATCCGCGTGCGTGTGGACGTCGACAAGAACGTCGACGCTAGGCACGAATGCTTCTACATTCCCGACCACGTCCTCTGCCTGTCGATTCACCCGGTCGACATGCTCTGAGAGGACTACCTCCGAGTGTTCCGCCACCCTCGGGGGGCTGCCTGCTGGCCGCCCCCAAGTCAGAATCCCGAGTGGGGCCCCAGAAACTCCACACCACCTCCTACTCAGGCTTCAACTTGACGTTCAATGCTGCCTACGTGCGCGCCTTCCCCGACCCGGCAATATCCCGCTCGACGCCCCTAGGCCGGGTCAGCAGCCACCCGAGGCGCAAGTCGTCCCTCGCGCACGGTGGCTTTGGGATCGCTAGGTACCGCTCGGCTCGCGTCATCGCCTACGTGGGGCACTGGGCACGCCGCCAAGACGCACTGGACGCCTAATTCAAGACGTCTGCCACCGAGATCCTCCGGATATCGCCGCCCTCCAACTACTTCTTCACTGGACCAATGGGAGCGCAGCGGCGCCTTCACAGACACCACTGTTACCCAGTGGCAGAACGTCTCCTACACACCCTTGTAAGCGACCCCCTGTGAGGTTGCCAAAACATTGCCTCGTGATCTCTTCAGGAAGGCATGTTTGGTGGTGCCCTGTGGGCCAGGGCCACACGGGTTTCCTGCAAAGATGAAGGATGGGCGGCAAGAGGAGACCAAGACTAAGATTTATTACAAAGTTATAGCTACAACTACCCTTAGTAATTGCTAGGTGAATCCGTGAGGGAATCCAACTGCCGGCAGGCCTGGGACCCGGGGCTGTCTAGAAATGATTTACGTTTGCTAGAAACTAAGTGGGCAGCCAGGGTTCCTCACAACAGCCAGTCTTTTCAGCATCGTGGTTTCAGCATGCTCTTCCGAGTGTTTTATTCCTGCTGACATCGTGTAAGAAAATAATGTATTAATAAGCAAGCAGAACTATCACATTTCACTTTCAAAGCAGCACTGCGCTGCCCGGGTGCGAGCGCTATGCTTATAATGCACTATATCGGCACTACATCATTGGCTAGGTGCGATATACAGCGACTCTGTAATAGCTTTAGCAATTATTATTGCTCTACTCAATCATAACCATGATTCACATATATATATAGATATTGGCACTACTCGCCTTGGCGCTAATATACCACCCACACCTGCATGCTTTGCTGTGGCAGTTGCGGTCGCATCTCGATATACTAACAGCCGGCGCGTGCATTTGAGGTAAATCGATACCAGGCATTGAGAAGTTCGGCGGCTGACCGAAGATTGATGCCATACACAGTTCGTTCATTTAAAGAAGGATCAATGGGTAGCGCAACATCTCCACCCCCTAGTGAGGCGACTTGTACAAAGTTGACAGGCATAGGGTTTTAAACCCACGTACATGGCGCCAGTGGCCCTGCGGCCCGGGACCCATCACTATGGGCCCTGGGCAGCGCTTGATCCGAGCTCCCGCACACGCCCGCTGCTCGAGAATCCGTGCTTCCCTTTACGCAGTGGCGAGCCCCCGCTCCCGCTCCCGCTCCTGCTGTTCTGCGGGGAGTCCACAGCAGTGACGCTGTGCCGGACCCCCATCTTGCGCTCGTACTCCTGCAAGTTGGCCTCCACCTGCAGCGCGCGGCCATGGCAGTCAGCACAATAAGACCCCCCCCCCCCCCCCCCCCCCCCTTTCTCGAATGCGGCAAGGATCCAATGGCAGTGGGCACAAGCTGTAACACAAACCCGGCTGAGGAGGGGGGTGTCCAGGAGAGGGTGACACGATGTATCTACTGGATGCCGGATAACACATCTTTCAGTTAAAAAAACAGAGCCGATATGCGATGTTTTAGGGTCTTAGGGTTTATCAGTCCCTGCAATTCATAGCGGAAGAAGGAGAAGAAAATCTGTTGATACATGATAAAAGCGAGTACCAGTAACAACTACAAGAAGATGCATCCAAGCAGGGGTGTAGGGGATACGTGGGCTATCCAAAACCCTAAAAGTAAACCCTATATGTCGATTTTAAACCGCCTGTGGCGGAGCACACCTGCTGCAGCAGGGGCGCGCTCGTCGGGAACATGTCGGTCCAGGCCTTGAAGAGCGGAAGCACAATCACCTTGAAGAACCCCACCTGCACCGTGCGATGGTAGCAATCAGCCGCGGCGGACTGGCGCAAGCCCCCCTCCCCCCCCCCCACCCCCTACCCCCCCCCCCCGGGCCCGCAGCCCTTCTCCCTTCTCGTTTCTTCTCCGCTCTAAATAACCCCACCTGATTCCGCGTATCCATGGGCCTGCGTGGAAGGCGCATGAAAAGGGGGAAGCGAGGGTGCGAGTCAGCGAATCAGCCAGCGAGCGGACATTCAAGCGCCTGCAACACAACTCTCTCTCGCCGGTCGCTCTGTCTCTCCAATCCGGTAGGGGCAGTGTCTGCCCACGGGAGGGGGGGGGGGGGGGGGGGGGGGCACGCCGGCACGTCAGTGCCTCGGCGCTCACCCTGGCTTGCGGCGGTCCATCAGCGGAGAGATCGTCCAGCCTGCGCGCTTCTCACGGTCCCCCTGCCCAGCGCCGACGTCACAGCATCAGCATCGGAACGGAGGAGAGGGGGGGAGGGAAGGGGGGGGGGGGGGGGGGTCCACGGGGCCAGCAGCATCCTCGGTGGCGGGATGCTCAGTGGCGGTGCAGCGGCAGTGCACCAGAGCCCGCGTCCCACCTGAGCAAAGTACTCCTCCTCCAGCCTCTGCGCCCATGCCAAGTGGGTGCTCATGGGGAGCGCGCAGTGCCCGATGTCCGCCACCTACGCACACCACCGCACGGACAAGATGAGCGCCAGGTGACTAGTATGTAAACATGGTTTGAGGAGAATTCTATACGTACGTATATATTTAGGCATTGACACCCACACCCATGCCCACATGCATGGCCGCATTACGCCAAGCCCAATTGTGCCCTAAATGCAGAGCAAGGAGCACCTTGAGCGCAATCTTGAGCGCCAGGAGGCGCTGCTCGTCGCTCATGGCGGCCCACATCGCCTGGGGGTCGCCCCGCAGCGCGCGCAGCTCCTCGTTGCGCACCAGCTGCACCTCAAACTGGCTCACCAAGTCAAAGTGGCTCGCCATGTCCGTCGCCAGCACCAGCTGGACGATGATGTTGCGGAACGCCTTGCGGCGCTCGACCGCAGGCTCGCTCGTCCCGTCGTCCTCCTCTGACCTTCTCAGGAAGTTGCACTCCGGCTCCATCAATAGCCGCATCGCCTCGCGCACCGCGTAGTGTTCCGCCACCGCCTTGCCGTTGAACTCCAGCGCCAATTCGTGCTCCTGTTCATCGACGTTAGCGCGCCACGCTCTCGGTTAATCGGCAGTCCGCAATCAATGAGGCGTTTTTTTTCAGGAGTGAGTTGAGTCGGGGAGCAGGGATACATATCAGCCCCCCCCCCCCCCCCCCCCCCCCCCCCCGCTCGGGCAAGTCTCGCAGAGGTGCGTTGCCAGAACCAGTTGGCAGGTGGCCATGGCAGCTAGCCGCTCACCGATTCTATCAGGAACGCGTTGTTCACTTGGAGATGCCCTGCATGCATAAGAACAAGGCACCAGTCAGCCCTTGATAGATGGGCATGGCCCGAGATACAAGCTTTGCGCACATTGAAGATTTTGTGGGCTGGTGTACAAGGGCCTGCTTATTCCGTGGGCAGTGGCGTGTCATCAGCGTGGGGTCTGGATTTGTGGAAAGGTGTATGAGATACGCGATGAGTCGTATCATACAATAGTCTGTTATATTTGCGGACGGAAAACAGCAGGAAATACTAGCAAGGACATACTGGTTTCGGAGCGAGGAGAGTGGTTTTTATGAATCTTCAACCCGCACCATTGATGTTGCTATGCTCCCAAACCATGCAGTACCGAAATGCAAAAAATAAATAGATAAACTTATCTCAAGCGTGTCAAAATACGCAAATACACATACTTGAATACTTGACTGAACCGCATGGAACATACAAGTATGATTGTTGCTGGTTCTGCGCAGTAGCACTGGGCGCAGTGGTATTGTACATCCACTCCACATACACATTATCAACATCCGTAAACACTGCTTAACTCCATGTTGAGGGTAAATTGTGAGTGGAGGCGTGACGCTGTGTTGGGAAACGGCGGAGGTTTGCGGAGGAAAAGGGGGGGAGGCTCACGGTAGTCGTGGATCATGGCAGCAACCATAGCCACCACGCCGATGCGCTGGCTGTTCTTCGCGTTGGGCGTGAAGCGTGCCCCCACCAATCCTGCGTGCCTCATCATCACCATAAGCCGGTTGGTGACATCGGCACCATGCGACTTGCAGTGATCTGGGCGAGCATCAGCAGCACAAAATCCGATCTCAGCAGGTCTCCGCCAAGGGCACGCACATCACCCAATGTGAACAAGCGTCATTAGAACGCCAATGGGCGGCCGCTAAAAACGCAACAAGAACACAGGAAGGGGGGGGGGGGGGGGGGGGGGAGGAGACTCACAGCAGCCGTTGGGATAGCCTTCCTCGATGCGTTTTGTGAATCGCATGAGGCATAGCAGTCGGTTGCCCGGCAGCAGGTTGCCAGACTTCATGCACTGCTTCACGACAAGCTGTATTGGCGTCTCGCAATCCAGGAAGGGGGACTCCGGCGAGATCAGGTCCAGGAAGAACTCGCGGCCAATGTGCTGCCGCACCCTCCGGCGTGCCGAGAGTGGATCGTCGAGTTCAGGCTCGTGGTCGCTTGTTGCGTCGGCAGTAGGGGATATTTCCCACGAGCTTGGACCCCAGCCTCCGAGATTGCTGCTGGAGGTGGCGGGTGAGATAGAGAGCTGACGCCCAGCCACAGTGGTAGACGGCGTGCGATGTCGGGTGGCGTCAAGTAAAAACTCGCCGATCCCAGAGCTGTAGTCCTCCTGGAGGCCCCCAAGGTCAGGTACCGTCAGTGCCGCAGAATGCGACACGATCATCTCCTCAAGGCGGCGCGCTGCTGCTTTGGAAGGGCGCTTCCGCTTGTCGTCGAGCTGAGACTTCTGAAGGAAGTTCAGCATCATGGTTGCGGGAGACTCCAGTGACGCACCTGTGGCCTGCGGATATGAAGCAGGAGGGGGAAGGGGTGCTGGTGTGAAAGCTCAGCGCCGAGCGTGCGTGCAGGCCAACTACAACCCATCCAAGCTGCGCGGCTCAACATAGCAACACGGAAGCCATTGCCCATGGTTCCGAGGGAATCAGCACAGGTGGCATGCTTTCAAAGTCAGAGGGACACTGGACAAGTTTGCACCCAGAAGCATGCGCAGGGGATCTGGACACAGCATGCATGGGATGTACTACTAGGGGGGCGTGTGTGAACGCCAGGGACTGGGAGAAGGGGTGGGGGGGAAGGGGGGGGGGGGGGGGGGGCACATGGAAGCGGTGGGGTTCGAGGAGAAGGGGGGGGGAGGGGTGTCGCGCACCCTGTCTTGCATGTTCTCAACGCGCCGCGACAGGTGGAGATTGCGCACGATAAGATACCCGAGCAGCAGCATCAACGGCACTATCAAAACCGCGGTGACAATGCTGATGAGCAGCAGTGAGCCTTTGGTCGTGCCGTCTGAAGGCACCTGCGCAAACACGACCAGCAGCTGTGAGGTTGTCGTACGCAGACATTTTGTGTGTGTGTGTGTGTGTGTGTGTGTGTGTGTGTGTGTGTGTGTGTTGGGGGGGGGGGGGGGGGGGGGATTGGGAACAGGGGCGCGATACACAGGCAAAGGGGGTACGTGGGCAAGGAGTGGGGCTCACATAGGGGTACACCCGCCCGTTGGCCCACACCACGGGTGGCCCGTCAAAAAGCACCTCGTACGTTTCCGGGTCAATGCGCGCAACCTCCACAATCTGCCGTTCGGTGGTGCCCGGGCGCGTGGCATAGTTCTGGACGTCAAAATGAGTGCTGCTCATGTTCCAGTCTCCATTGCGAAGGAAGCCACGCTGGCCACCAGCGCCCTGAAAGGTAGGGAAACTGCCAGACGTCATCAGCGCCGTCACATCGGCGCCGCTCACTGGCGCGGTGCCCTCTGTTGCCCGAGCGGCAGCAGCGATGCCCGCCGCCACCGCCCACACCGCGTCGTAGGTGTCGATCATGAACTCACTGACACCCACAGCTTCGACTCTTGCCAGGACCGCGCCGAAGATGGCCGGATTGACATTGGCCGGAGTGCCATTGGTCCCTGTACCACATGCAAAGCAGCGTCAGGGTGCGCAGCGATCATGCTGTAGGTGTCTCAAGGGCAAATTAGTGAAGTACGCAATCCTTCACGCGCAGCGCATGTCATCAAGGAGTAAGCAGGGGGGAATGGTACACAAAGGAGGGACTCCCTACATGTGCCGGACGCAGACATGTACTCCTCAATATCTGCAAGGAGCCCCTCGGGGGTTTCCTCTTGAAGGCTTTCCTGCGGAGTTTCAAACACAGAGCACAAGCAGCAGCACCCACTGCTTCAGGTGGCGGCAATGCAATGATGACAGCTAGTGTATTTTCTGGTAGACGTAAGTGCAGTCAAAGGGCAATGGCAATGCCAGTGGCTGAACGAATGCTGAGGTGCTTCTGTCTTAACTGACCTCCAATTTGGCGAACCCGGACTCGGGATAATGCAAGGCCAAGGTCAGGAGTCCCTCCAGGAGGCTTTCGTCGGATTCTTCGCCAGAGATGGCAATGCTCTTCAGCACCGACTGAGGCACGGGCGGGTGACAGCGCGTATGAGCCCCATAATTTGAACGGAGGGATTCACGACACGCTGCGTGCATGCATGGCCATGGCGGGTAGTTCAAGGCCGTCGTCCATTGCCCACGCCGTGGTGCACATCACTCACCTCGATGTTCATGGATGAAGAAATCCAATTGAAGGAGGAGTAATCCTGCCCCGCCTCGGTGATGACGCGGCGTGCGGTCGTAAGGACAGGCACAAAGTCGGTGGGGGTGGCAACCGAGACGACCACCTGCAGTGCAACAGGCCCAAGATATGCACTTACTTCAGGCTGCTAGCACATTGCATCACTGACACTGTGCCCCACTCGATGCGACATGGAGCTCAAGCGCGGCGTCCACACTGGGGCGTCATGCTGCACCGGCGTGGCAGGACGGAGCGAGGCACCTTTACGCCAGATCGTACAAGCTCCCGCATGGCACGCTCAACCTCGGTCTCTGAAACAGTGAGCCCGAGACTGATGGTGAGTATGTTTATGTTCAGCTTCGCAGCTTCATCCGAAAAGGCCTGCGCAGCGTGGGCACAGCACCCATGGCACACTTGTTGCAGCCGCCATCCAATAAGCGCCGGAGAGGCAACATGAGATTCCATTTCAAAAGCAGAGTGTTGGCGCACAAGCTGCATCATGCAATATTTCTGTGAGTGCTAAGGGCCACAGGGGACGGAAGTGCTGGCAGCAAATGCTGCGCTAGAGAGAGAGAGAGAGAGAGAGAGAGAGAGAGGTGTGTGTGTGTGTGTGTGTATGTGTGTGCTTGAAGGGGGGGGGGGGGGGGGGGGGGGAGGAAGAAACTGCAGAGGTAGCAGCTCCAGGAGCCTACCTCCGCCATCTCGAGACCATACAAGTCCGCCTTATGCAGGAGGGCCACCTGGGGTGAGCGCGTGCAGCCATCAGCTGACGCCATCCATAGAGATGCTTTGAATTATGCGCAAGTCTACTCACAGGGTGCGCAGTAACATAGATCATATTATAGTATGATATAAATGATCTGGTAGTCGAAGACAATCCAGTATCATAAATAATCCAAAACTCGACTGTGTGTGTATGTAGTCCGACACTAACCGTACCGGCATTGCTAGTACCATATCCCCATCTGCAATGACGCATGCTGCGGGCTGAAAGGTAAACTAAGGTTCGCCCCGGGTAGTCAGCCGAAGCCGCCCTGGACGACCTCTTGCGCCAACTGCAACCGTAGACCTGGCATAGCAATTAGGCAATTGCCTCGGCAGTCTGGCGGCGGGCTGAAGTAGCAGCATTGTGGAGGCAGCAGCATGCCATGGCAGGCGGGGATGCTCAGTTTGTCCAAAGCCGCCAGGACGCACTTTCTGCCAGCCAAATTCTTGCACGAGGTGAACCGCCGCGACCGCATTCACCGCGTGGTTGCTTGTCGTCCTTGCGAAGTTGGGGTACGCATCCTGCCAGGGCACCAAGGCGTTGTCAATCGATGAAAACGAGTCATCGGAATCGAGCATATTTCCTGATCCCTGATGAAATCGACACTCGAGGAACGGTAGTTGTAGAGCCACGGTTCTGCAAGAGCCTGTTTCTGCCCGCGTGACTCCCCCCCCCCCCCCCCGCCCGCTGCAGCCCGGCAAACTGGATATGCACAGCTCCACGACAGTAGACTGCTACCTCAGTCGCTATACTCGTACCGATGCACACTTCCTTGTTACGTTTATTTGAGTTCCTGATAGCTCCGATGACATATATGCCGGCCAGTGTGGAATATATTAAATGATCAAAGTGGGTGGAAGCTTAGATTTCATTTGGAACAGACAGATGAGAGAGAGAGAGAGAGAGGGGGGGGGGGGGAGGGGGGGAGAGAGAGGAAATGAAGCGACCCTGCACAGACCTGCACGCGCCGCCGAGGGGGCTTGAGGGCGGGGGGGGGGGGGGGGGGGGGGGGTGTCGCGGGGTACCTGACGGGAGAAGGCTGGGCTGCTCGCCACGGACGAGACCAACAGCCGGCCTGCACGAGGGTGAGGGGGTAAGTCGGGGGGGTCTTCAGAGAGTGCCTAGCAAGCGAGGCCGGTGCCACTGGCGGCCGCTGTGAAACGCATACGCCAACGGAGTTGCCACAGCGGACTACGAAAACCCCAATAATCAACACAGTGACCGCCCCGAGCATTGTTTATGTCCCTCGCTCGGTAGGCACGTGGCTCGGAGTCGGGGTAGAGCTGTGGCGGCCGTCCTGGAACACGCTCCTTGACGTACCTAAGCCGCCCACAAAACTCGCAATTGTACTGGACTCCTCGGAGGTGAGCGGTCCCACTATGACCTCCGCATCTGTTGCAGCGCACGACAGCGCGCTCTTGGGTGCCGACTGCGGCACGCCGCTTTCGATGTTGAACAGGTACGGCCGCAGGCGCAGCCGGCGCCCGCTGGCGCCATAGTGGAGCAGCTCCGAGCAGCCTTCACCCAGCACGGAGCAATCCGCCGAGTTGACGTGGTGCACAGCTCGCAGAAGACCCCGCAACAAGTGGAGACCTGACGGGTTAGGGATAGCTGAGCCCTCAGCCGGGGGTGGGCCAAGCAGCGGCACCATAAGACACACCGGCACCTCCACCGCATCGCCGCCCGCCGCCATAACTGCTAGCAGCAATTCTGCAAGCGGCAGTAGCAGCCGCCATCGAGACAGAATTCCCATGGCGTCGACACGCGGACAGGCACGCGCACTGGCAGCTCTTGCATAAAGCACTCGAAGGGCGGCGCTGAGACAGAGGCGCAGGGCGGTCGATCTGAGCAGCAGCGAATGTGCTGGGCGGCGCGGTATGTCCACTTTCCGACGCTGCAGGTACCTGTACTTTTCCGCCTACTACTGGCGACTATAGATAGATCGACGCATACAGACAGAGGTAGATTATTTCTGGTTGTATACGAGTGTAGTCTTTACCGTAAAGCAGGGCTTTACAGGGTATAAAGGATACATGTACGAGTAGTCTACTATGCACGGTATACCGCGCCGCCCGTACGACCTACTACGGGTACTGGATATATAAATAATGCATATATTTACATGAGCTAGCAGCAGAAGGCGATATGAGGAGGAAATCACCAAATCACGGGTACTGGATATATATTTACATGAGCTAGCAGCAGAAGGCGATATCAGAAATCACCACGGGTACTGGATATATGTGTGATTACATGTGCTAGACGCAACATTCAAGAAATCCACACAGAAATCCAGAAGGAAATCCAGAAGGAAATCCAGCTACGGGCCAACAGAGGCGGGAACCGCCATGGTAGTACTGGATATATGGCGGGCCGATGTACTACCTAACGTAGCGCTACAGTAGTCACAGCTGGTCGTAGTAATAGTCTCGTAGTCGCTACTGGTTTTCTTGTTATTACACCCGCGCCGAGTACAGGTAGGACAAGGATTACTCGCACTACACACAGGTACGAGCAGCACGACGGGTACTCGGCAGTATCAGAATAAAAAACGACAAGGAAACCCTACAGGGTAGCGCTAAAATGCTCGTACTGGTAGGGGTGCCTGAACCGTATAAAACTGCCGCGCCGCTGGTGGTACTGGTTTGGATTACAAAAGCATAAGCAACAAGAGACTACGGCGTAGTACAACGTTACGGGCAACTTCAATAAAGCTGCCAGAAGCCCACGCGGGAATGAGCACCGCCTCCGTCCTCATGTCTTAAGTCTTGTGGAGTTGGCGGCGCGACCCACACCGCTGCGCACAGGCGCGCATGCGGAGTCATCACCGTGAAGTGCGGACCGACGGGCGAAGAACCGCTGGTGGTACAAGTCACTGTAACAGTAATACAGGCGTCTCGTACGCGAGAGACCCGGGTTCGAATCCTGGCCGATGTATTTCGGAAATATCGGCCCGGCGTGTCCCGGGTTTACTCGGTTGATGCATTAGCCCTTCGGGGTTCGAATGAGGCAATGGTCTACTGGCTATGCCAGACCTACGACTGCAGTTGGCGCACGAGGTCAAGTGCTGGGGCGGCTTCGGCCGATGTCCCGGGGCGAACTTTACAGGCGTCAGAAGCAATGAACGGGTGCGTCGTAATCCGTGCGCATGCCTGCACGCCACATGTCGCCAAACTGATTGCCACCCTGTGGGCATGTAGCGACATCCTGAATCCTTAAATGTATCCTCATCTTTCCTCGAGCCAGCCGCCCCTACTGGTAGTACACCTGTCCACAAAGGTCTTGCCCCCCTTGTCAAGCATCAATTGTACATTGGCCCATTATGAGCCCTCACCTTCGTTTCCGGCCGCGCCCTTCCATGTGTCATACGTGAACACGACATCATGCGTGGGGGGAACCTTAAGTGGCGTTTGTTGGGCTCTCGTTGTAAATGCCATACGTGTGTGTGTGTGTGTGTCATTGTTCAGGGTTAGTAATGAATTTGATACCCCATTGTCACAAGGGCACGAACTTTTATATCGCACGTATATGCGTTCTATATGTACGGATGCACGCCAAGAGATAGCTCTACCATCGTAGAGCACATTCACAAAGGCGCGCTCTCCCCACCGTCGGCATGCAAGCAAGTGAGCAGTTCCCCCAAAACGGCCAATACTGCGATAAAGGCTTGCTCAAAAGCCAGATCACCTACAGCTGCTGTCCGCATTCAATGCGCCCTTGGTAGATCGGGGCTTCACCCCATACTGCGTAGAGGTGCAGCCCCCGAGTCAGCGGGTGGGTCCATATGGTCACCTGCTAGGGAATCGTCCAGGGTATGTGGTAGGGCCGGCCATCAATACGCTCCCATATTTTGTTGTTAGGCTGCGCCTAGCGGGCCCCTAAGCGGGGAAAATCCGCCTGCGCGGGGCGAGTACATAGCCTTTTTATCGGGATGCCGGTCGCGCGGTAAGCCACTGTACTAGGGTATGTAGGAGAACCTAGAAATGTTTGCATCGGGCCCCCCCTACCCCCCTCGGTTATATTTCCACCGAGGGGCCCAGCAGGGTTCGAACCTGCGCAGAGCGTAATCACGAGCGTAACAGGCAGGCCCCCCCTTCCGCCACCTATCACATCTCAAGCAGTTGACGAATATTCTAAGTTGATTATATCATAAAAATGCGCCACTGTACCACTCGGCGGTCGGCGCCGCCGGTGCTGACGTGGCGATATGGACAGATACGTACGGGTCAAGACTTTCGAGGGGGACTGTAGTCGCACAATTAATGCGATGGCGTACGGTGGACCCATACACCATACATGTAGCGTTGGTGAAATGCTACATCTTGCCAAATGCAAATGCATTACATTGTTCTAAACGTGTTTTGTTATGGGGTTTCCTACTAACGGCTCTAAACTATCCTAGTGCGACCCGTACGGTCTTTAGTGGTTTCAAGCGGTTAGTTAAGTAACTGATACCATCGGGTTTTGGAACGGGCTGCCCCATCGCCCGCGAGCCCTGCGCTCCCGGCCGGGGAGTTGCTTAGGACAGCCACCAGCAGCTCGTTTGCCATCTTCCAGCTCGCTGCCTTGGGCAGCGCCTTCGCGTATTTGTGCGCGCGAGGGTCAGTGAGGATGAACAACTCCGCACCGAGGTTCATCCACCCGGTAGTGAGTCGTCGTGCCGCGCACATGCGTTAAACATCACGCAGCGACAGACACCCCCTCGGTAGTGTGGTTTTCCCTACTCGTGCGCCCGAGGTCGTTTTCCGAGTTTTACCTTGGCTTTCCTGCTCGGACGTTTTCGGGTAGCAATGCGCACGGCAAAGAATTGGAGCTAGGGGATCCCCGTTGGGGGGGTTTAACCTCAGCACCCGAGGTCGAGTCGCAGTGCATGCCTTCGGGGCTCTCGCAGTGGAGCGCCCTCTCGCAGTAGTCAACTCTTGAGGTTTAGGTGAGGTGGACGCGCTCGGCACCATGGCCGCTGCTCGTCAGGGTTGTCAACGACGACAACTACGCCACCGCAACAAATCGGCGCGGACAGAGGAGGACGTCCGTGTCGTTGGGTCGACCATTTGTTGTCCCGCAAGACACGGCAACCCGGTCCGCGTGTCCTCGCAGCAGGGCGTCGTGGCATCAACGATCGTTGCATGCTGTGGTTTTCCGGAACTACTCGCGTAATTGGTCTGTTACTACGGGGGTGGCGCCGCTCATGCGCCGGTGTTTTGAGAGGGCTCGTTGCCCTTGCCCCAATCATGCTTCAGCAACGTTTGTTGTGATCACAGTGGGAGGCGTTTGTGCGGCTCGTGCCGATGCGTCTCCGACGCCTCCTACTGCAACGTCGTCGTCACAAGGACCACGACAACATGAAGCTGCCCGCCGGGGGGCAGCTCTACCACCTAGCGTGCCTAGCGTCTCGTGGTGTACGTAACTACCCCTGGCCAACTCGGGGTTTGGGACTTCGGCGACCGTCGCCGATGCAGCAGCAGCGGCCGCTTTGTCATCACCCGTCATTGGCATCGTTACGGGCTGGCATAGGCTACAAGGGCCTCTACGCCGGCCAACCCGCTTCCAACGTCACGGCAACGCATATGTGACAACACGAGCTGCCCGCCGGGAGACAGCTCCGCCCCCTAACGCGACTTGTGCGTTTCGTGGCATTATCCTAAGCCTGCGCTTTGTGGGGTGGTCAGCAGCCGTCGCTGGTGCTGCAACAGCGGCCGGCTCATCGCTCTCCGCGTAGAAAGAACCGCGGCGACAGCTTACCGAGTCGGCGGGTCTTCTGCGACGTCGCCGACAACCGCCGACCCCGACACACCTAAGAGCCGGTACGACATGACCACTGACACAGAGTCCCACGTTCCCGCACCCCTCAGCGTTGTGCGTTTCACCCGCCGCGCTTCGCACAAGGGGGCGAAACAACCACCGATGGTGATGGCATCAGCATTACATCGCTGACATCGCGCGGTGTTGCGTGTCCACCCCTCGAAACGTGCATCGCCAGTACAATTACATAGTTACCATCGCGTCGGGTACAGCGTACCGATACTTCACCTGCTTGTACGCGCAGCTGTACTCGTGCTACTGGTGCATGTGCCGCTGCTTTGGTGGGCGCTCGTCGCCAACTTGGCCACTTCTACCCCTGCTTCTACTGGCCTGCATTTCCGGCTCGTGCCGCACGCCACAATGGCGCGCGGCCACTGCTATAGGGCGCTGTCGGGGGACGGCGCCTTAATTCCGCGACACGTCCGGCCTATGTCATGCCGGCGTCAACATCTCATGTCCGCGTCTGATGCACCTGCGCGTCGATCGAGCACAACACTTCCCGCGGTAACCCGTACGCTATTGCGTAAACTGCCCGAATATAAGATCCGATATGCGGTTCGCGCCGTTGGTACGGTGTGCACCTTCGGCAACGCGATGCGCACATCGCGCGGCCCAGTGCCCATGCTCTAGCCTCTAGCAAGCCCGGGACTGTCAACCACCGACACCGATCTCCGTGGCGACGACCCCGCAGAAACCGATCTGAGCCGTGCCCCAAGCATAAACTTTGCACCGATGGCACAGGCTCCGTCGGACTAGCTAGGGAGAAACGTACACTATTTATGCCTTTTATTTTGGCTAAACTGCCTTTCTATCCGAGCGGTTTTGGCCCTAAAGGCGTATGGTGTCAACAAAACGCGAATCCATGATGGGGGTGGTCAATCGGGCGGCAGTCGCGAGGGTGGATCTCGCGGCCGCCGTCCCGGGACATACACGCGCCCCGAGCCAGCCATGATCGCCATGTATCCTCGAAGGGGGCAAGAGATAGGGCTACGGGGTGGGCGGGAGCTGGTGGGTTGGACGGGGGTGTGCTAGGGGGTGCATGATTCGCCGCCCGCAGCGCCAGGCGGGTACTTCGGGCTGCGCGACGCGGATCCCGCGGCGCAAGGGCGCGGCGCGCGCGGACAGATTATTCGTACCGTATTCGGATCGCGAAATGTCGTACGGGTTACCGCGGGAAGTGTTGTGAGGACCTCTTGGCGCGAGACCCCTCTACAACTCAAGACATCTTCCGCCTTCGTCTGGTCGGCACACATGCCGACTGCCTACGCTCGCAGTCGTAAACGAACCGAGTGTAAACTGGCAAAACCAGACTCGAATGCATGATTGAAATGTTCTAAACGTGTTTATGGGGTTTCCTAACGGATTAAAACTGTCCTAGTGCGACCCGTACGGTCTTTAGTGGTTTCAAGCGGTTAAGTAACTGATACCATCAGGTTTTGATACGGGCTGCCCCATCGCCCGCGAGCCCTGCGCTCCCGGCCGGGGAGCTACTTAGGACAGCCACCAGCAGCTCGTCTGCCATCTTCCAGCTTGCTGCCTTCGGCAGCGCCCTCCCGTTTTCCGCCTCCGCCATACCGGCTCCTCCTCCGATATTCCCTCCCCTTTCGCTGAA
The DNA here is from genome assembly GCA_006384855.1 of Tetraselmis striata. Lineage (NCBI taxonomy): Eukaryota > Viridiplantae > Chlorophyta > Chlorodendrophyceae > Chlorodendrales > Chlorodendraceae > Tetraselmis > Tetraselmis striata. The sequence goes on from VCJN01001862.1 coordinate 311,789, forward strand.
CCTTCCTAGTGCCTCGGGGATATTTGTTAGATATATCCAACATTTGTTGTACATATCATACAACTTTGAGAGGCCCAAATGGGATCATGCCAAACATAGTTGGAGTTTTTCCACTGGCCTACGGGGAGCCCAAAGGGCCTGTCTTAATATCCCCCGGGATACATAAAGCATGCCGGCCGCCAAGAAGTTGTCAACGCCGTTTTGCCCTTTTCAAACTTTGAAAAAAATTCAAACTCGCTCACCCACCTGTTCAGCCACCCACCCGCCGCTATGAGGACCTCCGTCACCAAAGGCGCTCGTGTATCAGCCCGCCGAGGGCCCATGCTACCCCTGAGTGGCGACCAGCGTCGGTGCCAGCGTGCTCGGCTGTTCGGCAACGTTACCGAGTCCGTCGGCGAGGGCAAATGGATGGTCCGCTGGGACCACGCCCCGGTGGACGTCCAAGAGTCCGGCCAGGCACTCCGCTGCGAGCAAGCTACTGCTGGTCGCACCCCTCCCTCGGCTGCCTCTACGCCACGAGGTCAAGGGACTGCCGTCGGCCCTTTCGTGCCGCCCCGCCCCGCCCTGCCGCTGCCGCTGATGCGAGTGCGAATGCGCTGGGTGGCAGTCGTGGAACGATCGTTACAGGGAGTGTCGTTTCCGACACCGGCACCCCCACCGAGATCCCATCCATCCCTGCGACCTCTTCCCCAGCCTCTATCCTAGCGACCGAGCCCCTGCCTGCCGACAACCTTGACATGTCTGCCGAGTCGCAAGACAGCCAGCCATGCGTCGAACTCGCCAAGGAGCTGTGCGATAGCTCCGGGGACGAGGAGGCGCCAAAGCAAGATGTCGGCGGCGCCTCACCCGACGACAGCCACGAGGATGCCGCCTGGATCTCCCCCGCTCTTGGCACCACCGTCGTCCTGAAGCAAGGCAGCAAGATTGCAACTTGTTCAGTGTTTAACTTAGACAGCTCTGAGGAGATGGCCAAGATGCGAGACACTACTGCCCAGCGAGAGGCGGCTCGTACCTTGCCAGTTGGGTTGCGAGATGGGCTGCCCATTGGCGTTGGCAGCGTCGACTTGGTCCAGCTCTGGGTTATGATGTACCCATGCGACATGTCTACCGACCTGGAGAAGGTCAATGCTGCTGGCCTGCGCCGTTCATCAACACAAAAGCTGATCAGCATGCGTGAGTATGTGAGGTTCTGGGGGCTGATCATCGCCGGCGCGCTGTACTCTCAGCAAGGCAGAGATCTGTGGGCTACCAACATCACGTTTGATGGCCTTCGTGACCAGCCTAACTTCCAGCGCTACATGCCCCTTCACCGTTTCAAGTATATCCGGTCGCTGATCAAGTATGCTAAGGCTGACCTCGACTCTACTGTGAGGGATCCTTGGGCGTGGTTCCGCCGTGCTGCAACCGAGTTCAACGCCAACCGCGCCTCTATCCTGAACACCGGGATCTTTGCTACTATGGATGAGAGCATGTCCGCCTACCAGCCCAGGGCAACCAAGCAGGGCGGCCTCCCCAACCTGAACTTCATCTACCGGAAGCCCAAGCCGCTGGGCACTGAGATGAAGACGGTATGTGACTGCGACACCGGTGTGATGACCTACATCGAGATCCAGGAGGGGAGGGACCCTATGCGTGTGAAGCCGCATGCTGCCGGGCACGGTGTGACTACCGCTTGTGTGATGCGCATGGTTGAGACCTGCACCAGCACCGACTCTACCCTGCTGGGCGATGCGTGGTTCGGGTCTGTGAAGGTCTGTGACCCTCGTCCTTTTGCCTCGTGTGTTTATCATGCTGTGATGGGCAAATGCAATTATTAATGATTCTTACCTGCTATGCCGTCCCCCATGCCGCTGTCCAGGTGGGCAAGATGGGCCGCCACTTCATCGGCGTCGTCGTCAAGACTGGCCATGGTCTGTTCCCAAAGGCCTTTCTGAAGAGCAACCTGACATCAGCACCGGCAGGCAGCAGGGTTGCTCTCTCAGCGAAAGTGGATGGTGTGGATCTCATGCAGTGGGCTACGAGTACAACATGAGGAAGGTGTTGTTCTTTGTGGCCTTAGCTGGTGCCGGCGCCCTGGAGGATGGCAATCCCTACATACAGCGCTGGGCGGACGACTTCGGCAACACCGTCACTCGGAGCATTCCCCCGCCCATCTGTGCTGTCCAACTACTTTGAGCGCAAGCCCCGCGTCGACAACCACAACCAGTCGCGCCAGCATGATCTCGCGCTGGAGGAGGCCAGGAATACCCAGGACTGCTGGTTCCGACTCGCGACTACCCTCTGTGGCATCGTCACCACCGACTGCTGGAAGATCACCAAGTTCCACGTCCCGTGTGCCCACCCCTACGCCAGCATGACTATCAAGGACTTCTCGGAGCTGATGGCGAAGGCCCTCATTTACAACGGGTTGGAGGGCGACCTGACGCCATCCCGTCCCCCCGGCCACCGCCTCGCCATCGCGCCCAAGCGCTACCTGGACACCACCGACCAGCACACCCCTGGCAACCACGGGCGATACGCGAACGGCCGCAGCAAGCAGTCGAGGTGCTGCCGTTGCTACCGTGACGAGGGCGAGGAGCACTGGAGCTCGTTCTACTGCGTGCAGTGCGGCATCACCTTGTGCATGCCCAGCTCGGTGCACAGCCGGGACTGATGGGAGCACCACCTCCACTGCGACGAGACCGCCATCCGCCGCCTGAAGCACGCCCGCGCCGGCTAGGGCGGCACACCCCAAGTCCGCCGCCCCGGCTACCGCCTGTAGACTCCCAACCCCGTAGTTGACCCGGGCCACTGGCCGCGGGATGGTGTATGAGCTTATATCCTGCCAGTTGAGCTGGCTGATGTGGTGGGCGGGTGTGCTCTGTAGGTCCCGCCCGCAGCGCCCTCTTAGCGGTACCGGTACAGTCGCGTACCTACCTTTAACAGAAAATCCCCTATTTACCGTACCGGCCCCGGAATGACGATACAACAAAACCATGTTGGATTTATCCTCACATACAAAAGTCCCCGAGGCACTAGCCATACAATGGCGCTTCCGTGTAAAACAGTCTCCGCACTTTTTGGCAAAAACAGCCTCGAATGCATTATTGAAACGAATGTACGCGGTGTATATCTAGGGTTATCATGGGTTATCATGGGGAAAACATGCCACAGAGTAGGGCATAGAAATGTTGCGGCTATCTTGCGTCGCGAGCCCATGGGCGCGCTTGGTGTATGCGCTTCCAAAATCAGCGATACCCGCCCGCTAGTGCGCCCCGGAAAAACGGAAATTGCGTACCCCGGGGCGGGGGTCCCTTGGTCCCTGGCAGCTAAGTGACTTTCGTGGTTCCCTTGGCTCCTTCTTGGTTCTTGGCTCCCTGTCCTCCTGCTCGACCTGGTTTCAGGCTTATGTCTCTCTTTTGTTGGCAACCTTTCACAGTTGAAGTTAGTTCTGTTTGTAGTGCGCTTTTGAAACAGTTTGAAAGCCCTTATGTAATAAAAAAACATTTTAGCAATAAAATGCGCAAAATCGCTGTATAAGCGCGCAGTACATAAGGTCTTAGTGTGGCTAAAAACTCTGTGGCTGCGATTTTTAGTCGCACCCGCGCCCGCTAAGTCCGCGCTAGGTCCGCTCACCGTGGGTCCCGCGCGGCGGGCCCGCCTCAGTACGAGGCAATCTGCCCACTGCGAGATTCGAACCTGAGGATGGGCGGGCTCGCTTCCGGAGGGCGCCGCTTAAACTACGGTCCGGCCGTAGCCCGGAAATGATTGTCCCGCTTTTTTTTGTTTTATATACCCGGTCGTACCGAACGGCTCGCTGGGCGGGCACCGATTTGGAGTTAGGCTGTTAAAAACCAATTCATTAATTTTGACGCTTGTAGTACTAAAGTATTTACATTTCAAATAAGTTGAGTATGGTTTTGCCAAAAAGGCTGCGCAGGCTGTTCTACACGGACAAGAGCCGAAATTGGCATGAAGGTTTTAAGTGAAAGCGTTGAGAGAAAACGGAGTCACGGGGGGGGGGAGGGGGGGGCGCTGCGTGTAACGCAGCGAAAACTGGAAGATGGCAGGCTCAGCTGTTATGGCTGCTTTTATGTGTACTCGTGCTGCACCCAAAAGGGGCGCAACGACAGGTGCCTAGTTCCCGTACCACTGAGCAGCACTTGTAGCCGAAAAGCGGTTATTAGGGCAAGGGAGGAAACCCCATAAACTAGATTAGATCAATCCAGCGACGATGTAATAGGAACACAAGTAAGGATTAGACCCGTTGCAGGAGTGTGCAATCCAGAGCCGCAATCAGGATCAATCGTAGTAGTCGCTACAATGTACAGCCCCGGGTCCGCCGACCCGCCGACCCGGGGCTCGGAGTCCGTTGACGGACGAGCGGCGAGGCGGACGGGCGACGGTCGTGCGGCGTCCGGCGACGGACGAACGACGGCATCCGGCGTCCGGGCCCGGTCCACGCGGCGGGCTCGGCGCTTCGCGCCATGCCCGCCCCGTAGACCTGACGAACGGCGACGATCGGCCCGATTGGCGGCGGCCGGGCGGCCGGGCGGCCGGCGACCGGTACCCGTACCGGTACACGTAATAAGCAGCAGCTAAGCACGACGGCTATTTTGGCCTGTGCGGAATTATCAAGGAATCTAAAACGGATACATATTCGATCTATCTAATAATCTATGCGAAACCGTTACGAAAAACGGCGACAGAGAGACAGACACACATGCAAACAAACAAAAGACTCACCTCGTATTTAGTATATGGTAGTATGTTATTTTCACCCAATGATGTCTTATTCCTGCCGTGGCTACCCAAGTCTTATTCATGTTCGTGGCTACCCAAGAGACACCTATGCCGCCGGCTGCCGCCGTCGAAGAGGACACCATTCTAGGCGGAAACGAGTCCCGCGCCGGTGGTATGGACCAGAAAGTCCGTGCGACCTTCGCTCCCTCGAGCGAACCCCATTACCTTGATTGGAAAGCCGCCCTCGCTATTGCTGTGCCCGGTTTCGAGAACGGGATGCCTCCCGACAATCTGCGACGCCTGGGGCTTTCTCCCCTCGCCCTCGACCGCGTGCTCGAACGGTAACCCTCTTCGTAAGCCGGCAGCGGACAAGTTCTACCACGCCGTGTGCTACGGGGCCTTCACCGCCGGCTCGGCCGTCGAGTTGCGTAAGCGTCTTGCGGCGGCGTGCGTCACTGATGCGATTGCGCCGGCTTTCAGGCAGCGGCTCGAGACCTTCGTCCACTTCATGGAGGCCGTCGTCGACGGTCATCGGTTCCGGTTGGCCTACCTTCGCAAGCACTGGGACACGCATATGCACAACGGCGACACCTTCGCCCTCGATGTCGTGCGGGGGCGCTACCTCATCCTTTGCTCCGAAAACCTGGGGTCGCCCGAGTTCACCGAGCTGTTGGAACTATATAAGTACCGCGTCTACGACGCGAACATCGCAAGCGCTTCCATACATAAGCCCGTCATCGTTTTGGCGGTGCCCCCCCCCCCCCCCCCCGGTGAAACGACCGCGACCGGGACGGCGGCGGAGCCAACCGCGACAGCTTCAAGAACGCGCGCCTGGAGCGCAAGACGGCGGCGCCACGAACCACCTTCGCCATGGACGTCACTAAGGCCTATGGTAAGGGCAATGCGAAGGCCGAGACACCTACAGCCGACAAGACCGAATTATTGGGTGCTCCGCCGTGCGTTCCGGCCCCAGGCGGCTGCATTTCGGGAACACGCGTTTGGGCGTGCCGTCCAAACAACGTTGTACTTGATGAGTCGTCGGCATGAGCGGGACTCCCTCACCACTGACCCACATGTCCGGGTTGTCGTCCTCCCTTTACCCTCGCTTTCGTTTCGTCCTTCTACATCACGAGTATACACCGGCTGCCTCCTTTTGGCGCGCCCACCCCATCATGCAACGCTAACCCTCTTCGCCCGTCGCTCGCACAGCGCTCTCTCGCGGGCCGGCCAGGTATTCGCGCGACGCATGTTACGAGATCAACGGCTACAACACCCTGCCCTCCTGGCATCACCTTCGTGTTACTCCTGGACCTCCTCCTCACTACCCGGCGAGCGCCGTCGTCGAGCCCATCAGCGGCGTACGGCGTGTTTCGGCGCGTCCGTCGTACCACGAAGACGCCTACGCACTTCATCGCAGACGCCGAGGCGAAGGCCCCATGGAGCGAGCTCATGCGAGGAAGCATCAAGCTATGTACGGCACGGACGACTGAGGCGCCAAGGTGCTCGACCGCCTCACTACATCGCTCACGGATATCACCTACTCGAGCTACGAGGGCAAGACCCGCCTCTTCGCCGAGTTTTGCATCGACGAGGAAGGCATCTCCCCCTGTATTGAACCGAGGCAACGTGCGTCTGCTACCTCGCTTGGATTGCGGTGCGCGGCACCATCGGCGCCGGCTTTCTGCAGCTCTATCTCTCCGTCATCAACACCTTCATGCGTCACACCGGTCGGGATGACGCCCCGGCTACCGGTCCAGCCATCATCGACATGAAGCGCGCACTTCAAATGCGTCGGCTCAAGATCATCGAGGAGCTTCGCCTCGCCCCTCTGCCGTGCTACGCCAGCATCGACATCCTCGACCTTACCGCTCTTCCCACGACCACCACCGGCGACGGCAACATCCTTCGCGACGGCGCAGCGATCTGTTCGACGTTTATATTTTACTCCAGTGGTGACTCCGGCGTCTCATGTCGACTCCACGACATGGCCGTCGACGCCCACAACATCACACTCTTCGTCAACCGCGAGAAGGTGGGACATCGCAAGCGTCAAGACGGGTTCAAGCCCCTTCTTCTAATTCCTGCCACCGCTGTGCGTGTCCACTTGGACATCCCTTCTGCGCCGCTTCGTCATCTACCGCGTTCCGGGCATCCCCCTCCGCCAAGCAACCGACCGATTCGGGGCGCTCCCCGGCGACGGTGTTACCCAACTCCTTACGTGGAACGCCGCTACTACCCTCGGCGACTTGCTCAAGCGGGCCGTCGGCCGCATCAATCGACCCCCCCCCCCCCCCCCCCCCGAAGGCTTCGTAGTGTGGACCTCGCAGTCCTTAGGAAAGGGCGCGGCGTCGGGCGCAAGCGCAGCTTGCGTGCTCCTAAACAAAAATCCGCCACTGGCTGGGGCGGATGGGCCAGCAATTTTGCGGTAATAAAGGACTACATCGACCCGACTACGCTTCCTACCCGCGCCGCCGCGCTTCTTTTCCGGCTGGCTCTCTCCCACGGTTGTCCTTCGCACCCTTCTCAGCAGCACCCGCGCTCCGTCGGGCGCCGCCCCGCCCCCTCCGCATCTCTGAAGATCGAGGTGCCCAATCTCCTTTGCCTACCAACCTTGAAATGTTTTAAGCTGTGTTCTTGGGGTTTTCGTTCGCTCCATTAACACTAGGGTATGCGGATGTCGACACCGGCTGCCCGCGGCCTCTGCGCGTCACGCCAGACATGGCAAATTGAAATTGAAATTGGCATTTGAGGTGGCGGCCATAGAGCAATGCACGCCCGCCGGGCAGGCTCGGTGCTTTGGCACTGAACTACCGAAGTACGGCACTTCGCGTGCTGCCCTCGGCGAAAACATTGGTCACCCTAGCTAGTACCCGTCGAAGATTATATAAACCTATCATCGTCGTCCGCTAGATGGGACCATTCTCTTGGCTTTTTGCCGACTTCCTGCCCGCGTAACCCGCACTCCCTCCCTCTTTTGTGGCTCTTTACCGCAAGTCCCCCGCCTTTTTCCGTGTAGCTAAGCCCGCGCACTTTTCGGCTAATCTCCCGTGCCTACCTCCCTTGAAATTTTATTTTTGGACGTATCGCGATTTTCAAAATGATGAGCCGTGGCGGGCACTCGCCCATCCATGATGACGCACACTGAGGGTCGTCGCTGCAACCTATAAACGACGACCAACACGCCATGATCATAACGATCCTTTTGACCATCACCACCCGCGCTGCCCTTCGGCGAGATGCCGCCCTCCCCGCCCGCTGCGTGGTCGTCCCCGCCTTGTGGAGCCGAAAACGCTCGCGATGTTGAGAACCTCGCCGCCGTCTCTGCTCCACCCCACGCCCCCCGCGAGCCAAGCGCGTCCGTCCAGTCGACAGTTCCATTGCCCCACGGCGCACCCGCCCGGTGTTTAAAATCGGCAATATATATATAGCGTATCCACGTGCGTATATGCATATATAGCGTATATGTACGCACGTATATATAGCGTGCGTACGGTGTCTCTTGCACCGGTACAGGGACCACCCCCATCGGCGCCCATGCCCGAATCGGCCACTAGCAGTGCCCTCGACGCGAACCACTAGCTATATACCACTATCACTGGACCCTAAGAGTCAAGGGGTGGGCTAGGGGCCGAGTCGGGTGGGGTTTGGTGAGGCACCAGCGAAAAATCGTTCGATTCAACCCGGCGTGTCTCACATCCGCCCAATAACCGCATTTCCGCTATTCTTAAAGATTATAACAGTTACCCGTCACCCAATCGGCTGATGAATCGACCCATGTCGCTCTCTATTGCTAGAATATGGGTATAATCGCGTTTAGTAGGCGCAGGCACATGAGTGGCGCGTCAATAACCACGCATCTAGGGGTGGTGGTTGACCGGTCCATTCAGCACGTTTATCTAATCTCGGCTCAGAAATACGGGGGGAGATGGCGCACCGCGCACCGACTACCTCATGGGCCCCTCACGGGCTCTACCGCACCCCTAGGAGCTAGGCCATGGGGCTATACATGTGCGGCGGGCTAAATGGTAAGCTGCGGGTTGCAGGCGGGGATGCATGTGCCGGAGGGGGTAGAGAACGAGGAAATCCGGGTCGGTCGGGCCCATCGGGACGCGAGCATCGACCGAGCTTGACCGCAAACGGATCGCAAGCGGGCGTAACCCCTGCGTATGACCCTCTACTAGCGTTCATACGATTGTTAAGTAGAGAGCCGCCTCAGCCGCTCCCGCGGGAGGGATTGAGGCCGGGGGTGTTTTTCCCAAAACGCAAGTTTCAACATCGGACGGTTCATTGAATTGGGGGCACATGAGGCACCGTCCGTGTAGCCCCCGACCTCTAGCTCATTGTTTGTATAGTATCCCTATGCAAGAGGCGATGGACCTATTCTATTTCCATAGCAGACGGTGGTGCCCGTTCGGCTTTGGCAAGAGGCCGTGAGCACCCCTCCCCCCCCCCCCCCCCCCCCGTGTCTTCTGTGAGCCGAACGGGCACTGCCCGTCCGCAGTTGAGGCCGAAAGGAGGTGCCGTATATTTAGCGCATTGCTACGCAGCACCGGGACATAAGCTATGCACATGATAAACTTTCATAAAGTACCAAATAACGTACCGCGAAATTTGTATTTCGTTGTTTCTCCGATTTGGCACCCGCTGGGTGAGACATGAACGGTGGGTGTCGCGACTCTTCCTCATTATGCCCAAGCCCGGCACCAACAATCAAGTGGCGCCTTCTCATCGACTTCCACAACTGCTATATTGCAAGGAGCGCAAGCTGGGCTACGAGACACTCAAGCAACCTCAAGAACATGTCCCGCGCGGCGACTGGATTGTATCCTTCGACCTAGCGGACGGCTACTACACCCTCGACATCCACGAGGTGGACCGAGACTTCTTCACGTCGGACTACCGCGGGACCTTGTACCGGCTCGCGGGCCTGCCCATGGGCTGGCACTGGAGCAATTACTATTTTTGCAAGCGCACCGAGGTTTTCGTCCAACACCTATTCGCGCCGGAGCCGCCCGCGTCATCCGACCCCGCCGGCCCCTCGCCGGCGCGCCCTGCTCTGGCCAAGCAGCTCACACTCCGCTACCTTCACAACACGCGCTGGAGGGGGGGGGCGGCTGCTGCCCTACATTGACGACTTCCTATTTTTCGCACAGTCGGAGCGAGCGGAGCTCCATCTCGCTACGCGACCGCGTGGCGGCGCTGTTCGACCGGCTAGGGCTCAGCCGGAACCCGGACAAGGGCAGCCGGCAGCCGGTCCAGGTGTGCGAACACATGGGTCTCGCGAAGCGCACTGTCCACGGCGAGTTCCGCGCACCGGAGGCGAAGTTGGCGGCACTCTCCCGATTCACATCGGATATGCTGAAGCGAGCCGCGGCCGACCGACGCTGGCTACCCGCCCGCCAGCTCGCCACACTGGCTGGCAAGGTGCTTACCTCTACCTTGGGATCCCCGCTGCCCGGCTCTACCTACGCGAGCTGCATTCCGTGCTCGCTACCCGGGAGGGCTTGGGCGGACGGGTGAAGATGACTTAGCGATTGCGGTGCGGCCTCCCCTGGTTTGTCGACGTCCCGACGGCCATCAACGGCCGCTCGGTCTTCTCGCCCGTGGTGTCCGGCTACCCGCACTGCGACAACAGTGGTTCTGGCGTGGGCGCAATGCTCAACAACAACAGCGAGGCGCGGGGGTTCTGAACGCAACCGGATGCATGTGATACAGATACACATCACATGGAACGACTTGAATGCGGTTCGCCTCGCGGTCCTCTCCTTCCTGCCGCTCCTTCGCGGCTGCCAAGTTCCCATGCACGAGGACAACCATGCAGTAGTGACAGCCCTTATCTACGACTACACTTTCCGCTCGCCCGCCATTATGGGCAAGCTGCGCGAATTTTGGGAGGTGTTGGATACCAACGATATCCGCATACTATATGGGCGCGCTACATTCGGTCCGCTGCGAACGTCGGGGTCGATCGGCTATCCCGGGGTGAGACGGACATGACGAAAAGCGGCTCAACACCGGGGTTTACTTGGACGGCCTATGGGGGCAGCACACGGTGGACCGCTTCGGCACGATGTCCAACTCCTAGCTCCCACGTTCCAACGCGCGATGGCTGGATCCGCGGTGCGCGAGGCGGTGGACAGTCTGCGCTTACCGGATGGGGAGTGGCGATGAGAAGTGAACAGATGCAGCCCGCCGTGGAGCCCGTTGCCCGATCTAATACGCAAGTTGCGTTAGAGTGGGGCGGCAGCGACCGTTATCGCCCCGCATTGGACGCACGGGCAAACAATAATACCAACAATAATACTGATGTCCGAGCTAACAGACGAGCAAGTACTCGTAAACCCGTCCGCCGCGCGAAATCTCTTCTTACCCGGCAAGCCCTGGGCGTACGAGGCCGTAGGGCCGCCTGGCTGGAGCGTGGCGGCATTCCGGGTCCCGCACCGTCATGGCTGCTATACCGGCGGCGTCGATCGGCGCTAAATCCCGCCACATCAACGCCAAGCCGTTCGTACAGCTCCCGATCGAGTATCACCCGGGGTTGGTGGATATGCTAGAGTACTACATCCGCTCACAGTCGGACTACAACCGTGAATTCTTCCACATCTGTTGGAACCTGCCCGATACCGCCCCTAGCACCGGCCGATACACTAGCACCGCCAGGCACATGTCGCGCGCGCCTTTGCGCGCGCCTGTCTCTCGCCCCGCCGCATGCTCTGCTTCCACCCCTTCCTACCGACAATCTCAGCAGCTCGAGCCCGGCTCGCTGCTCCCACTATTGTAAGATGCTCCGAGCACTTCCACTCACCATAAACTCCGCGGTTGAGCCGTTTAGGTTATGGGTCCTCACACGTCACGTGGGCGCGAGCGGGGTGCATGGAGAAGCCCGTGCGTCCGGCGCACGTCCGGAGTCGTTCGAAAAACGGCCGAGGCGGCTGCCACAAGGGCACCAAAAAAAAACCCAAAGGGGCGGGGGATGCACGTTGAGCCTCTGGGGCAGTGCACAACCCTCCCGACACTGCATTGGGGTTCCGCCTACCGGCGGCCCAAGATAGCCAGCCTCCGGGGCTGCGCTCAACACACCGTATCGGGGTTCCGCCTATCGGCCCGAGATAGTCAGCCTCCGGGGCTGGGCTCATCAACAGACAAGTTCCGGGATATGTCGAACCACCACTATGCTTAGCTACTAGGTTTAGATTTCAGAGAAACCTCAAAAATGAATTCGAACACACACACACATCTTGCGGCGAGCCAGTCCGTTACACGTCGTGGTTCCACTAGCAATATCCCCGGAGGCAGACGGCGAAACGACCAGCGAGCTTGCTGGTGGCTTTTGCTTAGTGGAAGGACCGCCGGATGACCGCCGCGGAGCTGCTGTGCGAATCCCCGGACCCCGGACAGCGATAACGCAGTGGAGCGTTTCAGCGCGGAGCGCGTCGTATATATAGCAGCCATCCAAGATCGTCGCAGCGAGAACCACACGCGAACCGCCCATGCGCCTACCTACCCAGGTCCCGCCCATAAAAGCCCGCTTGCCAATGCGTCCCGCTTAGGTGCTTATTGGTCCGACAGGGCCTCCAGTCTCTCCCCAAGCATCCTTTCGGCATGGAGACGCACTCCGGCCTCGTTCTACCGGACGGTCCGAGGATGCAACCCTGTTTATGCGCGTAGCCTGCACCACCGCAACACCGATGCGGTGGGAGCGTCGCATGGGGGCTCGTATCCCACGACCAGGCACCCGGCGGCCAAAAGAGCGCCACAATCATGCTGTCAACCGAGGGGGGCGACCCGTCCGCAGCGACAGCGGCAGCCCGCCGAGCTACTATGCGGGTCAACCGTGCTCAGCAGCCCCCCCGCTCGCAGAGAGGCTGCCGGAGAGCATCATGCGCAGCGCACAGCCCGGCACCGCCTAGGGCACGAAGATGACGCCCACGCGGCCTCGCCCATGGCGGCGAAAACCAGCTCCGGCGGATAAGCCGAGAGTCCGCGAAAGACAACACAGCGGGGCGACGCTGCATCATGGAGTGCAGTGCACGCGGGAGCGCATCGACACAGAGCCATCAAGCATGATGTATAGGGAAGTCGCTATTGAGTACTGCTACTGCTACTCTGTACTACATTAGCGCCAGAATCCGACCATTGTTCCAATTGCACACAACGGTCAGACGGAGATGACCCCCGTGTACAATTGAGGGGGGCTGTTGGAATCTGCCCGATACCCTAGCACCGGCCGATACCCTAGCACCAGCCGGGCACATGTCGCGCGCGCCTTTGCGCGCGCGCGCATGTCTCTCTTCTACTCTCTTCCTGCCCACAGTCCCCACATCTCGAGCCCAACTCGCTGATCCCACTCTAAGATGCTCCAAGCACTTCCACTCACCGTCACCTCCGCGGTTGAGTCATTTAACACCGGCTAACCAGAGAGATTTCAGGCAATCTCACCAGCTGAGCCCGCGCACACGTGGACATCTAGTACGATGTGCCAGTATAATGGTTACGAGTTGCGTACACGAGCATTATATTGGCGCGAGTCCGCCGCCACTTTTCCAAGTGGACATCGCAGAGCCTCCTGAGCCTCCGGAGCGGCGCCGCTCCAGCGGAATCTTGCATCGGCGCCCCCTCACTAAGACACGCTGGATGGGCAATTGGTCAAAGAATAGTGACGTGGTCACTAGCAAGTACATCGACCCCACCATATAATGATGCCACACCGGCGGCGGGGTACTTCTTTGGTTGGATGGTCCCTTGCCGCCCATCCGCCTATGGCTGTGCCGGCTTCGCAGCGATGTTTCCCTGGTAAAACTTGACGCACTCGTTGGTAAATGCTTGTATTGAAAATATTGGGGTTTGGCAAACCCTTGCATTGCCGAGGCCGCGGGCGTATTACTGACGTCACATGACAGCGCACGACGTGCCGCACCGACTGCTATTTCCACATGACGGCTCCCCTCCAGCTAGACAGCCACCTTCTGCCTTTGCGCTCGCCATCTGAGGCTCGCGCAACCCACGCGCCCCGTTTTTGCCCTGATTCGCCCGCCCAAGCACCCATCGTGTGGGCGCTTTTGTGCCCTTCAGCCAAATGTGGAAGCAAGCGGTCATCTTTGGCAAAACCTGACGCACCCGTCGGTAAACCGTAAATATGAGTACCTGTACGGATCCAGTACTGATCGATAAGTACAGTACGGATCCGGTACACGCACCGTAGTATTCATTGCAATTAAGCCGACCCCTTTTCGACGAGTGAGTCACATCAAGATTGTACATGCATCATATATATAGTCCATAGTCGCTACACATAACACAACTTGCTCATCAGAACATTTGAATCATTTTATGATTATTATTGCTGAAAACTTGCAGTAACATCACAACCGCTTCGAAACCACTTACTTCCGGTGGCTGCACTACTTCTGGTTGTGCACTGCGGTTGCATCGTGCGACTTCGACAGTGGGCTACTCACAGAGCACAAGGCACCCAGCTGCGGCAATTTTTCACACATGGTCCATCACTTGACCCGGATATTCAGGCTTGATTCTCGTGTCCGCGTAGATCCAGCGCTGATCGGCGGTGCATGCAAGCATATGAAATAAATCAGCTCATCAAGCGCTCCGAAACCAGTTGCTTCCGGCCTGCTGCCATACGCATCTCACTTACCGCGGCGTTGAGCGAGACAGCTCCGTATCTAGCAGCTGCTAGCGCTTGATACCCGGCGCCTGACGCCGCATGCGTTAGCTTGCCTTACTAGCTCAATTGCGCTGACCGCCGTATCGTGTGCCGATGACCTCTCGCTGGCACTTCAATTGCCCACTTGCTGCGATAAGTATATGCCTATATACGTGTATGGCGGTTGTGTACTAGATGTAATTTGCGTAACCATCGTAACTACCCGCACTATAGGTAGCGCCATATCCGGGTCTGTCCATGGTGTGATTTGTACCATGGCATGATATTCATTCTCACTCACAGTAGTCCGTCTGTTATATGTGCAAAGACTAAACAAATGGTCAGAAGTTTTCCCCACATCATAGTACAGACAGTAGCGTGCGCGGATATTCTGCACATGATGGCCCAGTAAACCGATTATCCATATACAGCTCACGTTGCTATTCATTATTGTTCCTGCTGTAGTCATCATTTACTGCAAAAGTTAGCGCGTGAAGATCTACACGTGCTGTCAGCAGTACATCGCGAATTTGAAAAGTCAACGGCTTGCTATTGCAGTCAACTTACGCAATGCATGATAACCACTTGCAACTACTCTCTCCCCCCCCCCCCCCCCCCCGCCCCACACACACACGCGCGCACACACACACATGTACGGGTGCCGCGGTCATCAGAGCACAGCAAATAAGAACCTGTGGCCACCTGCCAGAGGTAGAGTCTTATCGCGACTGTAGCGCATGTTCTTGTAGATTGTATTTAGCCCAGTTTGAAGCTTATTATAAGGGTTGTCACAGGGGAGGCGGCACCCGTGTACAGTACAATTGAATACGCTCCGCAGGGCCTGAGAATAATGAATTGTTTTGTATCTTCGCGTCAGAATATGCGTTATGTATTCGTGTTTTATTTTGAATAATATCTTCGTTTTTCTGAGTTTTCCCTCTTTGCAGGGGGAAGTCAAAAACGACATTCATCCGCAGATCATTTGTGTTTGTACGGTGTGTATCAACCCCGTAATACCTACCTGTGGTGGAAGGGGCGGGCTAGAGCCTCACCCCTTCCACCACACTGAACGAGTTTCAAGTCTGTAGTTCGGAGATGGTCCCTCAAGGCACACGGATTACATGCGTTGGATGGTGCAGTCTGCACAAATGCCCCCAGAGCGCATCTACTCGGAGGTGGCAGACATCGTTCCCTTCTACCCCACAACAGAAGCACCCCTGCTCATGGACCTTCAACGCAGTGGGCTGTTCAGAGGGTCACTCCGATAGATGCCGGTCTGACGGATGCCTGGGATAGAGGGGCAGGAACGGTGCCAATTGAACCCCATCCAGCCGATAATTAGTCCGCAGGTGGTATTCTCTTGCTCCGGGTGTGACGCCCTTCGATTCCACAGCAGCCCCAGCGCGCCATGGGGCAGGAGGGGCGCCCACGCGGGCCCCGCCCCAGCGGCGAGGCGGCAGCTACAATCGTGCGCGGGAGCCATCCGTTTCAGCCCCGCTCGCCCAGCGGCGCGCGCAGAGGTCCGCGCAGAGCGCCTCCACATGCTGCCGGTCCACCTCCGTGAACGCGGCCGGCGTGTCGGAGATCACGTCCAGCACCGCCAGCACCGCGCCGTCGCTGCCCACCAGCGGGACCGCCATCTGCCACAAGCGCAGCGGGGCCCTCAATGCTAGGCCATTGTCATGATCTACATACAGGTTCCGGCGTAATGTAAAGGACACAGATCAAAAGAGCAGCGCATGACATGCCATATCGGTCCTATCTGTGGTATTATGCTGTGCGGACAGAACATAGCCACTGATTGTCCAGATTCATCATGCGGCGTGAAGCCAATGATTGGGTTGAGACTCTGCAGCGCTTCACCCACCTCGCTCTTGCTGCTGACCATGCAGGCGATGTGGCCCGGGAAGGCGCTCACATCGCGCACCAGCTGCGTCGCCTTGGCCTGCGCTGCGGCGCCGCACACGCCATCGCCAGGTCGGATGCGCAGGCAGCCGTGCGGCCCCTGGTACGGCCCCACCAGCAGCGTGCCGTCGGCGCAGCGGCGGTAGAAGCCCTGCAAGCCACCGCGCAGGCTGGCCATCAAAGAGATGGTTGTGGCGCTGGTGTGTGTGTGTGTGTGTGTGTGTGTGTGTGTGTGTGTGTGTGTGTTTGGCGGGGGGGGGGGGGGATCGCTCACCGTCCAGTCGAAATACTCAAAGGCGTTATGCAGCTCGCACACCACCGTCGCCATCGCCGCCACAAAGTCAGTCTCCCCTGAGCCAGATGAGCAAGGGGGCACGTCTATCATCTGCGCCCCGAGCCCTGATCATCGTTGCAATTTTGGCGCAATCAACTCTTGGCAGGCAGGCAGGCAGAGAGCTACAGCAAACATCCCTGTGCAATGCCTGTACATGTGCGTGGCTTCGGCTGCATGGGCCGTTACAGCGGCGTTGGCGTGTGCGTGTGTGTGTCCCCCCCCCCCCCCCCCCCCCCCCCCCTCCCTGGAGGGGGAGGGGTGGGGGAGGGCAGGTCGGCTGCCTCACCGGCCAGCAGCGGCTGCAGCCCGCGCTTCACGTTGGCGTACTGCGCCGCTCGCTTCTCCGGGGGGTCCTCCACCGTGCAGCCCGTGAACGCGCGCCGACAGTACGGCCAGTATGCCGCCATCCCAGCGGCTGCAATCCTCACCCAGACAAGCCTGGCGAGCTCCCAGCTGGTTGCCGCTAAGCGCGCTGTCCGCTTTCGGCGGCGGTGCGTCACATGCGCTCGCGGGGTTGATAACGTGAGGACCTGCGGTGGGGGGCGGCGGCCGGTGAGCTGCCGCTGCTCCCTCGGGCGTTGTCCACGAGGCTCAGGTATGCGGCTCGGAGATCAGGGATCTGCTGGCCAGTGGCGAGCTGTGCATTGAGCGGGAGGGGGACTCGTCGCGGTCGTTCTTAATGGTCGCCGGTGGTCGTATCTGGGTGTCGAGTCTGTTGGTGCCCCCTTGTATGTGCCGTTCCCGCGCGGGGGGGCGCGCGCTGGCCGCAACTGATCCGACGACACTGGCGCCCCGCACGAGCGCTCTTCTCCTGAATGAGCGCGCCTTCTCGTCCTTTCGCAAATGAATACATAGTTTATCGTTGTGATTTCGTATTAAAAAGTGTTGTATGATGTGGATTCGTCGTCGTAATTCAGGATCCGCGCTCGATCTTGGAATCAAAGGATATGTGGTCGCCTGTGATTAGGCAGGTCCGATTTAATGCGAATACATCAGGGCTTTAACAAATGCGCACTAAAAACAGAACTAACAACAACTATGAAAGGTTGCCAGCAAAAAAAAGACATAAGCCTGAAACCAAGGTCGACTAGGAGGCCAGGGAGCCAAGAACCAAGGAGGAGCCAAGGGAAGCACGAAGTCGCCAAGCTGCCAAAGGGACCACCGCCCCGGGGTACGTAGGCTATCAGCCGCGGCGAGGACGCTTGCAGCCAATGCTGACCCGGGTCATAGCAACGCATGCCGACGAGTCAGCGACACAACGCAGGCGCTGGAGCACAATCACGTGCCGCGCGCGCGGCCGCGACCGCGCCAAGAACGTTGTCTGCATGTGCCATGTTGATGAGCAAGGAGAAACGGCGGCGCCACGCAGACAAGCAAGAGCTGGCCGATTTTTTTGGCCTGTGTGTGTGTGGCTAGCTTTCGCGAGCTCCACCAAGAAGGCCTCAACGTGCAGGGCCAGCGAGCCAAACTCGGAAACGGCGAAAGGAACAAAGCGAAGCATGCCGGCGGCGTTTCGAACACCCTCGTCATACATTTGGATTTTGTGGCGCTCTGCAGCCTGCAATGCAGTCGGAGCTTGACACGCCGAGGATGTGGGCAATAGTGGTATCGACAGCAATTGTGTTCCCGCAGATACCACCATACCCAAAAAGCCCAACATCGGCCGGCCGGCCGTCGCTGCCCTTCGGAAGAGAAACAAGCACCGACGGGTCCGTGAGGATATGGACACCCACACCTAGCGCGGACTTCAAGTGGTGGCAAACGTCGGAAAGGCCATGTGCCGCCCACTCGTGTGCGGCGTGATTGGAGTCGCCCCAGAGCAACGAACCACGTGATCAGCGTACGTGACATGTCCGATTTAATGTTATGTTTTAGTACTCTACCTTTCTAGAGAAACAGAGGGCACTTTCCGGAGAATTAAACAGGATGTAGATACTTTCCGGAGGAACAGAGGGGGGGGTCAGTTTGTAAGTGGCCTCAACTTTATGTTCACGTACTTATCCAGTACTTGGCGGCTGGGAGCGGTGCACGAGCGGCTGGATGGGGGCTCAGCCCCGCACCGCCGCCGTAAATATACTTTGTTGGTTACGTGGATAGCGTCTAGAGAACGCACGGAAAGTCTTTAACATAATAATTACATGAGCTAGCAGCATAAGGAGATATCAGGAAATCACCAAAAAAGGACAATCATAAAGGTCCTCTACAACAATTGCGAGGTGGAAGCAGTAACATAAAAAGGAGCAGAATGGGCACGAGCCCACGCATCAGACTTGGCCATATGCACATCGGCAGAGAGAATGCCGCCCATGGTACCATGCACGCAAGCCGAGACCCGCTGCAACAATCCCCGCCGTGTGATATCCAGGCCAGGCATACATCAGCTTAGCGGCATCGTAGCACTACATGGTGGGGTGGATAGGCCACCGTCCGTATGGTAGGTTTGTCATGATGCTGACTGTAATTTGGTGATGGTTCTAAAAAGTGCACCACCTTCTTTCCATTTTATGCTTGCATTTGGCAGGGAACACCCTTCTGCACACAGCCATGCATTGAAACCATAAAAAAAAGGTAGTCATGCCAGTGGTAGTTATTATGCAACTTTGGGCATGTTCTACTAAGTACTGTGATATCAACATAAATAAAGTATTAGAGGGGGGTGGAAACAGAGGGGGGGGGGGGGGTTCTAAAACATAAAATTAAATCGGACCTGCCTTATGCCGGGGGCAGCATACAAGATCAGCTCTACAAGCTGATAGTAAATAAAAGATGCGATGCTCTGTCTGCTCTCTATCGTGCGGTATTAGATAGTCGGTACTACAGGTAGCAAGATAATAATCATTACTGTCAGATAATTAAAAAAAATCCTCGGATAGGTTATAATTATAATCCATTTTAAAAATCTTACAATCCTTCGACAATTTCAAAATTCAAGTAGCAGCGGCGCAGCGACTATACCGGTACTAATCCTGTAGTCCCGCCCCCGGCCCGCGCGGGCGAGGCGTCGGAAGCATCAGCTGTTCGTCGCTCGCCATCTACAGGGTATAGCCACCGATAAAGGTACGCACTCAAGTACCTGCACTCGTCGGGTGGATCCATGCGAGAAGATCCCCGGCCGGACGCCATATACCGTCTGGACTTTAGTAGGCATACCCCGAAAGCGGGCAACATAGCACCCTTGGCGGGCGGGCTCACGGAAATGCCGTGGTGTAGTACCGCGTCCCTGCGGCTGTGCGGCCAAGTCAGAGACTCCTCGTCACGAAGCTCCGATACCACTCCTCGCAGCTTTGTTTTCCGAGCGCACCGCTACACGGCCCAGCGACGGCAAAGTCGGCGCAGGGGGGCTCAGGAGGCTTGTTCCAGGTTCCAGGGCAGGAGCTTGCCGCGATTGCGAGTTGCGGAGCATGATGGCGCCGAGGAAGCGAAAGAGCGGCTGCCGACGGCGGTGAGTTGACGGCTCCGTCGATTTCGGGGGGTCGGCCGGGTTTTGGCCGCAAAGGCGGCCTACAGGCGATAGTCGTCCACCAGAATGTGCCTCTGCATTCGCTGTCGCGTCAGCTGAAAATGGCAAGGTACCAATCGTGCGCGCTTGTGGCACGCAGGAGGAGCGAGAGGAGGCGATCGCCCAGACGCTGGCGCTGATAGGCACATACGACAAGCTGGCACCAGTCGATCGCGGCTCCTACAACCCAGCCATCATGCTGTGGTGCGAACCCCCCCCCCCCCCCCCCCCCCCCCCCCCCCGCCTCCGCCCCCTTCCCTTCCCCGCTAATCTTCCCCCGCTTCCTTGTTCCCTAAGTGTTGTGCTCGTTTGGGCCTCTGGTGGCGGCGCTGTTGTGAGCAGGCGCAGCATCAAGAAGTTGACAGCAGAGGACAAACTCAAGTTGCTGGACCAGCTGAACTTCAGGTGGGAATGCCGCTGAGGGGCGTAAGGGCACCTGCACGGGCGGGTGATGGCCGCACCTGCGTTGCCGCGAGCTGAGAGGTGCAGCGCGCCTGGGGCAGCGACATCCGCAAGATGTGGCTCATCTCGCAGCGGCTGGCGGCGGCCAAGCAGGACCAGCTGGCTGTGTCCATGGGGCCGGACTACTCGCTGTGGGACGAGTTCCCGGAGGATCCCGGCACGGTACCCATAATATCCTCCATCCCCATCCCCCCCCCGGGCCCCCACACACACAATCCCCCTTTCCCCACTCATCATAACACCTCCATGAGGACCTGATACCGGAGGGGTGGGGTTGCGGTGCACGCAGGTGAGGGTGTTCGAGGGCAAGGCAGCTGTCCCCTTGGTGGGCGGCCTTGGACTCGACCGCTTCCAGAAGGCGTTCTTCGTGCACCCGCAGACGTTCAACCTCATGGGGCGCGTGCTTCTGCGGCGCGGCCTGCTGGGTGACCTGTTGTACCCGCTCTACTACACCTGCCAGGTCGAGCGGGCGGTGGTGCCGAGTGAGCCCCTTAACCCCCCCAACCCCCCCCCCCCCCCCCCGCCACGCCCCTGTCACTAGCCAGCATGTCTTGTATTGCGATACTATGCATATTCATCATACACCTTTGCATTAGCACTGTCTCTACTTGATGCTGCCATGTTTACAATAACAGTGCGATCGTTCATTTTAAAGCCACTACTGAATCTTGTGAAATTTGGGAAAGTGCTCGGGAATCCAATCGTGACCGCTACACTCGACTGGTTTCATGGGTGTGTTGGCACCCATACTACGATGGTGGCACAACGAGAACGATTACACAACAACACAGCCTGCTCTTTCCACCTCAGTTTTTGACAAAATAACCACGTATCCACTACATTTTGAACCACATTCTGCCGGCACTCTCGTTCTCACAGGTGTCCTTACTGCCATGCCGACTACCCGTAAAACACCAACTAACGCAACACACATCTCATGGTTGCGGGGTGGCACCACTACCACTACCATTACCGATTACATGTGCTAGATGCAACATTCAAGAAATCCGGACAGAAATCCAGAAGGAAATCTATGGGCCACCGGAGGCGGGAACCGCCATGGCAGCCACCATGCCTTTAGTACGGGTACCGCACGGGGACGCTGGTTTGTTTTTGAAATCATGATTAAGTTACGCATGAGCCTGTGTCTGCAAAGGCACCGGCGAGGTGGCGGATGTGTCACTGGAGTACCTCGAGCCACAGGAGTTGCCGCTCCGCAAGGACGACCTCCCGCGCAGCGCCTGGCCGGCGCCGGGCCCGCAGCGCTACCCGTTCAACGGCGGCCTGGTGGACTACCTGCGCCCAGTGGGGCCGGGCGTGTTTGTGGGCTGCGGTTGGAAGGAGCGCCTGGATAACGGCCTCGTCGGAGAGCGCTTCCTCACGTTTGTGCTGGTGGCCCGCGACGACAAGTGACCCAAGTCGCCCGCTCCCCGGTGTCAACCCCCTCCCCCTGGGGGCGGTTGCTGCCGATGCGGAGCCCCCTCACGGAATGTGTCACCCATCCTCCCCTGCTAGCCACGGTGCTCAAGGGGGGTGTGCTTGGGCGTCGATGTGGCCGCTGAGGGCCCGCATCAAGCCTGGCGAGCTACGGATCGACACTTTGGTCTTTTTGAGAAGCATGGATCGATACACATCTGATGTGATGCGGTCTTTAGTGAAGTCCATCGCAGATCGAAGGATTGGTGCATGTGGCAAATCACTGTTAAAAGTCCGCTCCGTTGATGATTTCCTGCTCCGGCCGATGCATCTGATTTTGGTTTTTTATCAATATGTGATGCGCACCGCAGGGGCCGGCACGAAGTATCCAGGGGCGGTTAGGGGGTCGGGTGCGCGCATTGTCCATCCCTCAGCGACCGGTGCCCCTCCACCGTCACACCCGCTCAAAGTGGCACAGCAGGCCGTAGTGATCGCTGGGCAGCACCTGCGTGCAGCGAGACCCAGTCAGCCCCCAGAAGCCTCTCCCACAGAGCCCCCCCCCCCCCCCCCCCCCCCCCTCCCCTTCCCATCTCGCCTCCCTTCTCGCTTCCACCCTCCCTGGGCTGTCGTGGCCCTCACCGGCCGGGTCTCCGGCACCTCCTGCCCCCTGACTTTCTTTGTGGCCTGGTAGAAGCAGCCTTGGATGGCCTCTGTCCCTATGATCTCGATGGAGGCGGCCTGCACAGATGGGTGGGAGGGCGGCCAGGTAGGGCTAAAAGTTAGACAGGGCGTGACCTCATCAGACGAAGAGTACGGTACTAAACAGGGGGTTAAAGAGGGGGTCATTAGGGGAGGTGGGGGGGGGGGGGGGGGGGGCATCCTACCAAGTTGCGATGGTCACTTCTATCCCTATCACATGCAGGTTTGACCCCTAGCACAGTAGCACCGTTGCAGTGCAGTAGAACCCGCTGATACGGTGACCATCCGAAAATAACAGGTCAGGCATAATCTGCACCGTAAACGGAGCCATTTCAGCCGCTGTCCAGCATCGAGGTCGCAAATCTTGAACAAGCTCAACACAAGATGTACGTAGAATGATCATGTGCGGATTTGCTGTAGTAACCTGGACCTCTATTTTCTTCGCGAATTTCAGCGATAAGGCAGTAGATACGGAGGATATAAAAGGAGGACAGAGGGAGGCGCGGGGAGGTGGGGGGAGGTGGGGGGGGATGCAAGGGAGAAGGGGGGGCAATGGCGGCGAGGTGATAGGTTGGCAGAGAGTACTGGCTGTAGGGCGGAGTGGAATGCTGCCAGTACTGTGGGCATCGGCATAGGTGCCGGTAGCCGCATGCTATCTCCAGCCGCAGAGCCTTGATCCTTGTGTGTATGTTCCACGGTGGAAAATGTCTTTCTGTATGTGTGTGTGTGCTCCAAGGAGGGGGAGGTGAGGGGGGAGGGGCTTGGCGGCACGCACCCGCCACGCGGCTGACCGGTACAGCACGCGGTCCAGTCGATTCTGCCACCAACCCCCCAGCATGGCGTTCCCCTTGGCGTCGTACGTGTACCCCTTCTCCTCCGGGCGCAACTCCTCCCACGCGTCCTTCCTGCGCACAGCGCGCAGCCACGCAGGGTGAGGGGAAGGAGCGGAGAAAGGACGGGCAAACGGACAGGGAGGCTGGCGCACCATCCCTCAGCCAGTGGCAGGCGGCCGTCCTGGTTTCCCCAGTTCATGTCGCCCACCCAGATGACATCGCCCCCCACCTGAGCAAAGTCGCGCATGGCCTGCGCACCGCACACACGCGTGCACGTGAGCCTGCCTCCATCGCCGGCACCCTGCCTGAGTTCTGCCTGGCGGGCTGGCCCGCACCTGCTCCACCTGCGCACGGCGCTCCTCGCGCATGAGCCGCCCCTTGCCGAGCGGGCTCTCCAGGTGCGAGGTGGCCACCGTCAGCGGCTGCCCCCCCAGCTTGCACTCCACGCCGAGAAGGCTGCGCTCTGAGGCAGGTGCAGAGGGCTGTTCAGCCTGCCTACCGGGGAGAGATCGTCTCCAGTAGTTGGCGCCAACAGCCCCAAGGGGGGGGGGGGGGGGGGGTGAAGAGGGGGCGGACCCATGATGCTGTTGCCAAACATGGTCTCGTACGGCGGCCGCACCACCCCCAAGTTCGGGGCCGACTTTGAGACCAGCATCGCGGTGTAGTAGCGGCGGCGAGGTGCCTGCGGGTGCCGAGCAGCTGATGTGAGTTAGCCCCTGCCTCAGCTGCCATGCGCCTGTCTGCCAGCATAGCCACTCTGCCCCTACTGGTACTATTGTCTACGTCCCTGTTGTGCAACTGGGACCGAGACGGTAGCAGTGGCACGCTTGCAGCGCCTCGGCAGCGGCCTTTTCGGCAGCGATGCAGTTAGGGACCGCCCTATGTATGCGATAGCTTCAAACACTCATCAAGTGATATACCGAGGGTCCACAAAGCTAATCGGAGGTCAGTGATGAAAATCCTGTGTCCCTGCCAGGCCGTGCCTCCCTCCCGCTGCGTTGGCGGCCACTCCTCGCTGCTAGTCCAGCGGTCGAAGCAGGTAAGCATGGGGGCAGCTCATGCGTTGTTGCATCTAGTTGAGCACATGGGGCGCGCAGCACCCACCGGGACCTTGGTTGCGTGGTAGCGGCTCCACCACTCCTGGCGCTGCAGGAGCATGTAAATATTATCGGTCATCTCCTGCCAGCAGCGAACGGAGAAGAAGTCAGCCCGCCAGGCAGCGGGATCAATGCCTCTGGCCCTCAGAGGGCCACTGTGCCACCAGTTGATATGCTGATCCACATGTATTTGTACGTTATTTATTTCAAAATTGACAATGTCGAGTTACTGGTCTGCATAATTTGGTTGGTTATGTTCAGGTATTATTTTCTTAGCTGACTATTAAGCTCCTGTGCCGCTATTTCTGCCACATGCAGCCTTTGACATGATATTATGCACACAGAACTTTTTCAGCTGATAAAACGACGATGGAAACATATGTACAAAAATGCATCTACAGCGTGGAGAGGGGGTTTAGGTGGGAGGGGGGTGGGTCACCTGCAGCGCGACGAACGTGGGATCGTGGCGGGCCACCAGCTGACCTATCGCCCGCATACGCGCCTCCACCTGCACGCCCTCATGAAACCTGCCAGTGACATTCTGGCTCAGCGATTCAGCCCCCCCCCCCCCCCCCCTAACCCCCCCGGGCCCCATAGGAATCCTTCCCCTAAGTCATCACACTGTTCGACCGCCGGGGAGCGCAGGGGGCGAAGGGGCGTTTATTCACCAGACGTTGTAGCTCAGCACGGAGAGGCGCGGCTCCTCCGCGGGCGGAGTGGCCGTTCGCTGGTCGACACCTGCCGCCGCAGCGCGCTGGATGCGCTCCTTGTGCAGCGCTGCGAGCAAGGCGTTGCCACCGCTGGCGGCTGCCGACTGGTCGTCGGCCGACTGGTCGGCGCCGCCGCTGTTGGCGTCCTCAACCCGCCGACGCTTGGGCGACGACGGGCTAGTCAGGTCGATGACATCCTCATCGCTGGAGTCTACCGCTCCCCTTGTGAGATCGACCACATCCTCTGTCGACCCCATACGACGGGTGCCTCGCCTCAGCGCGGGAGAGTCGGATCAACGAGGACAATATAATACCCCCTGGCGGGCCAACCGCGCGCGAATCTTACTTGCGCTGGCGTGCCTGGTCTGCGAAAGGCCAGCCAAACCTGTCCAAGGGTGTACTTTCTCTGGCCAGTTACGAGACAGCCAGATTACAGTGTGCGAAGCTACCGACAAAAGCAGCCCGTGCGGGCGGTATTCTTCACGTTGCACCGCAGTGGTGCTGATGCCAGCAGACCGAACCGGCGCCCTTGAGCGATGCCCATCTTACTTAATTGACTCTACCCCGTCACGTATATTAAGCAAACCCTCCACCACCTGACTCGATGAGCGCAATACTGTTGCGCACGACCAAGCACCGTGGTCACCCTCATGTGATCATTCATCATAGAGCATCCAACTCATCCGCCAGCAACAATCTGCTACTGCCATCCGGGAGCAGAAGCTCAGCGCGCGCTATTTGAAATATAAATCTGACATTTTGAAATATGTCAGATATACCCGGTAGTCTGGCTATCATAAAACATTTCGAGGTACATCAAATCCTCCATATATAATCGAATAAAATTAAACAAACCGTACACAAAGAAAGTGTGGTGCGGAACACTACAGGTACCGCTCCCGCGCGCGAGTTCTGCGCCGAGCCAAAAAAAAGCACGACAAGGCATCGCATGTAAAAGGATATACCCTGTATCCCGCCCATGGTCGCTATAGCGACTACCCATATGGATGAGCAGACAAGGCTTTCAGTGGCTTTCCGTAAACTTACGTGTTTGGTTACAGACAGCGCGTCCAGAAAATGCACGGAAAGTACTGGGGAAGGAAAAAGCCCACATTTAAGCAGAACTCGTTTAGGCTTTCCGTGGCTCGACGGTTTCCCCCACCTTAAACCCTGAATCCCGTGTTTAATAAGAAGACCACCCGTATGCCTGTTGCTGGGCTGCTGGCCACCAGCTAAGCTGCTTCCGAGTCTGGCTCGTCTGCTGGCTGCTGACCGCCATCTCATGCCCATACCTTCCCGGTCCCGAAATTCAGCACCACTGGCTACGGTAGAAGTCCCTAGCTGCCCGTATCCTCATTCCTGCCCACAGCTTTCAGCAAGAAAAACGACGTACCCCGCCCAGAATCAGGATCCGCAGCGCCATCGAGTGACTGGCCCCGGAATGCGGCAAGACACCTCACCCTGAGATGCACCCCGCCTCGGAACAAACCCAGTTTTTTTTCCCGCCCCCGGGACTGGACTGGCACCAGTGAAACCCTTATTATTGCAGCGTGTCTAGGAGGGCCGACAAGTAGCGACTAGTTGGGCATTATTCGTCGCAGCATAAATGTTCGCTGGCACCTGGCGGCCAAGTCGCTACTGGCAGATGAAATAACATATACAGTATTATTTATGAAAACGTGACAAGCCGATTAGGAGTCAGGCGCACGTGGTACCACGTCACCACGTGGTAGTAACGACCGGCGGCCGAATATATCGAGCGTCGGCTCGGACACCATCACCGCCACCACATTGAGTCGGACTGGCACCGCCACGCCGTCGCGCACCTGTGTAGCAGGCCGAGACTCCGCCTGCCCATCGCGTTCGCGGATAACAGCAGTTCTGCCCTGACGGCCACTGCGCGCGACGTCGAGTGCGCTCGCTGCCGCGGTATTGACATCGTCCTGCCAGGTGGCGCCGCGCTTTCGGAGCAACACGCACGTGACGTACAACCTGTACAACTGTGATTCACGTGCGCCTGTGAATACACCCACGCCCCGGGGGAGCGGAGCCGAGGCGCCGAAGCGGGCGCACGCCCGCCCCGAATCGCACCGCCCGCCCCGCGCAAGAGTAATCCTGGTGAATCTCCGCATCCGAGCAGCATGCCGGGCAATGGCTGCGGCAGCCGCGCGCGGCGCTGGTTGCTGCTGGCGCTGGCGGCGGGGCACGTGCTCGTGGTGAGCGGTGTCGTGTACGGCTGGACGGCGCTGCGGCCGATCCTGCAGCACTCTGGATACCTCGACGCTGGCGGGCCGGAGGCGCAGGGGACGCGCGCTGGGGATCGTCGCCACGGCTGGCATCGCCGCCAATGCGCTGGTAAAGGTGCGTGCTCTGTTCCTCTGGCCAGGCAGTCGGCCGTCGCCTCCACGCCGTCGGAAGTCTCGGTGGCCCATCTGACCTACGACATGAAACTGAACAAAAAATGAACTTCCGGCAAAGTACCTGTACCTGGTACGGTTCAAATATTTCTTGTTTTTTACAGTTTCAGGAAGAAAGATGGATTGGGGGGGGGGGGGGGGGGGGGGACAGCAAGTAAGACAATCCTCGCGTGGACATTTTCGTCCCTGTATGATGGCTATTGTCACCCTGTCTATAGCAGGCGCTGTAGACAGGGTCAGGCTTTGAAGGTGACTTGCTGTGCTTCAGCGTTGATATCGTGGTAATGTCCTGAGCCACGGCATCCATGTTCATGCGTGTGCCTGTGCCCCTGTGCCCGCAGCTGCCGCTGGGGGTGGTGATGGACGTGTTTGGGCCGCGCGTGACGGCGCTGGCGGGCTGCGCCATGATGGTGGCGGGCGCGCTGGCGCTGGCCCTGGGCGACAAGAAGAGTCTTGTGACCGTGGGCGGCGGCTACTTCCTGCTGGGCGCGGCGGGCCCCTTCGTGCAGATGCCGACGTTCCCCTTCTCCGCCGCCTTCCCCGCCTCGCGCGCCGCTGTGCTGTCGCTGCTCATCACCTGCTTTGAGCTCTCCACCGGCGTGTTTGTCGCCTTCAACGAGCTCTTTTTCCGCGCGCGCGTGCCGGTGGAGACGATGTTCCTCGCGTATGCTGGCGTCGGCGTCGCCATGGCAGCCAGCGCCGGCGCTCTGTGGCCGGACTGCGCGGAAGAGGTCGAGGTGGGGAAAGGTGATTGGGACGGTGAGGCGGGGCATCCCCAAGCTGGCCTGCAGCCTACGTCGGGGGTGGAGACGATCCCGGCGGCACGCGAGAGCGGTGAGGGCGGCGCACCGGCAGCCGCGGGCGCTCGCAAGGCGGAGGTGGCGTTGCTGGAGGAGGAAGAGGGAACCGGGTCGGAGGGGGTCGGCGCGCTGTGGGAGCTGCCGTGGTGGCGGCAGATGGCGACGCCGGAGTTTGTCTACGTGGCGGCCTTCCTCGCGGTGCACGTCTTCCGGCAGGGTTTCACGCTGACCACGATGCTCATCCAGCTGACGGACGCCTTCCCCGGCAATGACCACCTCGCGTGCACCATGGCCGACATCTTCTCGCTCTTCCTGCCGTTGGGATTCCTGCCCATCCTGCTCTTCACCACCTCCGGCGCCAACGCGTACCTCCTCAACCGTCCGTCTCTCTCCTTCTTGGTCGCCACCGCCGTCTCTATGGCCTGGGGCCTCCTCTTCCTCACGCCCTCCGTGCCCGCCTTTATCGCCATCTTCATCCTGTTCCCCGTCGCTCGCCAGTTTGTTTACTCCACCTTTTTTGCGTACGCCGTCTCCGTGTTCGGCTACCAGTCCTTCGGCCGCATCAGCGGCATGGCTTGTACCCTGGCCGGCGCCGTGCAGTTTGCGCAGGTGCCGCTGATCGGAGTGCTGAAGACCGGCTCCGGCGCGCTGCGCTGGTGGCATGTCAACGCTGCGCTCGGCGCGGCGCCCGCCCTGCTGCTGCTGCCCATTGCCTGGGAGTGGGCGGGCGGGGCGCTGCGGATGGGATGGCGGCCTGCAGCTACGCGGCGACCCCTGCGACCCGGAGCGCCAGGAGAGCGTGCTCGCGCCGCTGGCGAGTGAGGGCCGGGGCGGAGCGGACGGCGAGGGTGAGGTTGATGATGTCCCGCAGCTCGGGCCACTTTGGGCGCACCCCCTCTTCGCACTCGCTCGCCATGCTGCGCGTCAAGATGGCCAACGGCAGCACGCCCATGGACGTACCCAACTTCGGTGGCTGGCAGATGTGCGTGTCGATGGCCGACAGCCTCGCCAGCTCGCTCGGCGCGTACAGCAGCTGGACCAGCCCGCAGCCAGGCAGCCTGATGGGGCATACCGCGACGCAGGGCAGCAGCTTCACCACCTCCCTGTACGGCAACTACGCCGCACCGCGGCTCTGTGACACCGGCAGCCCCCCGCCCTCCCCGACCGATTGAAGCAATCCGCCGCATGGCAATCCGGCCGGCAGGTGCACTTGCTCGAAGCTAGGTCGGAGTTGCCGCAGTTTTCCTTACAAGACTTCATAGAGCGGTCTGGGCCGCGCAGTTAGTCGGCGGGGGTAGAGGCTGCTGCCGCTGAATTCAGCGAAGCCTACCTAGCGAGAAGGAGAGAGAGCGAGACGGACAGCGAGGGTGGCTGGCGTTCATAGGCCGCCAGTGCCAAGGAGCAGCGAGTTTATGGATCGGATGACGCGCTCGTTGAATGCCGTACTAGAGCAGCCCCGAGGATAGCGTGTGTAAAAAGAGTCCGCAGCGAGCCAGCGAGTGCTGTTGTGGGTTCGCTGGGAATGATTGCTTTGCTGCTGCTGTTTTGGGGATCCGCAATACCGCACAGGAGCTGTTGAAGTTGTAAGACAAGTGGGGGTTTGTGGAATTGATTCGGGTGCCGGCCACTTCCACTTTCTGGCCTTCAAGATATTGACATTGTGGATGGTTTGAATAAGGTAAAAGGTAGGAGGAAAAAGGGGCATGGTCGTCCAAAGGGCAATTAGTTGTGGTAGCGTCAATACCCGTACCGCCGAGACTGTTGCTTGTTCGGGATAACGTCGTGTTCAAGGCATTGTGGCAGTCGGTGTATGGCAAGCCACAATATATGCATACGTCACGACACTGCTCTACTCGCTCTGCTCCGTTCCCGAATCGCCTGGCAGCGGAGTTATCTCCGGGTTGGGTACACATCCTTTGCTTAAAAAAAATAAATCGACACCAAGCCGCCAGCTGTGCGGGGGCTGTGTGCCGCGGTGCTAGCCCCTTTCTGGGAGGGAGGCGCCTGCATTATTAGGGGTTGCAGCGCACGGCCAGGGAGGCTGCCGCTGCCCGGGTTAATCCCTATGTTTGTGTCTTTGGCAGGGGCTACTGCTGCTTGCAGTCCACATCCCCCTCCTCCTTGGCAGTCACCTTGCTCACAGACTCCGCGTCCTGCCGCTCCTGAGCGCGGCGCCATGCGCAGGCCATATCATTTGTCAGCACCGGGTGGGAGTGCGATGTCGCGGCGCAATGCGTGTCGATGGGCAGCCCGGGGAAGGGTGCATGCCGGGAACTTACTGCCAGCAGGACGGCGTTTGGCTTTGTATAGGTCACGATGAGCGTGTTGTTGGCGTATGTCCACGACATGCAGTCTTCCTCCATGGGCAGCCCCAGCGAGTCCAGTTCTGGGATGTTGAACTTTTTAAAGTACCTGCCGGGGATGCCAAGGTGGGGGAATGATCAGCGGGCGCGCACTCCCCTCCGCTGATGCGCGGGAACCCGCAGCGTGGCCGCGCACTTTTTGTTGGACGTTCGGATCGTGATCTTTCGCTCCGCGGCGTCCAGCTGCACTGAGTACACATCCTTGGGGTACGTCAGGTTGCGCACGCGCCACTGGAAGGCGTGCGCGACGTCCTTGCGGCTGAACGCAGGCTGCACGGGTAACAAGGGGCGTCAAGCTTGCGATGCGGTGGTGGCATGCAGGCACGGGGCGATTGGCTGCGGGCGGATGGGGTCGCACGTTCAGGCTGCTCTCTCGGATCTCCGGGCCACCGCTGAAGGTCGGCTGCTCGGCATCCCCCACCATGTACTCCCACGGGCCCTGGCCGCCTAGAACAGTCTTGGCTCGTCGCTTGCGGACTGCGGAAAGGGCGCGGCAGGTGGGTAGTGCGCTCAGCGGGAGTGCGGCAGGACGCCGGCAGTCGTACTGTTGGGGTGGGGAGGGGGGGATAAATGTGCATTGATAAGAGCGTATACCAGATGCAATGATATGGGCAAGGATATTTGAAAATTGGTGGACCTGTGCGGTGTATTGGTTAATGGCATTGTGGCGACGGTCAGTGACAGCCAATGCGGTGGGCGCTGCACTGTCCGCCGCCGTTTGGTGGGGGGGCTAACCCATCAGCTCGTTCGTCTGCAGGTCGTACTCCTCAACCATCTCGCTCCCATCTGCGGTGCGTCGTGCAAGGCCCGTCAGCGCGCCATCCCTGAGTGCAGCTCATGGCCTGGGCTACTGCGCTCGCGCAGCCGGTGCCGCGGTGACAGCACTGCGTGCCGCTGTCGCTCGGGCTCGGCATGGTGCCGACGGGTGTGTGTGTGTGGGGGGGGGGGGGGGGTGGGGGCACTTGTCGGCGGAACAACGCAGGGAAGAGCGGCGAAGTGAAGTCATCCATCACCAGGACTTAAATGCCCGGAATCCGAAGGGAGCAGGGGGGGGGGGGGGGGGGGGGGGGGGGCATCAGGAGAACGTGCCTTCGAAGGTGGTGTGCAGCTTGCGGCGCCCGCCGGAGTTTATGGCGGTAGTGTGTCCGCCCTTGCGCAGCATCGTGCTCGGCGCCGCGGCCCACCCGCGGCACTGCCTATGTCGGCCCCGGAACAAACTCCGCTGATGTGCAATAGCCGCTTCTCTAGCAAGCGAAGACTGAGGGGTGAGGATATCCTCGAGCGATTCCCACCGAGATTCGCTGCCGGAAGCCGGTCAGCTGGAGGGGAGGGGCCGAGTGTGGTGTGGGTTTTTTTTGCCCCCGGGACCGCAGCAGTACAGTACAGGACTATCGGCTGTACAGGACTACATCCAATCCTCCCTAATACTCGAATGGGCCGACGCCTAAACGGGTAGGGCGGACTTCTTACGGTCAGTGCCGGGTATATTTGATGGCAGTGTTTTAGACGGTGATCCGGTGATCCAACGACAGTGTTGGAAATTCCGTCACTAGCAGTAAATTAGTCGTGCAGAATGCTTCGGCAATTTGCTTGTTGGCTATAGGGGAGCGACGCCTACCCAGGGCTTGCAGTCACTGGATGGCTGCCCAAACGGCCGTCGTAGAGACGCTGCAAGGGTTTCACTGGTGCCAGTCCTGTCCCGCCGGGGACGGAAAAACAATAATCCAATCCTCCGACTCTACCGTGCGACCAAACCCCTCACTAGCCACACGAAATTTACTTGATGAATCCGTCACACGATTCTCCAGCCGCTGCACAGACCGCCCTTTGGTGCTCCGTGGCAAGCTGACCGCCGAAGTCAGGGTGAAATCTTGTGCTAGCAGTAGGCGGAGCAATGTCCAGCGCGCTAGTGGGCCGCACCGGCACGCGCTCCTGCGCGCCAGTGGGACGCCATGGCGGCCACCGCGCGCCGTGGGTTTCTCCGCCGGTTCGCCGCCCCGTCATTGGACCGGCCGCTACCGACCGCGAAATTTCAGCCGAGAGCCGCGCAGCGCGGCGGAGAATGGCAGCACGTTCGGCCGCCGGCGAGCGCGATGTGGCGCCAGCAGCTGCCGTCAGAGGCTCGGATCAGGCGGGAATGTTTCGATCCATTCCGATCATCGACCTGTCGCGCCTCCGGGAGAGCAACGCCGGCCAGCGTGCCGCGCTGCTGTCCGAGCTGCGGGAGGTGTGCCACACCGTCGGCTTCATGTACGTCACCAATCACGGTAAGTATGCAACAGCGACCTAGCAGCTAGAGACCGACCCATGTGCGTCAGAAAGCGCAAAGCCTTCCCGGGCCACTTTGCTCCGACCAGAACCCTATCTTGCCCCAATGTTTTCGATGCGCACGTGGCGAAAGCGCTTCGAAGCTTCCGAATGCTGTCAAAAAAACAAATGAAAGAATCCACCCGCTCACCACTTATACCGTCGTCGGTCGTAAACTGGCGGCGGGATATGTCGTGCGTGCTGGGCCCTCAGGCGTAGGGGACGAGGTCTGCGCCCGGGCGCTGCAGGCGGCGGGCTCCTTCTTCGCGCTTCCCCAAGATGCCAAGATGGCGTTCCACCACAGCAGCTCGCCAGCCTTCCGCGGCTACATCGCCAAGGCGGCAGAGAACACCGGCGGCCTTGCCGACCTGCGGGAGCAGGCACGCTCGCCACTACCCGCGCCCCCCTTTCTCCCCCGGCAGTGGCGCCATGCGGCTTTCCGCACTGGGCACCGCGTCGCCGGTTCCGATCATTTCGCCCGCTGTTGCGCAGGTGGAGTTTGGCGTGGAGAGCGAGGCAGTGCGCGGGCCGGAGGCGGGGACCATGGCGGGGGTGTTCCCGGTGTACCGGCGCCTCATAGGCGTGTGGCCTCCCCCAGCTTGACCTGCTGAGGCTCCTCATGGGTATATTCAGTCTGCAGTTGAATCACATGTCGAATCGATGCTCTTCTCCGCTCAAGCTGAGTTGCTCCTATGTGCGGGTATCTGGTTGCATTTATTGAAACACTGCTCCGGCACGCTGGGCCAATATCTTCTCGATGTCCAAGTCTGTCCCGCTCCAAGCTCCGTATGGGGTGTGTTTGTTGTGCACGTCGGGAGGGGCCTGTAAAAGTAGAGTAAAGTTCGCCCCGGGTCCTCGGCCGAAGCCGCCCCAGCACTTGACCTCGTGCGCCAACTGCAGTCGTAGGTCTGGCACAGCCCATAGACCATTGCCTCATTCGAACCCTGAAGGGCTAATGCATCAACCGGGTTAAACCCAGGACACGCCGGGACGATATTGCCGAAACTACATCGGCCAGGACTTGATCCCGGGATCTCTCGCATAGGGGCCTGTCATCCCGCGTTCACACAGCCCTCAACCCCCTGCGCCAATGCGCTAATGCTTGCTCAGGGTGGAGCTGAGCTGCTGCTGCGTACTGCCTGTCAACGCCTCGCAGGGCCCAACCAGTGGCCGGACGAGGCGCTGGTAAGTCATCGCTCTCGAGGAAGCTGCCACTGCCATTGGGATGGTCATGCATGGCGGAGAGGCTTGGGAAGGGGTGGGGTGGGGGGGGGGGGGGGGGGTGTGAGCAGCTCACCAAAGCCAGGCTACTGCATCCCCAGGTGTCCGGCTTCCGCGGCGCCATTGAGGCATTCATGGAGGGCATGCACACGCTGTCGCTGGACCTTATGGGCGCTCTCATGGAGGTGCCTTTCCCGCCGCAACGCCCCTTTCCTCCCCGGGGCGCCCCACTACTTGCCCACCCCCCTTTCTTGGCTGCCCACTCGCCCTGGGTTGGTATTGGACTATATGTACCGCTGTGCCGCCTGCCTCATGGGCTCCATGCCACCTTTGCCGCAGGCGCTATACCTGCCTGCCAATGCGCTCGACGACACCATCGGGGACACGCCCAACATGCAGATGAAGATCGCCCGGTACTGTGCTTAAACCCCCACCCCTCCGCCAGCCTCAAATGTCAGCGTCATCGCGCAGCGTCAAATGTCAGCGTCACCGCCTCAAATGTCCGAGTTGTATTCTGAGTTTATGTAGATCATTTTTTTGACAAATGTATCATTGCACCACAATTACAGAACTCTGTTACTTTCCGGGAAACACTCGGTATGTTCGTGCACCAATATTGCTGTTGCTGATAAATCACGCACATCACGACACAAATCTATGTACATCGCGTAGACAACGAACACATCACAGAATTTTCTCGGCGTGTTGCGCCTAACCGATCATGTTCCGGATCCGCAAAGCCGATGAAGTTGCGCCTTCTATCATGCCGCGTCTTTTCATGGCGTTTAGGGTGTCAATCCGGGGATATGGACGGGCAGCTCGCTGCAGGCTGGGTGCGGTGGATCATCCCATCACGTTGCCGGCTGGCGGAGCGCAGCTACGGTTCACCATCTGCCGCGCTGAGCAAAGCCCGGAACGCGCGCCTCGTTTCATCAGTGAGCTGTCTTAGTGAAGCAGGAAGCCTGCATATGCTAAGAATGGGTCTCATTACACTAGAAATGTCTGTCCCGGCATTGTGGGCCCCGGCAGAGGCGATGCGTCAAACCCTGGTGTGTTGAAGCAATCAGCCGGCTATCCCCTCTGTGTCACCACACTGCCGCACGCGCGCCTAACATCCCCCCCCCTCCCCCACCCCCTTTCCCGCTCCCCTCACAAAGGTATCCGCCGCCGCAGACAGAGGACCAGCTGGCCGGGAGCAAGTACGGTGTGGGCCCGCACACCGACTCGGGCTACCTGTCCATCCTGCTGCAGGTCAGCGCCCGGCCCCTTCTGCGTGGTTGCCTGACCGTGGCGGGGTGCCGGCAGCGAGCAAATTGCTCCTGCAGAATGGGGGGGGGGGGGGGGGGGGAGGGGGGCGTTATAGGCGATCTCCATCTGCGTGATTGGCGTGGCCCCAATGGTGTTGTTGAGCACGTTGGCAGGCAGTTCTAGCACCGGCGGCAATGGCGGCCTTGAGCACACGAGGCTGGCAGCACAACGACATGTGTAGTCCAATACCAACCTGCGGCAGGACCGCAGACAGTCACAAGAGGGGGGGAGGGGGGGGGGGGGGGTCGATTTGATTGGTTGGTTGAGTATACGTCTTGAAAGAGAAACATATTTAGGTAGGCGCGGCGGCAGCGGGGACAAAGGAGGGACTCGGCTCGAGGTGTCGGCACAATTATTTCGTTTTTTCAACACCACAGCATTATTTGTCTGGTGGCGTAGGCTCATCGCAATGATCACCACATACAGTTGCAGTGAAACCACCATCAACAGTCTTTTATTTCCTGATGTGCGCACGCGAGAATCTTCAAATCGTACTTTGCGATCTGTTCAATAGATTTTTCATCCTGTTACTGAGCGATGCGGGTTCGGAGCACAGAGCTCCGAAACCGCAGTCGCTGCTCCGAAACCATTTGGCCATGATGTGGTGCGCCGAGCCGTATAGCCTTTGTAAATGGGCATGATAAGGCGTCATTTCATAGGTGTCATTTCATGATGTATATACACCAGTCCACGGGCAAGTTGTACCATATGTCATTTCCGCACAATTTCGAGGTGTCGGCACAATTATTTCGGTTTTTTCTCAACACGACAGCATTCTTCGTCTGGTGGCGTAGGCTCACCGCAATGATTACCACCTACAGTTGCAGTGGAACCACCATCAGCAGTCTTTTATTTTCTGATGTGTGCACGCCAGAATCTTCAAATCGTACTTTGCGATCTGTTCAATAGATTCTTCATCCTGTTACTGAGCGATGTGGTTTCGGAGCACAGAGCTCCGAAACCGCAGTCGCTGCTCCGAAACCATTTGGCCAGGATGCGGTGCGCCGGGCCGTACAGCTTTTGTACATGGGCATGATAAGGTGTCATTTCATGATGTATATACACCAGTCCACGGGCAAGTTGTACCAAATGTCATTTCCGCACAATTTCGAGGTGTCAGCACTTTTTTTCCGTTTTTTTAACACCATAGCATTATTCGTCTGGTGGCGTAGGCTCACTGCAATGATCACCACATACAGTTGCAGTGGAACCACCATCAGTAGTCTATTATTTCCTGATGTGCGCACGCGAGGAGCTTCAAATCATACGTTGCGATCTGTTCAATGGATTTTTCATCCTGTAAGTGAGCGATGTGGTTTCGGAGCACAGACCTCCGAAATCGCTGTCGCTGCTCCGAAACCATTGCGGTGCGCCGGGCCGAAAAGCTTTTGCATATGGGCATGATAAGGTGTCACTTCATAGGTGTCATGTCATGATGTATATACACCAGTCCACGGGAAAGTTGTACCAAATGTCATTTCCGCAGCGTTTCCGACTGATTGTCCTTTCGACTGATCATTTCCTTCCTGCTGCCCACAAGCACTGCCGCCCATGTTAAATTTTGTTGTGAAAAACGACACTGTCAAGCGGCTCTAGCTACTTAGCCCTGGGGAGGGTCCTTAGGATGCCGTCTCCAGATCTTTCGCCCTGTTTTCAATGGCCCTCCCGTTTTGTATGTTCAGCGCAACATACATACAATACTTGACGCAGAATGGGAGGGGGTTCCGGCGGGCTGGATCCAACCGGGCACAAAGTTGTCGCCCGCTGCTAATTTGACAATGCCTAAGAGCGCGACCGAGCCCGAGGTTGGCTGACTTCGTGCCGCTCAATTTTGATACATGGTGATGTACTGCGCAAAGTACTCAATCCGCTCCACATAGTGTATGAGGACAGGCAGGACGGCACGGCACTGGGCGGCATTCCACGTGGGGCGCCGCGGCTGGCGGTGCATGTTGACGCCGCTGAGCCCCGCGCCGCTGTGCTGCCGGCGGTCGCCTCTCCCCTCGCAGGACGCGGTGGGCGGCCTGCAGGTGCGCAACGGCGCGGGGCAGTGGGTGGACGCGCCGCCGGTGCCGGGCGCGCTGGTGGTCAACCTGGGCGAGATGCTGCAGCTCGCCTCCGCCGGCTTCTACCTCGCCACGGAGCACCGCGTGCAGCCGCCGCCCGCGGGCGGCCCCGCCCGGCTGTCGGTGCCCTACTTTTTCAACCCCAAGCTGGACGCCCAGGCAAGCCCACCCCTCTGGGCGCCCCGCCTGCTCTGCAAGCAATGCAGAAAGCAAGCACGGCGTTCCTGACTGGCCGATACTGTGCTCTTTTTGTACACCCTGCAAGGCGGGTTTAGTACTTGGCGCATTACATTAGAGTACACCGGAACTACTGTAAGTGCGCGAAAATCTGAGGTCCGGCTCGGGTGCAGCCCTTGGGTGTCGTCAAAGTGGGCGGCACCTTCGTGGCGGGCAACATGTCGACCTCATTGGAGGCCCCCTCCCATTATGTGTTAAGTGCTAGCTAGTACTATGGTGCGCGGCGGAAATGAGAGGCGGACCGCGCTGAAAACGGGACAAAAGATTTGAAGGCGGTGCCCAGACACAATACAGATACCCCTGGGCTAGCCGGAGCTTGACCGTGCCGCTTGTTTGGGTTTTCGAGGGACTGCAGTACTTATGCTAGTGTGTCGGGTGCTCGTTCGCGACGCAGGCGCACCCGGTGCACAGTACTGGTCGCGAACCCGGTGCACGGTGCTCAGGCGCACCCGGTGTCGGCTGGTCGGGGACCCCCGCGAGGGTCACGGCCTACAGGCCGAGAATCGTGATAGCACACGCTTCATCGAATCAGCTCCCATCATTGGCTCGATCCAAAATAAGAGGGTTTTAAAAACTGATTACTTTATTTGGCATTTCAACATTCGGGTTCCAACGGTGTCCATGTGTACTGTGTATGCTTAATCTGCCCTGGAGTAGTGTCAAGACGGTCACCTTCCTGTCCGGTGAGCAATATTAATCGATCAGTCAAGGGCGAATTCATGACGCATCGGGCGAGTCCAGGCTCGGATTCAAAACCTGCCGATACGTGTCATGAACCACGGGCAGTCCAAAGCTTCTGCATCAACAGCGTGACCCTGATGTGTGGTTTGCTGCGGACCCTTGCCCCCCCTCCCCTTCCCGGTGGCGCTGGCCGTTGTCTTATACCCGCCGGTTGACTTGATGTGTCAGCAGGTGGGACGTGGCCGACGCCGCCTGTCTCACTGCTCCTCACAATGCCCCCCCCCCCACCCCCCCCCCTCGGCGCTCTTGCTCCCCGGACAGATCAGCGCCCTGCAGCTGCCGTCGAGCCTGGAGTGGGCACGCCCCCCACCGGCCTCGCTCAGCGAAAGCAGCACCCACGCCGGCAGGAACAAGCTGCTCTCACAGTGCGACCCCCCCCCCCCCCCCCCTCTCCCCAACCCCATCCTGCCAACACAACCCCATCCCTTCCCCCGACCACTCCGTCACCGTGAACGCATGCGCGCTCGGCCCCGCCTGCCATTCCATCGATGCCCCGCCGGTGCATGATTGCTGTCGGCGTCT
Organism: Tetraselmis striata; assembly: GCA_006384855.1. Lineage (NCBI taxonomy): Eukaryota > Viridiplantae > Chlorophyta > Chlorodendrophyceae > Chlorodendrales > Chlorodendraceae > Tetraselmis > Tetraselmis striata. Next base: position 351,109 of record VCJN01001862.1, read on the forward strand.
CTGTGCCCCCCTTTTCGCCGTGCCATGGAGGTGCCCGGGCGTGCGACACTACTGCCACTACTCACACCCTCGGCCGCCGACATGGGATGTACAATCCCCCAAGGGGCAGCCAGCCAAATACCCTGGAGTAGCCAGACAAAGCACTTCGATAAAGTACAGGAGCACGGGATCAGCTCTACCCACGACTGAGCCACCCGTTGACCCGCACCCACCCCCCTCGCCCCTTCCCACATCCATGAGACAGTGAGGCAGTTGACGTCGAATGGCGGCGGATCGTTTCGTTGACGGGCATTTTTGCGCAAAAGCTGGGATCCCCACGATCGCCGCCCGTTAGCCAGTGCAGCCAGTCCTCGCGAGAACCTGGCGAGGGGGGCCCACAGATGCTTAATCACTGGGATTCACTTTCGACCCGGCCTGGGGTCGCTCTGGGAACCCGCGCACTGCACTGGTGTGCGTCGCTGAGGGTCGCGCAACGCCTCGTCCTGGTGCGCCGAAAGCCCGAGGGCACCAGGACGAGTGTTTTCCGCTGCCCTTCGCGACACATCTAATTTCAGTGCGGAGGTCGGGTTTTTAGGGTTTTTAAAACCCTGGACCTAAAACCTGACGCTTTCGACCCCGGGGGAATCCTCCTGTTTAGCATCCCTGGCCCTCCTGGCCATGTTGGAAAGCGGACTGGCAGTGATCTGCTGTCTTGAGAATGGGGGGGTGGGCCAGCCAGAGGAAACAGCAGCCAGCTGAGCAGGCCAGCACCGGCCCGGTGTCTTGAATGAGTGACAGGGGGTTGATGCTGTGGTGCCTCGGCCGGCAGGTACGGCGACAACGCGTTCAAGAGCCTGGCGCGGAGCCACCCGGCCGTGCTGGCCGCGCACCACCCCGACCTGGAGATCAGCAAGGAGGGGCTGGTGCAGCCGCGCGGAGGGGCGGCGCGCGAGGCTGCGCTGTGATTGAGTGCACGCGTTGCGGTATCCGCATAGTGCCCGGCGGCCGCAATGGCGCCGCAGTGGTTACTTGAAGCAATGAGTGCTTTCAAAACTTGCGCTGCCCGCCTTCGGAGCTGAAACATTGACAAATTGGTCACGGGTTGACGGTGCTGTGGCCAATTCAATTGAATTCTGCTGGGAGCAATGGATAGGTTATGTCAACGCCGAACCGGCTCGTACTGTAGCTAGGGGTGCGCCATAACAGACGTTTAAAGGCACACAAAGTGTTGCCGCTATAGGTGATGCGCAGCTATTCACACATCACGTAGCAATAAACAACAGTCATATGTGCTGCTGCCTCTGTAGACGCCACCCTACCCGCCCTGTAGGCCTGCTATGCCCCCCGCATACACCGCCCCCTAAATACCCGATTTTTCGAGGTAGGCATCCCCCCCCCCCCCCCCCCCCCCCTCCTAGGGAAGGGTTTCCTAGGAGAGGGGGGGGGGGGGGGGGGGGAGGTGTTTTCTCCTGACGTCACCTCCGAACCCTGAGGCGACACCCTTGGCACAGGCTCAAAGCGGGAGCCGATCTCAACAGCGAGACAGCCTAGCCGCTACGCCGCACCCGGCGGGGCGCAGCACCGGAGCGGGCTGCAACTTGCGGGGGCACAAACGGCGTGAACTTGTGGGACGGCGGTCACGTGTTTCCGCGGCCGGGCTAGCGCATCCATGTTGGTATCCTTGTACGCGCGTATTAACCCCCGTACGACTCGCGCGACGTACGACTCGCGTGTCGCGCAGCGTTAGTTGATGCGTAACCAGTACATGTAGTGCAACATGGCTACGTTGGCCTTACCCTACACTCCTATACAGTGGACCCCATGCGAGGGGGTCAGGGGCGGGCCTTTCCCCGATGCTGGGTAAAGACACCTTGAGAAAGACAAAAGACCTTAATTATGTTGCAACAACTTACAAACTCTAAATTCCCATGCCACAGACCCACTATTTTCACGATAGGCCTCACTAGCACCTGACATCCCGTCACACTCTGGGAGAGTGTCTTGCAGCTGCCGGAAGGTACACACTGTTAAAGTATCCCGTCAATTCGTCGGAATGAGCGAGTCGCAGCAGGCGATCGAGAAGCACTGCCGCACGATGTGGCGAAAACTGGCAGATTGGGGTGATGGCTGTAGAATGCGTTCAATCGGGCTGGTGCCGCAGTGTTGCCTCCCAGAACACCTTGGTCCCCCTGTCAAGCGGACTCTGCTCGCCCTCCTGTGCCAGTGAGGCTGGGGGCGCGGGAAGGGGCAGGTTTTGTGTCAGTCAAACACGGTTCAATAGTTGCGTGGGTGGTCAGACAGCGAATGGACGGCTTATAAATATAAATATAAATAAATATATAAACATACACAACATATATACTATTTATGTGTGTGCCTGTGCGTGTGTGTGTTGCTTGGGGCGTACACCACACATATTCTGGGGAGGCTGGATTTATGAGGGCGAGGTGGGACTGGCAAAGGTGTGTGCGTGCGGGTGGGTCCGCCCAAAGGGGGGTTAAGATTGCATGCACAGGTTACGTGATCCTGAGGTGGGGAGGCAGGCAGGTGCGCACTGTGATTGCAGCCCGGTGACAGCGCCCCAGCTGGGCAATACCGAGCTGGTTTTCCTAAAGTTCCCTGGATTCATGGGCAATGGATTGGGAAAGGGGGGGGCAGTGTGAGAGCAACAACAGGCAAACTTGTGGCACACATAGTAGTCGCCCATCCACTCCGGGTAGCTAAGAAGGAGGTGGGTCAGCGCGGAGGATGGGTGCGTACAGAGTCTCCAGCCCGGTGAGTGCGCTCCAGCTGGGCGGCACCGGCCCCGTGAGCTCGTTGACGTCAAGCCACCTAAAATGCAAGGGGGGCTATGTGAGAGTCGCGATCATCAACATGGGCACCACACTCAGCGTTGAGAAATCTGCATTTCTGTGATCATCTGTAGCTCGTTTTCTGTCAGATAATCTGTCTTATCCGTAGCTGTATTATGCCTTGCGCCAAGGTGTGGGCCGGCCGGGTGCGGGGAGGAGTGCGTACAGTGTTCCCAGCCCGGTGAGTGCGCTCCAGCTGGGCGGCAGCGGCCCAGTCAATTGGTTGGTGGAAAGCGACCTAGAATACAACAAGAGGGGTGGGGTGGGGGAGGAAGGGGGGGGGGGGGGGGGGGGGGCAGCGCTGCGTGAGAGCAGCCACCGCTTGACTGGTGCCATGCATAAAAACCAAGCATCCACTACATGCTGATCCTTTTGGGGTGGGGGGGGGGAGGGGGAGCGGCGTACAGTTGGTCCAGCGCAGTGAGTGCGCTCCAGCTGGGCGGCAGCGGCCCTGTCAGCTGGTTGGCGTATAGCGACCTGGAATAGAGGAAAGGGAGGGGGGTGGCTCTGTGAGAGTCGCAATCAGAGCAGTCGGGGGCCATGCACCTTGTTGAGAAATGAGTACTGCTGTATTATCCGTATCTGTATGCCTCGAGATGAGGTGTGGGCTGGCGGGGCGGAGGGAGGGGTGCGCACAGGTAGGTCAGCCCGGTGAGTGCGCTCCAGCTGGGCGGCAGCGGCCCCGTCAGCTCGTTGGTGTAAAGGTACCTGAATGACAGGGGGAGGGGGGAAAGAAGCTGCGGTGTGAGGGCCATGATCATGAGTAGACAGGGACCGTGCAAACTATAAAGGACTAGAACTCTAGAAAGGAATACTTATATGTTCATCTGCATTCCATTTCCTGTTAATCAATCTGCATTATCCGTATCTGTGTGTCTCGAGATGAAGTGTGGGCTGACAGGGCGGAGGTTTGGGCTTTCGCACAGGAAAGTCAGCCCGGTGAGTGCGCTCCAGCTGGGCGGCAGCGGCCCCGTCAGCTTGTTGGTGTAAAGGTACCTTACGAAAGAGGGGGGGGGGGGGGGGGGGGGGGGCTGTGTGAGGGCCACGATCATGAGCAGACAGGCACCATCCACAAACTCCGGAAATGCGTGTTTCTGCATTATTCTGTTTCCTGTCAGACAATCTGCATTATCCGTGTCTGTGAGCTCAGTGTGGGCGGGCAGGGAAGCGGACGGGGGCTGACAATTGGTCCAGCCCGGTGAGTGCGCTCCAGCTGGGCGGCACCGGCCCCGTCAGCTCGTTGGAGTCAAGCCACCTGAACGAAAGACGGGAGGAGGGAAAGGGGGGCTCTGTGAGAGTCACGATCATCAACAATTGGCACCCACACACAATGTCAAGAAAACGTCTATTTCTGTAATCCAGTTTCTGTCAGATACTTTGATTATCTGCGTATGTATGCCCCGAGGCTGTATTCGAATAGATTCCCGTTCACGGATTCAGGATCTGCGGCCCGGAATTTGCAGCTACCTGTATTTGGAGACACAAAGCGTTGTCACAGATCGCACATGAGCAACCTGTGACATCGCAGGTTACCTGCAAATTGTCGCAGATTTGGCGAATCTGTGACAAGTTGCAGCTATTCTGTGACGTCGCAGATTTGATATCCCGGGCAGCTCGGGCCCGTTTGGTATGCTTCCAGGAGGTGACTAGCCGCCCGCATCGCGCCCCACCCCCTCACAGCCATCTCCCGTCAACCCTCGCCCGCTGCCGCACCCGTCCGGCCACACAGTGACGGGTACCCAGCCGCCTTGTGCTCTGCACGGCCCCTGGAGTCTCGGGCGGGCCGTTGACCGGTGAGGCAGAGACTCCCGCCCAGGCGAGACTGGCCCTGGTCCAGCCGCGGCGGGTGCCGCGCGCGGTTGCGGTCTAAACTTCAGGCTGGTCGAGTGCCTTCTGGCCCATCCACCCGCACATGATTAGGGTATGTTGCACGGTTTTGCTAGGGTAAGGGGGGCGGGTGGCGCTGGGGTGGGCAGCGGTGGTGGCACATGCGGCGGGCCGCAGTGGCAATAGCGGTGTCTGTGATTGATGATCTGTTTTCCAATCGAATACAGCCCATCACAGATGCCGCGAGTCGCAGATTAGCCAGACGGAGTACGGGAACGATGTGCGACGCCCGATCTGCAACCCGAATTCTGAATCACGTTTGAATACAGGTGGCTAAAGTGTGGGTTGTCAGGGGGCAGGGAGGAGTGCGTACAGTTCGTCCAACCCGGTGAGTGCGCTCCAGCCAGGAGGCAGCGGCCCCGTCAGCTGATTGGTGGAAAGCGACCTACAATGCATGAAGGGGGGGGGGGGGGGGGGGGGGGCAGAGCCGCGTGAGCGGCCACAGCTTGACTAGTGACACACACGAAAACCGTGCATCCATTACATGATCCTGGGAGGGAGGTGGACTGGGGCGGAGGGAAGGGTGCGTACAGTCCCGTCAGCCTGGTGAGGGCGCTCCAGCTCGGCGGCAGCGGCCCCGTCAGCTGGTTGGCGTAAAGAGACCTGGAACAAAGAAAAGGGGCGAAGGGGGTCTGCCTCACCTTCTCATTCTTGAGAAGAGAGTCAACATCACAAGCAGATGGATACCATACACAAACTAGAGCTGATTTCTGTCATCGTCTGTATTCCATTTTCTGTCAGATACTCTGCGTTATCCGTATCTATTTGCCTTGAGTCCAGGTGTGGGTGGGCAGGCGGAGGGAGGGGTGCGTACAGTCCTGTCAGCCTGGTGAGTGCGCTCCAGCTGGGCGGCACCGGCCCCGCCAGCTCGTTGTCCCGAAGCCAACTGATTGAAGGGGGAAGGGGGGGGGGGGGGGGGGGGGTGTCTCTGCGTGAGAGTCAAGATCACAGGAGATGGGCACCATACACAAACTAGAGGAATGAGTATTGCTTTGTTCATCTGTATTCCATTTTCTGTTGGCTAATCTGTATTATCTGTATCTGTTTGCCTTGAGCTAAGGTGTACGGGCTGGCAGGCGGGGGGAGTGGTGCGTACAGTCCCGTCAGCCTGGTGAGTGCGCTCCAGCTGGGCGGCAACGGCCCCGTCAGCTCGTTGTCCCGAAGCCATCTGATTGAAGGGGGAAGGGGGGGGGGGGGGGGGGGGGCAGTGAGAGTCACAAGCAGACGGGCAACATACACAAACCAGAGATATCTGCATTCATACGTATTCCATTCCCTGATGATACTCTGTATTATCCGTATCTGTATGCGCTAAACCAAGTGTGGGTGAGCAGGGCAGAGGATGGGTGCTTACAATTGCTCCAGCCGGGTGAGTGCGCTCCAACTGGGCGGCAGGGGCCCTGTCAGCCAGTTGTCGTGAAGCCACCTACGTACATGGCAGGCCCCGGCAAGTGGGGGGGGGAGGGGGGGGGGAGGGCAGAGTGAGAGCAGCCTGGTGTCACCAACACAAGCCGCACATCTAATAGAATGGGCTGAGGAGGGAGAATATGCTGGGTGCGCAGAGGGATGCGTACAGCGTCTCCAGCCGGGTGAGTGAGCTCCAACTGGGTGGCAGCGAGCCTGTGAGAGCTTTGCGGTCAAGGTGCCTGCATCAACGGCGAAAGATGGGGTCCCTGAGCATTTACCAGGCGCGGCAATCCTTGCCGGATGCCCCAGCCAGAGATCCAGGGCAGCGGTGAGGCGGCGCGGCATAAGCGCAGAGGCGAAGCAAAAGGCACAATCAGGTGGGAGCAGCGGTTGTGGGGCCATACACTGTGATCACCACCCCCTCGCCGTCACATCCAACGCCCTCAAAGTCACACGCTGTGCTCCCTTCCTCGAGCCAACTTTCCAGCTTGCTCGGATTTGACTGCGCCAGATGCCTCAAGACTGCAGTCTGGATGCTTTGCGCATCTACCGGACAAAGATCATACGCCTGTAGCAGCGCGGCTTCGGATGAGGGCGCCGATCCGCTTGACAGGCCAATCACAGCGGTGCTGCTGCCCGCTACCTCGCCATAGCTCAGTGTTACCTGGCCACTCCGCCCAAGAGTAATCCAGAATGAGCTCCGCTCATTGTTGGACCCAGAGTGCTGCATGTTGTGGTAGATCACAACGAAGGTGCCGGCTGTCTGCAGATACTTTACGCTGGACTGCGTGTCGGGCACGAGGTCGGTGAAAAGGCCGGAGACGCGCGGCAGGCGGCTGTGGCCAGCAGCAGAGCCAACATTCCGAGTGTCACCCTCGCCAAAGGTGAGGTAGCCATTGCTCCCCACGAATACGCTGCTGTAGCGATGCCCATAGAAGGGGAAGGTGAAGCCTGCGGAGAATGCCACCTCCTTGAAGGTGTTATCGCCAAGGGACAAGGAAACGTTCCCCTCCACTCTGGGAGCTGCCCAGCAGGCCGTCTTGGCTATGGCATGACTGGGGCTGTTGAAAGTGATGCTGTTGCCAGAGAGGGCACTTGGAGCCAAGCTGTCCTTGCTAAAAACTTGAAAGGGGGTAGGGACAGGTGAAGGAGTAGGTGCAGGGGTGGGTGTCAGGGCGGGGCCTGGAGTGGGGGCTGGGAAGGAGGATGCAGCATTGCCGGTCGGGTCAGAAGGGGCGTCTTTCAGAAAGTAATCCAGGTCTTCTTGATACTCTGCCAGCCGGGTGAACACGGAAGGTAGGTTGGTCACCAAGCAGTCCTTGGCGCCGAATGAAAGTATGCCCACGCCAATGTCCTCCTCGTACGTCTCACCAGCCACAATGAGAGGCCCGCCAGAGTCGCCCTTGCAAGTGCTGGTACCAAATCCACCAGCGCACATCATCCCATCCCAGATTGACTGCATGCTTCCGCCTAGTGCCTCCGTGTATATTGACTGGCACTTGTCATTCGGGCGGTACAGAAGCTGGGCGACCTTCAGGTTGTCCGACAGGCTGCGACCACCGTCCAGCCCCCACCCAGGAAAGGTTAGGGTACGATGCGGCCAGAGCTCCGGCTGCGGGCGTACGCGTAGCAGTGGCTTGGTCATTGGGCGCTCCAGAATGAGTATCGCGAGGTCGTCACCCTCGCTGGTGGTGCCCCGCCATAACTGATGAGGAAATGTATCCACCGTCCCAATGGTCTCCAGCTTGGCAAGTTGCCTTTCTTCATCGTTGCAAGTCTCATCGCATTCCCAGCCCATGACCACCAGGGGTTGATACTCGGCGCCGGGGCTTGCGCGGTCGTCCAGACAGTGCGCGGCGGTCAGAATCATCGTGGTTTCGATGAGAGCGCCAGCGCAGAAGTGGTCCTGCGTGTTGGGGTCGCGCAGAGAGGCCATGTAGGGGTAGCGCTTCGGGTTGGCAGAGCGCCCGCCCGCAGTATGATCTGCACACCAGGGCACAGTCAGTCACAAGGCTGACACTACTTGATATGATGCTGCCAGCTGCCCAGTGTTGAGGCCACCAATCCTGTGTAGGCATGAAGCGTAAAAGCTGCACAGCAACCACCGACACAGCCACATTGTAAGCTACCGTAGCAACAACTGCACGCGAGTGCGGCAGAACGGGTGGCGATAAACGGCGTAGAAGGTGAAGGACAAGCTGGCGTCGTGCACTCTGCACATCCCGCAAGTGCGCAAACGGTGCTGGCGATTCCACTGAAACCTTAAGCTGGACTTTAATGGCCACCCCATGTTCGGCATATGGACAGAACAGTTGCCCCTGAAGCGAGATCGGGCAGGGGAAAACAAGAGGGCTATACCCTTAGCGTACTAGAAGCTGTGAGCCCCCAGCCCCCGCACGAACACACACACACACACACACACACACACACACACACACACACACACACACACACAAACACACACACACACACACACACACACACACACACACACACACACACACACACACACACACACACACACACACACGTGGTGCCCAGTGAAGGGACAAGCGGGAGGGAAACTGCAGCTCACCATCAATCCCTACTGCTGGATTTGGGACTCTACCTGTGACAACGCCACGCACAAGGCCTTGCCAGTGGCACAGAACCAGGGCGAGTGCCAGCACCTCCGCAACGACGCTGCGGGGGAACAGCTGCTGCTCTTGACGGCCGGCTGCGGCTGCGCGGGCCATGGTCAAAGTGGCTCCGGCGGCTCCTGCGTAACGAAAATTAACACGACGGCCGCGCACGCTATCAGCAGACGCGTCTGGGCAGTTCCCGTACTTGTTGGGTCGAGTAGTTCCGAAGGGGCGGGGGATGGGCAGAGCCAGTGCCACTAGCCCCTAGGTGAGATCGCGTCGCGAAACCGCCCCCGTTTTCACTGCGAGGCGTCAGAAGTGTGAAGATTCGGTTCATAGTCGGGACAGCGTCTACAGAATGTACGAAAAGCGCGAGGAGGGTAAAAACCTACGTGAATAAGCAGAACTTAGCGCCGGGCCCGCCACGGGGCACGACGAGGAGGCTGAGAATTGACGACCATCCGGCCTAAAAAATCTTCGGCCCAAGCCCAGCGCACGGGGCGGCTGCCGGCGTGCCGACAGGGGTATTCGGCGAGGAAATTTTGCAGCGCGACAGGTATCTTGGCGGTCCACGTCCGTATCCAGTGGCCGACCTCGAAACCCTGGGTATTTAGGGAGTGGTGTATGCCGGGGGCACAGAGGTCCTACCAGGAGGGGAGGGCGGAGAGGGGGACGTTTGGCGCCCTGGGGCCCGGTGGCCAGGCCTAGAGAGGGCCAGGGAAGGAGGGGAGGGGGGGGGGGGGGGGGGGGGACTGAGGCGTGTAGAGCGGGGTTGAGGGGTTGTTGTGAGGTAGTTGATTATGCAGGCGGTGCGACAGTCGGTCTCCCAGTTCGTAGCAGACATCGGGCGGTGTACCGGGTAGCTCAGTACGAGTACGACTGGTATCTCAGTGTCACCACCCACCGTCGCTGCAGCAAGCATGTATCACAATTCACGGGCGAATATATATTTTTCGACGCTAATTACTTATTAATGCTAATATCCGCGCCCACTAAAACCACAAGATAACGGACGTTCTACCGGATCGTACCAGGCGGTATTTCGTACCGGAAACCGGTCCGGGAATATTCGGAACTTACGATAGCGAGTCATACCTGAGACGAGTAATTTACTAAGAAATACTTTGTTATAAATTAAGAGTAATATACCATTAATTAACACCCCCATTTTTAAAATTACCCCTGTGTTAAGCACACATGCGGTGTAATATATTGTTCGAGTGTGTAAAATGCATCATCAAAATTGCAGAACACATACAGGGCCACGGGGAATTGTTACAATGCACCATACTGCACTCCTACATCACTCTAGAGCGATAATCCCATCAGCATCAGCTTGAGGGGCGGTGGCGGCTGGGGCTGGCGGCTGGGCACCCTGCTCCGCTGCCCTACCTACAAAGCAACCTCCATGCCCTCAACTAGCGCATCCTCTACCATGTCAAGCACATCCTTATCATAATTTTCAAGGAGACGTAAGTTGACATAGCAATACAACAACTTGACAACATTCTCATGCTTAAGAGATGCACGGCCCTTGCTGGCCACGCGCTTATAAACAGATAGAGTTCATGCATGCGCTCCACATGGCACGCGGTGGGGGAGCGGAAGAGCACACGTAGGGCGATCTGCTTCATGCGTGACTTGTTGGGTATGTTGTTAGTCCACCACCACAGGGCGCATCTTAATGAACCGCACCTCATGATTGCCATTTGAGTGTGGGAGGGGTCACGCCGTTGGTGCTCAGCCCGCCAGGCGGACAACAAGCGAGCATAGCGCTCCTTGGCCTCAGCCATAGCCGCCTGGCGAGCCTCAGTGAAGATACCAACACCAGCGATGAACTCGTTGAACTCCAACATTGTAGCATCCAGCTCCGCAGGAGATGAGCAGTACTTCCCAAGGATGGTGCGCACGTGCTGCCGGGTTGAAGCATCCAATGTTTGCCCAGCCTCAGCCATGAAGGGGTCAAGAAGAAGGTTTAGGGTTTATGGGTTTTAGGTTTAAACCATAAAACCCTAAACACCATAAAACCTAAAACTTTAAAAACCCTAGCAACCTCATGATGGGATGGAAAAGGGCAGCCAGCCGGTCCTCTCTCTCCAACGCCGAAGGTATGTAGTGTTCGCTGACTGCTTCTAGTTCTTCACATTGTCAAGATCTAGAGCTGAGCAGTCCCACTAATGCAGATCCTTCATAAGGCCCGTGAACAGTTCGCACACATACGACATGCGGGTGTTGTCGCCCTCAATGAAGCGAATGGAGTCCTCCAGGGGTGACAGCCGAGCATGTGCCGCCTGGAGCTGGTCCCAAAAGCGCATGTTTCCAATGAGGTCGCGGAAGCGCTGGACATTGGCGACACGCGTGCCAATCTTGTTGCTGGTAGCCTCCTCGTACTCTGCGTCGTGCTTCCTGTCAAGCAGCTCCCGGAGGTTCATGCAGTTATCGAGGATACTGCGGAGCATCAGAGCTACGTAGGAAAAGCGAGTGTCCGGCAGGGTGCGAAGGCCAATGCCAGTGGGGCTCTTGAAGCGGAGGAACATTTGGCGCAGGCGCTCGTGAGATGTGACAAAAACCACAATGAAAGTGGCATCGTCGATGACCTGGTCCAACAGCTTGGCGTAGTCTTCGCAGAGCAGATCCAGCAAGTGCGCGACACAGCCGTAGCAGAGCAGAAGGGGGAATGCAATCTCAAGGCAGTGCAGGGCATTCCTCATGTAACCCACGTTGTCAGCCACCACTGCCGACCATGTGGACTCCTTGCTGCCTGGCACAGTGCCATCACCGGTGAGCTGCGACTTGAAGTGCTCAACATAGAGGTTGGTGTCCTCACGCTCCTCGCCGGGTTTTAGGGTTTAACCCTGCATGCATACCTATACCCGCACACCTATACCGGCATACTCGTACGACCCACTTCCTCATACTAACGCAAACACATGCAACCAAGCTTGTCATCCGCCCACACACATCTGCCGCACGCTTGCCACACGCCATGTCCTCGTCTGCCATTACGCCCCGATGACTCCTTGATGATAACAAGCCTAGGTTGCATAAACGAACCCATACGCCTGCATGTAACCGACAGCAAAGCCATTACTTGTTTGTACAAAGCCGTGTATGCCCTGGTACACTGTAACAATTTTCTTTTGCTGCAAACATTTTCCTTGCCTACGCTAAAGCCTCTCGCCTAAAGCTTACACCCCCCCCCCCCCCCCCGGGCCGTGACGGGGGTGTCGTGTGGTGGTCTGCGGATGTTAACGGTGGGTGTGCGTGCGGGGTTTGTGGGAGGTACTGGGGTTGGGCATGGCAGGTTTGAGGGACTGTCGGGATATGCGGAGGGAAGTATGTAGCCATCCGATTGAGTGTCTTTGGAGTTTCCTACAGAGGCGGATTGCAGTGGCGCTCGGAGGCGGAGGGGGTTTGTCCGGGGGTTGCTTGTTGGGGCGGAGGACCGTGAGGCTATGGGTGGCTTCTAGTAGTGTGAGTTTGTGCATGGTGTCGCTGCGGCTGAGGGTGACGGGGATGATTTCAATCGGACACTGCCATCCTTGTCGACGTAGGGCGCTCACCATGTGTTGGTATTTTTCGCGGATGATAGCGTGCACAGTGGCATGATTGAGATCAGTACAGTATTTGAATTATTTCAGTATTTCGATTATCTGTAGTTTTTGGACTGCTCTGGGATCGGTGTGTGTTTCGGTGGCCGGGTCCCAATCGAATCCGACGATTCGTACTGCGTCCGGCTTGCAGTGTTTAGGGCGGAGATGAGGGGGTAGCATGGTCTTGGGGAGCAGGGTGGGTGCTTGATTGGGCGGCACTGGGACCTTCGGTTTCCCCTTCTTGGGCGTCTGCTAGGCGGTCGGGGATGATGATGCACGGGACTCTGTGTGTGATTCTGTCGGTTAGGTCGGAGATCTGGGAGTCTCTATTGGGGGAGGAGAAGTCAGCCACAGGCATAGGTAGTAGGTAGGTTTGTTGCCCGCGTCCGTGCGTGGATAGTACGTGCCAGCGACCGCGGTTCACGACTTCCAGCTCGTTGAGGAGGAGTTTAAGCGTGCCGTTGTGTCGGTCTGTCTTAAGGCCGGCCATGGAGGGGCAATTGCCTGCCATGTGACCGTTGCTAAGGTGCTGTCCGCATTTCCCGCATGTGAAGGACGGCTGGCCTTTGCGTCTCATTCGGCTTAATAAGCTGTTTCCCACATCAATTCCAGCATGTGGATTCTTTCCATCCGAGGTGGTGATGTCCGAGGGAGTGACGAGGTCCGGCATTAAACCTGTGGCTAACGCATGGTCTATGAGGTGGGAGTGTAGGGTTTCGTCGGAGGCGTCGCAGCCTATTGTAGCGTTGGCGTGTTTCCGAAGGGCGGTTTTCAAGTTGTGGGGCGTGTGAGTGGTGGTCGGCGCGCCTTGGCATAGGTTCAGCCACACGTCATCGGTTGGCTCGGGAGTTGCGCCTACGGTTACGATAGCGTCAGGTGGGATTGTCCCGTTGGCTACTTCGCCGGCGGTGGTGTATGCTAGTTCGTTGCCTTCGACCCCAATATATGGACTTTGACTTTCGGGAGGATGGTTCGGAGTCCCAAATCCGCTCGGTGTCGGAGCTGGCGTACGATAAGTTCGAGTAGTATGACGAAGTAACTTGACACCCCGGCGCTGATTCCCACCGCTCCGCCGCGATGAATACGGGAGCCGTCGGTGTATGTAAAGCGTTTCGGGTCGTGCCGTCTTTCCTGGGTTATATGGACGGGGTTGGTGATGTCAGCGGGCGGAGTTCCAGTGCGGCTGGTGGTATCTGCCAATCGCGAGGCGGTCTGGGAAGACGGGGGCGTGTTGTTGCGGCTCGTCTTGCTGCGTCCGAGCCTATTGGTCGTTGCATGCTGGTGTTAAGGTGGAAGTGCGGCGTGCGGCCGGGGTACAAGACCCTGAGGGCAGCCGACATCTTGGTCGAAGCTTCCGCTGCGTTGACGTTTGCGAGATATAGGGGGCGGAAGCCACCAAGTACAATGCCGCCGGCCAGTTGGTGCCAAGGTCATTGTTTGGGGCTGTCGTCTCGGTGTGTTGGTCTGGGGACCGGAATTTGGTGAGGTCCGCGGGAGCTCGCACAATTTCTGCATGTAGGGGTGGTTGAGGAAATTAGCTTTCTTGTAGGATGCGTCTATCCACTCGGGAGAGCACCGTGGCGGTAGACTCGTGCCTCTGAGCGTGCACGCTACAATGCGTGTGTTGCACCGCTTTCAACATATATTTGTCATCGTATTCGGGGTTGGCGAGGGACATTTCAGCACACAAGTCCAGGTCGTTGGGGGGTCTAGCGCCGAAAACTACATCTTCGGGGTACATGCTATGAGACTGGGAGGTGTAGATCGACTTGTTGAGGGGGTCGCTGAAAAGTTCTGTGCGGGCATGGAGGGCGGTAGTCATGATTGCTAGTGTAGTAAAGCGGTCATCCGTGGCCCATCTGTTTCTTCGGATTTGGTGCTTGGAATTGTCGACGGCACTCGTAAGGGTGCCCACTCTGCCCATGGAGCGCGTAAACCTCCTTTGCAAACGTCTTATTTGTTCGGTCCGGTCAGAAGAGAAAGTGAAGGTGTTCGACCCTTCGGCGGTCGAGGGTATGGGAGGCTGTGCCGTCCGGCTTGTGGAGCACTAGTTGGTGTGCATCCCGGACGCTGAAGTGGAATTCCCCGTAGGCAAGGAGTCCAGGTCCGGATTGATGGCGGCGAGTCTGATTTCCACTTGGTGTTTTGGGGGGTGCCACGCGGCCAGTTGAGCGGGGAGAATTCCGGGGTTTCGAGTATGGTTCGAATGCGATGGCTTGCATTGAGAGCGCGCGGTCCAGATTTCGTATCCATAATGGATTCAGCTAGTTGCCATGCTGTTCCCATTTTGACCTCGAATAGGTGGGTGGTGTCGTCCGGGTTGTTTTTAAGGACGCATTTGGCACACTTGGCATCCGTGGCGAGCTAAGCGGGGTGGACCACGTTATGGCCCGGTCGCTTCCGTGACCCGCGCACGCAGCTGTCGGCGCCAACGGGCCGCCTCTGCACGAAGTGCCTCAGTTACTTCCGCGCGCGGCGCCAATGGACCGCCACTGCATCATGTGTCCCGGTCGCTTCCGCGGCCCGGGAACGCAGTTGGGCTGCCGCTGCACGTTGTGCCTTGGTTGCTGTCGCAGTCTCGGGCACGCAGTTGGTCGGCGCCAACGGGCCGCCACCCTACCATGCGCCCCGGTCGCGTCCGCGCGGCATGTGCACGCACTGGTCTGCGCCAACGTTTTTTGGCAATGGCGATGTTAGGCACAAGGCTAGAACCACCGAAACACCTCAACGCACGAAAGGGGGGGGGGGGGTTGGGGGGGGGGGGGGGGGGGGGGGGGGCAACATGTTGGCAGTGTAGCTTCCGTCTGTCGCATTTGCACGCGCCCTCCCGGTGGTGGGTGGACATATGCATGGGATGTACATGGCGCGTTCAAGCAAGTTTGCGCCCAATAACTGCATGTGTGCCAATTATACTTTATGTTTAACTTCATGTTCAATAACTGCCAGCGTACTGGGGGGGGGGGGGGCGTTTGAAACGGCCGCAACCCCATTATTCAACACATGTTCCACTGATATTGCCGCATGACAGATGCTGCGCGCGCACCGCACACCGTCGCATTGTCTAGAGCACACCATGTGCACGCCCTTTCACGAGTTTCCCCCCAAATAACGACCGCAGCGGCACAGGTTTTGCGTGGGTTCATCGACTAGAAACGCCCCAAGCTAACTTACATCCATATGAAAGCATGCACACTTTTGTGGCCTGCCGTAGTACAATGACAGTACCGACTACGACTGTGTATTATATGTTGAAATATTGCCATATGCAAAGGCAGACCTTTTGCCGTCTGTCTACTGATATATTCTTTTCTCCTTGGTGACGCTCTGGGCAAAGATCGTGCTGCTACATGTTCAGCCTGGTCTGTCAACCAGTGCCGACAACAGCAATTGTGTATATATGAAGTAACTTGACAGTTGATTCAGCGATGCGTCGATTTTTTAGAAAATTTTAAAGGAACGGGTTCTATATGACTGGCCTACATACAGTTCCATGAATTGCATTGCCAGCGCTTTGAAGTAGCGACTATGAACTCGCGTGTGGCTTGCATAGAAGTTATCAGGCGCAGCGTTTCGAGCGGCGGCTCACCGGATTACAGTACTTAGTAGTACATGTCAGTAGATAAGCGCTTGTGACGACTAGCGAGTAGCATTTTTTTTCCTATTACCAGCAGCGAGTAGCGAGTAATCCTTACCAGTGAGTGGCGAGTAGCGAGTACCAGTAGCGGGCTCCACCAGATTATAGTACTTAGTAGTACATGTCAGCAGATAAGCGCTTGTGACGACTAGCGAGTACAGTACCATTTTTTCTCCATTACCAGCAGCGAGTAGCAAGAACCAGTACCAGTACCTCCCAACCGTGAGATCGTAATCGGACGGCTGTGTAATTAAGAACCGTGGGCGGGCGGGAATCGCCGCGGGAGGGCGGGCGGGTGGATTATAGTACTTAGTAGTATATTCCAGTAGATAAGCGCTTTAGTCATGCACCTATAGGCCCGATCCGCCGTATACGGGTACCCGTACGGCAATAAAGCTCACCGCCGAATAAAAATCGACGCTTCGCTGGATAACCAATAGCGGGTAGCGACAACATGTATCACAATTCTCATTATCACACTGAAGCCCCGCCCTTTGCACCACCGCTCCACAAGCTGATTCTTGTCTGCCGTGGGCAAGACTGTCGCATTGTACGTGCCGCTCAAGAATGCCATATTTCCGCAAACCTTTCTTGCAAGTGCGCTACTGCGGTACTAACCAACGATGGGGTTGTAGCTGCTTATTGCCCAGCTGGGAGGCGGTGATGCCCTCTAGCTACTACCTGCAGCTCCATGTATGGTTTCCCTCTCTCTCTCTCTCTCTCTCTCTCTCTCTCTCTCTCTCTACAGACGGGAAGAAACGACCGCTTCCTGCTTATTGCCATGGTAGGGGTTCCTAATGTAGAATGCAAGCCCAGATGGCGCCACAGTAACAAGGCGGCAGCAAGGCAATGCTGATATATCATGCACGAATTTCTATGCGCAAAGACTTATGTGGACTGGTGAACACGCGTCTTGTTGTGGTACGCACTATCATCTATCATCAATATATACGGCGTATTGACATGTTCGCTAGTACTACAGGCGTCGGCGCATGTATTTGCAAGAACCATGATTGTTGTGTACAAGCCTCAAACTGGGCTTGTACGCAACCCAGACGAGCATTCGGTTTCATATAGGCATCTTGTTCTAGTAGGAGATTTCTCCTACTCATACCGGAAAACCTCGATTCCTGGTAGGAGTGCTCTCGCACGGATTTCCTACCGGAATGTTGACCGGCGAAGACAAACTGCTGAGGTCGGCGTTGGTAGCCATTGTGTGACATGCCTCGGCGTGTGCGGTCTGCTCGTGCTCGCGCAAGTTGTCAACTTCTTCGTTCCGTTGCGGCCCACGAAACTCATGGCGTATATGGTGCGCCAAATTTTTCTCCTATACGGGGCTAAAACGTGGTCTGCGGGTACTTATCATACCACGTACGTCTTACCTGGTACAATGGAGACGTCCGCCTTAGTTATGCCACAGGTTTGTCTACATTTGACCCCTGACAGGCATAGCAAGTTCTCATTCGAAATGTTCTTATTACCGGTCGGGACCCGTACCGGTACCCATGCAGGTTACACATTAGCAGTAGGCCGAGCAGCAGCCCCATCCCGGCAGCAGCGAGAACGTAGTGTCTGGTATGCCCAGGGTGCCGCAAAGGGCTGTAAGTGGAACCTATAGTTGTGTGTGTGTGTGGGGGGGGGGGGGGGGGGGGGGGGATTTCATCGGGATTCCGGAGAATTGCTGCAGTTCGCTTTCGACAGACCGAGTGGAACACCCGCCGACAGCGTGATATAGAGAACATGTTCACTGACCTTTGACCTATCCTCTTTGGCGAGCAAGTCGCCGCTTGTGTAGAGAGAAGACCCAAGGCCGACCGCGCATGTGAAAGGGTCAGGCATGCCAGTCCCGGGTGGTGGGGCATAGAGGTTGGTCAGGCTGGGGCGGGGAATGGAGGATGGCGAAAAAGTGTGATGAAGGAGCGAAGTGCTCTCCGGCACATGGATTTACATACACCCGCGCGGGGTACATGCAGAGCATCGCCGTCATCGTTGGTGCAAAGGCAAAGCTAGGCGCACAGCGCTTAGCCGCTCTTCTTGAGGTACTCCTTGAGCACGGACAGGCCCTCGGACTCGTCACCGAAGTCAGTCACAACGGCGCAGGAGCAGCCGACGACCTTGCGGGCATTGCCCTCCTCGTCGATCTTGCACAGGCCGGCGTACTCGCCAAGCTGCTTGTTGCTGGGCACGGTGATGAGGTCCACGTTGCGCTCGTGGCAGAGCGCCTCGATGAGCTTGGTATAGTCGGGCTGGTTGCAGTCCTCGGCCAGCACGCACAGGCGGGCAAAGCCCTCGCCCTTCTCGATGGCGCGGCAGGCCTCGTGCAGGCCGCGGGCGAGGCCGTCGTGCGCGAGCGCCTTCTTCAGCACCATCTTCACGGCGGTGTTCACATCCATGGGCCCGGAGGGCACCTCCTCCTCAGCCACCACGGGGGTCTCCTCTCTGCAAGGGGGGGAAACAGGGGGGAGGGGGGTCAGCCACCCATTGCGGCACCATGAGCGCAGGGTGGTGATGGGGGGCATCAGGGGTTGCCTGCGACGCCCTAGAACTGAGTGCTGGGCGTTAAGGTCTTCCAGTTCACTGCAGTTTCATGCATCTCCAGAGGTAAGGTAGTAAGTGGGAGTCTAGAAAAGGGGGGCAAAGAAAGGGGCAAAGAAAGGGGCAAGGATGGGCCGGGAACAGAGGACTCTAAAGTGTCAAGGGCACAGGGCAAGACAGAGGGGGGGGGGGGGGGTCTCACCCGTCAGACATTTTTCCTCGACAGGTAGAGCTGTCTCAAAGTCTTTTCGTCCTAGAGGATGTTCCTATGAGAGAGGAAGACAGGGGGGCGGGGGGAGGTCAGATGTGCTGGCGTACAGCAGGCAGATGGCAAGCCTGCCTGGCAGCTGAAGAGGCAGAGATGGCAGCACTCAGAATCGCCATGGCGGAAGGGAAAGTGACTGCGGTGTGGTGGACCTCAAGTGGTGACCAGGCAGGCAGCTACTCAGTCAGGCTTGGACGCTTCGCTAGCGAACCCAGCCTGGTGGGTTTCCCAGAAAAACAATAATTTGAAGTACAAGGCGTAAATCGCGACCGGCATTACAGAGCCGCGCGGCATGTTCCGGTGCGACAGAAATTTACGGCGATTTCCCGTAATGCAAGGAACGCCCAACCTCGGACGAATCTGGGCAGTTGAAGGAATAAAGGAGACCTGGTCACCCTGCCCCATCTACGCTGGGGGCCACCAAACGAATCCCCCCCTTTCCCCTCCATTGTCCGCGTGGATTCCAGCGGCATGCCTGCGTTTCCTGCGCGCCTCGCACATTTGCTGCGACACGGTGCTGCCCCTGGCCCAGTACACTTCCCGGCGGTGCGGCTGCTGCGAAGATTCTCGGTGGCGGCGGCGAGGGCGCGCCGGATCAGGCGGCGAGCCTGCCGCTAAAGCCAGCGCGGGAAGGGCCGGCGATACGCTGGGGTGGACTAGCGTGACTGGTTGCCTGGAGGGCGGGGCCGGAGGGCTTGCTGAATCACCTGTGGGTTGAGCGTAGAGGGTGGTGGGCGAAAGGGGGACGTCACGGGCGCCTCCGCTCACCTTTCCGCACCGGCCGCCGGGGCGCGAGCCGCCGCGCCGCCGCCACCCACGCTCCTGACGGCACTTCCCTGACGACGAGCGACTACGCGATGTCATCGGCGGGCGGCGGCCGCCGCCTGCCCATAAACTACTGCTGATGGAGTTGGCGAAAGTATCACGGAAGTATATGCACACGAAACGCAATAACCACGCATACATTCCGAATTCAGTCGCGGGAACCAGTTGGCAGCAGAGCTTATTGCAGACATGCCGCCTGCCGTGCTGCGCGACGATGATACAGGGTTCTGCTTAAATGTAGGCTTTTTCCTCCCCCAGTACTTTGCGTGCATTCTCTTGACGCTCTCCCTTTTTGTTTTGTTTTTTCGCCCCCGGGACAGGACTGGCACCAGTGAAACCCTAAACGCTCTCCCTGTAACCAAAAAGTACAATGATACAGGGTAGGCGGCGATATGGCTTGCGCTAGGTCTTGCTGAATGCCCCGCCCAACCAGTCTTTGGGTTAGGGCTGCGCGAGCACCGTGAAGAGCACCTGTCTAGATTATCCCAGGAGCCGCTAAATATTTACCCACTGAACACATCGCTGCGTACGTCTAGATTGTCCGGCAGTCGCTACCCGCAGCGGCACCGGCGATAGAACGCCATCAGCCCAAGACGGCTGGGCGATATCAGGTCACTTCAGGTCGTCTGCTCAAAACTTCACCCGTTGTCACGTAAATATACGCCCGCAGTCCAGGCGCGTAGTGAGCATCGGCCACAGCTGACGTTCTGCTACAAACGACAAGGCGATAGCTGAATGCTATGAACTTTGTTGCTTTCCAAGCTGGTGCATACCCTAGTACGAGTAAAGCCGTTTCATGGGATCCCACACGTCGCACCCTGATCGTCCAACGGCAGTATAGCCATACAATTGTCCCACTCTGCTGGCAGTCAACAATGGAAACGACGGCGGTCCATGCCGCGGTGCCGGCGCGCGGCAGAAAGAAAACCGCGAATAGGAATCCGCCCTGCCTGCCTGAGGTCCAATGTAGACAGAACCGAGGCACTTGTTCGTGGTATGTGTTGCTGATGAGCCCGATATGAGAAGGGTGTGTGCAGGTGTGTCGGCACTCACAGATACAATAGTACAGTCAGTGGCATACTGAAAAATAATGATATTTATACAAACCATTGGTTTTGTGCCCTTCCCAATAAAACAGACAATAGGGTACTGTAGCTAATCAGATGCAAAGTTCATGACATAATGCTGAAAAATATTTCTTGAGCTGCGAACTCGAGAGTACTGGAAATTGGCACGGCATCACGCGGCTTCCCATTTAAATAATCAAACATCGGAGCCCTGGCTGCAAGCGCACAGCATTATCGAGCCCCCCCCCCCCCCCCCCCCCCAGCCTTGACATGATAGCAAGTCAAGGCACGCCCCCTCGGTGGCGGACTGGCTTGAAGCTGTTTGCCGCGGCATAACATCGTGCGGCTAACTAATCCGCGTACGGGTTGCGGCACTGCTGCTCCCCCGCGCCGCAGTGGCTGTCCCTCTGCAGCGCCTCCTGCCCCGCGAGCGCCTTCTCCTGCTGCTCCGCGAGCGCCTCCAGGTAGGCGCGGAGCGCGCGCTGGCGGGAGCGCGAGTAGCTGGTGGTCTTCTGCATGGAGCCGCCGGTGAAGCGGTACCAGTACAGGGAGTGCGCCACCACCATCAGGTTGTACCCCTGCAAGCAGCGGAGGCGGCAGCGGGCGGCGGGTGTGAGCCAAGCCACTACAGAATCTCCAACACTGCACCACTTCATCCAGCTGCGTGACAGAATCATTGTCACAGTCAGGGCGGCCAGGCGGGCCGGAACCTTGAGAGCAGCGCGCGAGTAGATCTCCCAATCCTCGTACCCGATCCCGCGGTCCTCGCTGTAGCCCCCAATCTTCAGGAACGTGCTCTGCAAAGAGCAGCCGCGGGGAGCGGAGTTGATTGGCAGATGGGGAGACCGGTGGGGCGGGTAATCCGAAGCGCGAGCACGCAAGACGCCAGAATCCAGCAAGGCGTTCCCAGTGCAAAGACTTCGCGCGGATGTCGCCATGCAGGCTCAGGGGCGTCGCACCTTGCGGAAGAAAGAGTTCGCGTCGCCAAAGCAGTTCTTGAAGATTCCCACATCCGCAGAGCCCCTGCGAGCACGGCGGCACTGCGTCAGGACGCACAGCACCGGGCGGCAGGTACTCCTCCATATGTCCCAGCGGGAGAGCTCGAGTGCACGACTCCCTCATTGCTGCGTCGTCTCCGGAGCACGACGGTGACGAGAGTCGATTGTGGTCTCTCGTCGAATTTGGTCTAGCGAAGAGCGACTAGGTGTCGTTTCAAGACGCTCGAGAAATACCGCTGGATTGGTCGGAGACGTTCGGTGAGTCGTCGGTCTTCCAGAGACATCGGGATTCCAGCCGACTACGAGTACGCGCGAGAGCCGGCCGAGGCCGAGGCCGAGACCGAGGCCGCTGGGGTCCGTGCGGCAGGGCGGGAACTCACCCCAAGAAGACGAATGAAGGGGAGCGCTTGAAGTTTTTGTCGAGACCCTGCGGCAGCTCGATTTGGCTGCACATGGGGACCTTGACGGGCGGCAGCGCGGGATAGTTCTCGCCCCACACAAAGTCCACGAAGGAGGTCAGGATGTCGGCGCCGGTACTCTCGGCAGCCTGCACAAAGTACTCGACCTGCACAACGCGCGGCGGACGTCAATGGCGTGCGCTCGCGGGGGCTTGCCGGCACGACCTCGGGTCGAGTTTCCAAAAGGCATCGAGCAAGCAGTGTTGTGTCGACATGGAGGTCGGCGCTGTTGTGCAAGACCGGGCTGACCAGGGAGATGATCAAGTTGCCCTCTCCCCCCCGGGGTAGTCCGGATTGGTTGAGCGCACCTCGAAGGGCTTGGCCACGTTGTCGTCGTCCATGAAGAGGATGTACTCGCCGCGGGACTCGCGGACGCCGCGGTTGCGCGCGGCGCCGAGGTAGCGGTTCTTCTCGCGCAGCAGCGACCAGCCGCGCTTTGCGAAGTCGTACTGCTGCTCTACTTGGTCGAGGACGGCCGGAACCTGGGGGCAGCCGCACAGCCGGGCGCAGGGTGAGACCGCTCGCCTTACGCCGCCGCCTATATTTCATACATGAAATGCGGCGGCGTGCATGCGTGGATGTATTCATGCGCAATTTTTGCGAATTGAGACAAGCGCTATTGCGACAATTCCAAGGGGAGCACGCGGGGCAGGGCGGGGGGGGGGGGGGGGGGGGGGGGGCGGTTACGTCTGCATTCGGACTGCCATCATCAACCACCACCAGCTGAATGTTTGGGTACGTTTGCTCCGCCACACTGGCGACGTTCGCCGACAAGAAAGGGGAGACAGCACGAGGGCGGGGGGAAGGGGGGGGGGGGGGGGGTTCGTCAAATTTCGGGTGAAGCTGGCTCATACGTGGATTGCCGCTTGGGCCAGGGGTTGTGGTCATTTCGTGCCGGGAGGCGAGTCACGGAGAACCCCTCACCTCCGCACAGCCAGCGGCAGCAGCTTTGGGCGATTGTAGTGCGTGATGACGACCGTCACGAGGGGCCGCTCGTACGGCGGGAAGAGCGGCGTGTACTGATGAAGCCCCTTCAGCCGGCGCGAAAACGCCTCGTCTGGGGCGCCGGGGAAGGGGTCGGGCACGTAGCCACTCAGGCGGCGCGTCGGGTGTCCCCAGAGGACAGCCGGCTATCCAAGCGGGGCGCTGGCCTTAGTTCAGTGGCCGATCTGTTTACTCGTAAGACTTACCGAGCGTTGACCATCGACGTTCAACGGCCGAATGTCCTTCGTCGACCGGCCGACTACGCTCGAGATGAAAAACATACTGTGACGACACCGACTATCAATACAGCTGGTCGTCGCCACGGGCGGCCGATAGTCAAACCGCGCACACGAATTTGTTTGACCGCGGTTAAAGGTTGCGCGCGCACCGTTGTGGCTCTCGAGAGCGTAACCCAGCTGCTGCGCGGACCAGCGCGCCACGCGCGTGGCCTGGCGCGACGCCACCTCGCTGCGCCAGCCCGTCTCATTGTTCCGGCGCGTCTCGGCCTGCCAGACAAAAGACGCACGCCCTCAATGAGTAAGAAATCCCGGGTATCCGCTACCTGGCGGCGCAGTGTCAAAATGTAATATTTCTTAGCTATAAGAGAGTTTACATATATATGAGGGCAGACGAGGGCCATATTTGGCGGCATGGCCACCCTGCTCGGTGGCATGCCCTGCCAAGCGGGGCACCGACCTTCGCCTCTGCCCTGATGGGGTCGCCTTTCAGCTCCGCCGCTGGGGGGCGCGCCCTGACAGCCTCGGCAGAGGTGGTGATGACCACGCCCGCCACCATCTTGCTGATGGTGCGCGGGGCGGGGTCCTCCGCGTCCTCAATGCCCTGCGCGGTCGCCGTGGCCGCAGTCAGCATTGGAAGGCACATTATCCTGCACTGAAATGGCTTGGCCCTTCCATGTGTGTAGTATTTCCTGTCGTTTCTCAATCTCGATGCTCACAGACACACCACAAATGGCCCTATCAAGTGCTGATGGGAACCTTGCCGTAGCCAGGCAGTGGTTTTTTACATCATTGTTTATACTATTGTTTAACATATCATCGTTTAATAGGTCATATTAAGATATAATATGAATGTGTGATATATCACATCATATGCTGAAAATGTTTAGTACATATCATCATCGTTGTTTATTACCCCCATGGGAGAGAAGAAAATCTCTCAGGAATCAATGAGAAACACTACAAACAATCATCGACCTCGATCGACTTTTGACTAGAAGCTGCAATATAATGATTACTTTTGAGACCTCCGAACCCGATTCGATGGGGATTGAAGTAGCAAAGTGATCAGGCGCATTTGGGGACGGCTGATGGGGACCTGGAAGAGCTCCGTGGCGGTGCCGTCGTAGGTGAAGACCTCGCGCCGGATGTGGTGGGTGTGCCACTGCAGGTGATTCAGCCACGTCGCTACAAAGGAGGGCATACATGATTCAGAAGGTCAGCCGCGTGTCAGGCCGGAGCAGTCCTGGGAGCTTGGATGGGTCGACACCCGCGCAGACACAGGGGATGCACGCGGGGCGGGCGCACCAGAGGCGGTCGCCAGCTCCACCTCGTCCTGCGCCGACTGCAGGGCGGCGCGGCGCCCGTGGAAGGCGTCCAGCATGGCGTGCATGATGGCGTCGGTGTCGGTGGGGCTGACAAACGGCGAGGCTGCCGGGTCGCTGGACGTCACAAACGTCTCGAGTACCTGCCAGCGGCAACCAGAGAGCGCACGTCAGCCAGCACGCAGCGCATACAT
This sequence comes from Tetraselmis striata, assembly GCA_006384855.1. Taxonomy (NCBI): domain Eukaryota; kingdom Viridiplantae; phylum Chlorophyta; class Chlorodendrophyceae; order Chlorodendrales; family Chlorodendraceae; genus Tetraselmis; species Tetraselmis striata. Next base: position 375,969 of record VCJN01001862.1, read on the forward strand.
TCTCAAAGCAGCCGCATCCGCAGCTGCAGTGTGTCAGCAACATGGCTTGTTGAGATGTACTTCTTCTGTCAACTTGCTTAGCCCCCCCCCCCCCCCCCCCCAACACCAACACACCCACCCACAGGTGTCTGTGTGCGGTCCGCTATTTGAAAAGCGATAGAGAGAGAAAAGGGACACTGCGACATGGAAACCACTGATCTCTGGTGACTAAAGAGCATCACGGAGCCCAATCAATTATTACGGGGAGAGAGAGAGAGAGGACTTTCTCAGTTTTTTGTACTGTTGAATATACGAAGGTGGTCTGGAATAAATGAGAAGGTAGCGCGTGCCAAGTGCGGTCCACAAACATAGCCTACTCAAGCAAGGCGCATTGGCTCCAAAACTACCGGTGCGGACAGATTAACATGTGAGCTATCACACCCCACCGCCACGGACTCTTGCCATTCAATATACGTTTATCGAATCAAGCAGTCACGGACGGACGCACCTTCGCGGCGTCCCCTGCTGCGGTGAGCACCGTGGTGGACCCCGCGGCCCGGGCGGCTGCCTGAGCGGCCACGACCCGGCGTACCAGCACCATCGTGGCGCTGCCGCGGAAGCGCGAGGCCTGCATCAGGACGGTGCGCCCCGGAGCGGAGGCGTGCTCCACTGCCTTCTCCGCTGGCCCGCGCGCGACCGCCCACTCAAACGCCCAGCGGCTCTTCTTTGCGAGGTGCTTGATCTGTCGCGCTGCGTGCGGCTCCGTCTTGGGCTGCGGACAGGTGGGACAGGCGCAATCGGGGGTCGGTTCCCGATATCTCGTGGGTTCATGCCCAGGTAGGGGGAGACCAAGAATCCTCCCCAGGAGAGCCAAACGGAGGGATGTAGAGAGTCGAAAAGCAAGGAACTGCCGTCTTTCCCGGGGGGGGGGGGGGGGGGGGGGGGGGGTCGCAAGGGTTGCAAGAAACAGGGCGCACATCAGCACCCAGGAGGAAGAAGGTGAACGCCGTGCTGTTCAGCGCCTCCTCGCCCAGCATGCCGGACAGCTTGGTAGCCGTCTCGCAGGCCGTCAGCACGTCGGCTGTGACGTACTTGAAGCGGTCCAGGTCGGCGTCGTCCTCCTTGCTGACCTGGCAGGCCAAGGTTTAGGAGGGCCACAAGGAGCACGCAAAGCGAGTCAACAGATGCGCCGCCGCCCTCTTATAATATTGCTGAAAATCCCCCCCCCCCCCCCCCCCCCCCCCCCCCCACACTCATTGGCAGTGCAAAACACAGACCCGGGCAGAACCTCTCCTTCGTAATTAATCTGCATGCTGCACGGATACCACCCTCACTCTCCACAGACATGCACACCTAAACATGTACGGGTGCCGGCGGACCTTTGTGAACCCTTGTTATAAGCCTAGAATTAGGCTTGCACGCAACCCATAGGAACACTCGCTATAGTTTTGTCTGGAACTGACCTCAGGCAGGTAGGGCAGGTTCTTATTCACAATGCTCTAGTTACCACATCGGCGCCGGTATCCTTCACACATTGATATGTGCATGTGATTGTCGGTGCTGGCTCTCTAACAAAGAAAATGTCATATTATAATAAGGAACAGATGCATAGTGGCGGCGCATGTGCCCATCTCTCCCCCTTTCCATTCACCATTTCACTGACGAAGTAGCGCGCGCACCGTGCGGCTGACTTGGCTGTTGGCATTTTTGCCGCTGGACACGCTCTTCCCCAGCACCCCGCTCCCGGGGCCCTCGATGATGAACACAAACTGGCGCGCCGCACCCTCCGCCAGCGGCGCCGCCCCGCTCGCGCTCGCCTTGGCGGCCTCTATCTGACGGACATCGGCCAGAGGCAGCGGCTGCGGCAGGTTGAACGTCGTCCACGGCATCCTGAGCCACGGTGAGGCGGCACGCAGGTCAGCCATCCAGCTCCCGAACAGGAGCAGGGGCTTATGCAGGCAGGAAGGCTCTTGCAGGCGCGAGGCAGCTGCGACCTCCAGTTGCGGTCCTTCATCCACTGGTCGAAGTAGGGGGAGGAGGTGATGACGTGGTCCACCAGCCGAGCGCTCTCGTGCTCGATGAAGTTGATCTCCAGTTCGTCCACATTCTGCGCGCCGCAGGGGTGCGAGGCGCCGCGCCAGCATCAAGACAGCGAGCGGCGTACTGAGGGGGGTGCGGGCTGGGTACTGCACGGAGGATGGAGATCGGTAGCCAGGAGCGGCGGCGCGCACCTTGAGCCCAGGGCCGCCGCCCTTGGTGGTCAGCCACAGCAGCGGGAGCTGCGAGCTCATGATCAGCAGCGTGTCGCGCAGCCCAGAGACCGGGATGTCCTGCAAGAGGAGCACAAGAGAGTTGTGGTTAGCACCGCCCCAGCTGCAGCTTCCGTGCAACCAGTGCGATCTTCACCGCCGACGGCGCTGCTGAACTCAAAGTAATCCCACGTACAGGTGCCACAGCACCACCGTATGAGAACCCTCAAATTGGGCTTGCATGCAACCTATTAGAACATTTGCTATAGTTTTACGAGGGTTTCGTCTACATTTGACCTCTGGCAGGCAGAGCAGGCAGGGCAGGCTCTCATTCGAAGTGTTCATATCACTGCGTTGGCACCCATGGTCGGTACCATAAATACAAGTTGGGTCCTGGGTTCATTAAAACACATATTATTTTTCGCAAAGGCGAAAAATGAAGACGGATGCAGGCAGAGGGAAGAACCATGGAACACTCGCGAAGGCACCATGGAATACGTTTAACAGGAAGATATCAACAATCACGATGGTGGATATTCCTCATTAGAACGCCAAGAATAAGAAATATACACAATAAACACGATACCTCAAAGCACTTTATGTTTCTGGCTGCCGAAGGCGGTTGTGCGAGGTGGCATATGAGCAGAGGAAAAGGGAAGGGGGGGGGGGGGGGGGGGTGAGAGCGAGGCATGGCGCTTCAGAGACCTGATGCTTTGCCAGTGCGCTGAAATACGGCAGCCCGTGGCCGTCGTGGAAGAAGACGATGTCGAAGGACGGGTTGCCGGCGCTGACCCAATCGGACAGCCAGGCGTATGTCTCAAAGCTCTGCGCCAGGTTGGCGGGCAGGTAGTAGTGCTGCGTGTAGTAGATGATCTGCAGCTGGATGCCCTCCTCCAGCAGCGCCTCCTGCCACACCTCTGCCACAGTTCGCCCCAGGGGGGGGGGGGGGGGGGGCAACAGCAGCAGCATTGCTCCAGTCAGGCGCGAATCGATAGAGAGCAGAATGCCTAGTGGCAAGTGATGACAGCGGGAGGTGCTTGTAGAGAAACTTCCCCACCATGCATCCCCAACTGACATTGCCAGCGCGATCCGGAGTGGAAATCAAGGCCGGGCGGTGTCGGTTATCATGGTACATGCTTCATCAGCACGGGCCGGGCGAGCCCGAGGGCGCGGCGCTTTCCCACGCGCAGAGTCCCCCGGGCGCCCCACTATGGCAGAACCTAGAATGAGAGCCCTGACAACTGCCGCAACCACGACACTGCCCCGACCACGACGCCCGCCCCCTGCTCCCCTCAAATGCTCATACATATCCCGCAAGCAGGTATGCCCGGTGTTGCTGTGGAAAGCGGGGGGTGGGGGGGGGGGGGGGGGGGGGGGGGGGGGGGGGGGGGGGGGTTCGCACTGCGCAGCTCCATGTCGCGCTGCTCGCCCATGTTAAAGATGAGCGTCACCTCGTGCTTCTGCGCCGCCAGCTGGCGCGCCACCGTCAGCCCGGGGATCACCACGTCCTGCGGGGCAACGGAGCAACAAGGGGGGGATGGGTAGGTGACTGACGGCTAGCAGAGAGCTCACACTCAGCATGGCGCCATGCTGAGCCGGCCTGCCTGGAGATGGTGCCGGTCGTGGTGCGTGGGGAGGGGGGCACTGCCAGCACTCACCAGATCATCATGGAAGGAGGAGCCCAGGACCTGCGCGCTGGCGACCGCGATCCGCATCTTGTGCGGCGCCTCCTGCCCGCCCACCTGCACCCGGAACGTGCACACATCAGCGTGCCCCCTCGCCCGCCCAGCGCCCCCCTCCCCTAGCTCATTGGCAGCAGGGCGTGAGAGAGGCGCTGCGAGCGGGGCCAGGAGGGGAGATGGGAAACGAGTCGCACCAGCTCTGTGTAGGCTGGCCGCCCTGGCACCTCATGCTCCAGCTCAAACACGCAGTCTGGGCCGGCAAACCCCCTGGGGCGGGGTGTGTTCATCAGGCAGTCAGTGGTCATCGACGCGCGCTGCAGCAGGCTGGCTGAATGGGTAACAGGCAAGGGGGTGGGTGGGTGGGGGGGGGGGGGGGCCGGGGCTGCGCTTGTGTAGTTAAGCCCCCCCCCCCCCCCTGGCACAGTTAGGTCGCGTATTTTATTTGCACTATGAACTCTTATACACTGTGCAAATATAATATGGCTCCTGTGTGAGATGCATTTCTTCAGGCTTACGGCTTATCTGGCGACTGGGGCCGAGAGGAAGGGGCGGGGCGGCAGGATGGGGCAGGATGGGGCGCCAGCTGACAGGGGCAGGCACCTGTAGCAGTTGCAGATGCCGCGGGTGCAGGCGCCCTGCCGGTAGCACTGGTTGGGGCAGCCGATGGCGAGTGCGACCGGCAGGGGCGCCAGCAACGCCGCCAGCGCCAGCAGCACCAGCAGCGGCCGGCGGCTCGTCATGCCGCTGGGCTGCGTCGCTCCTGCTGCTGCACGCCCTGCAATGGCCCAGTCCAGCCCCCGGTAATGTCAGCCGACAGCGCCGACTGCAAGAAGAAAGTTGGGCGTGCTTCGCAAACGGACCAGCGTCTCGAGCACTGGTACACATCTTCACACTGTCACTAGACACCACCACCGGCGGCTTGCGCCCCCCCCCCCCCCCCCCCTCCCCCCCAACGCGCCCTATGCCTCTGCGCTCCTTTCCCCTGGATCGCGTTCCTGCGCTTGCCGCTGGCCCCGCTGCATTCCCAGGCGACAACGCGCTTGCTCGCCACGACCGACGAGGTTTGACCGGCGAGTACTCTCGTACACGAGGTTGATAGGTCGCGCCCAGCGGGGAAACAGTCCGCCTGGCAAACAGTCCCCTGAGGGGGGGGGGGGCGGGGAGAGAGAGAGGCAGCGGGACGGAAGTCACCTCGCCGGAAGAGTCACAAGGCACCAGAAGTACAGTACGCTACGAGTAGCAGGTGCGAGGATGGAACTCGACTGATCGCCAAGGCGCGCCTGTACCGCGGTCGAAGAGAGTCGAAGAGAGCAACCGCGGTTCCCGACCCGGCCAGTCGCTGGCTGATGTGTTTGGTTACACGCGGTAGGGTCGCTGCCCTGCTGTCCGGCGCGCTGTCGCTACCCGTAAAGGTAGTACTGTATAACAGGGCACCGTATGGCGCGGGTTCCTGTAGTACAAGCAGCAGTTGTAGCATTTGAATGTCCCGCGGGGCGAAAACTAAAAGCATATTTGAGCATATTTGAGCTTTTGTTTTTTCGCCCCCGGGACAGGACTGGCACCAGTGAAACCCTTGCAGCGTCTCTACGACGGCCGTTTAGGCAGCAATCCAGTTACGGAAAGCCCCGGGTAGGCCATATTTGAGCTTATTTGAGTGTTGCAGCTACGCAGCATGTACTGGCAGTACCTACTACCGCACCCGTCCTGGTATATGGACGGCTAACGGACGTGAACCCCGGTACACCTATAGTGCACCTAGGTGCACTAAATAGTTAAATAGAATTTCTGAGCAACGGAGGTCGTCCCAACCGTAACCAACGGTCAGGCCTCGTAGCTGACACCCCAAGGCAGCTGGGATATAGTTTTCGCGGCGGGGGTGGGCCATATATCCACAATGCGCATGCGATGCATGGGCCCAGCAGATCACGGGCTCCGCCGCCGCCACCACCACCACCTGCCCACCATGCGGCTGCCCCTCGGAACGGCCATTACTGTCCGTTTCGGTGATATAACCGACGCCGCCAAGAAGGTATGGGTTGCTGCCCACCCAGGGGAGCCCGTGGCGGGTGTCACGCTGCGCGGCGTCGTCTGTGGCCGCTCTGGCGCGTGGCATCGCGTCACTTTCGCCAAAGATCACCCTGAGATAGAGCGTGAGGTCAGCCTCAAGGCTGCCGCCCTCGTCCCCCCCGCCCCAGCAGCGGCCCCGCGGAGCACATGCGGGTGGGTCCGACCACCGTTGACTTGAAGGAGGTGCAGGCGGCCAACCAGCAGCTGCTGGATGCGTTTGCGGACGCCGATGCCGAGCCCGCTGGTGACTCCGCCGAACCCGACGAATATCCCGCGGCACCAACCCCTCGCCCCACCCCCACCGAGCTTCCGCCGCCTGACTGGGAACCCGCCTCTTGCTACCGCTGTCAGCGTGAGCTGGCCTGAGCGTACCCCCCACGTTCCGGCCACTACCGCCGCAACCACAGTGAGGCGGCGCAGGCGGGCGGGGCATGGCACTTTTGGCAGTGGTTCCCCCTCGGCGCGATGTCGCGCGCCGTCGATGCCATGAACCAGCGCCGCCACACCGAGAAGGGGGGGAGCAGTGTCGTCCCCTTCTCCCTGGCGGAGTTCAAGGTCTTCCTGGCGGTTCTACTCGCGATGACGCTTCACTCGACGGTGTCGCTGGAGGAGCTGTGGGACAACCCTGCAGTGCCCTCCATCAAGGCGCTGCCCACCCGCGATGGCTTCGCTGCGCTGATGACACAGCGCCGCTTCAACGAGTGGCGCGCCTACTTTCGCTTCTGGGGCGACCCTGGGGACCTGCCTGACAGTCGGTACAGCGAGACATGCCAGGACTGGGTGGAGGCGCTGAACGACTACTGGTACAACATGTTCGCCCCCTCGACCATACTGTGTCTGGACGAGACCGTCTTCCAGTGGATCACCCTCTGCGGCAACCTGCACCTCACATGGCTTCCCAACAAGCCCCACCCCCTGGGATGGATGTTGAAGACGTTGGCCTGCGCCATGACGAGCTGCATCATCCGGATGGAGCTGTCTCTACGCAAGCAACTGATGGCGCTGAAGCCGCTGGCGTCTACCTACAAGGCCACCGTGGCTGTCACTCTGCGCCTGACGGAGCCATGGTGGCACACCCAACGCATCCTGGTGGCGGACTCCTGGTTTGGTTCAGTTGCCACAGCTCTAGAGATGTACGCACGCGGCATCTACAACGTCATGGCGGTGAAGATGGGCCACGCTGGCTACCCCAAGCAACGCCTCATTAGTGCTGTGGCAGGAGCGCGCTTGAACTTTGCGTCATTGCAAAAGGAGCATGATGTTCCTGGCAAGCCTGCTGGTGAGCGCTGCATGGTCTATGCCTCCGCCTGGCAGGATACCCAACCCATGCTCCTTGTGCATACATGCTGCAGTGATGCTATCACACCGCCTGTGGAGCGACTGAAGTGCAAGTACAAGGACGGCCGCGTACACAAGTACCGCTACGAGGTGGAGCAACGGGAGAGCCACGCCACCTATCGGCAGCACTTCAACGCGGTGGACATCAACAACAAGCTGAGTGTGGGCCCCCACTCTGTTGCCACTGGCTGGGGCCCCCGTAGTGCTGTGCTCCGGTTCTAACTGTACACCGTTGCAGTGGCCGAATCCAACGCCTACCTGTGCTACACTTCTTTCACCAACAACAAGGACAGCATGACGCGTCATGAGTGGAAGTGCGCCATGGCGGACGCGCTGGTTGCGGAGGGGAGGGCTGAGATGATGGGCTCTGCATCTGGCCTCCACAGCACCTCGCCTGTCCCCCGCAGCCGTGCAACTACCCGCAGCTCAAAGAGCTCTCATTGCAGTGCTCCTAGTCCCTTTGATACTGAGACAGGTGACGGACCCTCAAGAGTGCCCCGCGCGTTTGATGAGGGTTGGCGCACAAAAGGCACCAAGCGCACAGCTACGATGTACTCCGCTCCCAACCCTGAAAACACCCCCAGCAAATACAAGGATGGCAAAGAACGCGCCAAGCGTAGGCAGTGTGTGGAATGCCGCCGCAACCTGGTCCGTAGCATTTGCTCTGACTGCGGCGCCCCTGTGTGCTCATCCCTCTGCACCCGCCCATGCTTCGCGAGGCATGTTGCAGCCCACCTGCAGGCGGATGGCTGGGCCAAGATTGGACCCGCCAACCCTCCCACCATCAACACCAACCGTGTACTGGACATGTAAACTCATCCCTCTGTGTAATCCTATCTTTCTGGGCGTTGATGGTTATCATTATATGAGTGTCTTGCATTTTCAGAAATATTTTACGTATTTTTTTGCATTTTTCTGTCTTTTGTCGATAATTTATCGGCCGCCGTCGACCCCGACGATGGCCGCCAGCACCCCGCCCACTATACCAACATCCCATCTTCCATGGCCAATAGGGACCAAAATGCCCGGGAATCATGGTGGTTTGGGTGCGGCACTCCCCCTGGGTGATAGAGGAATCAGCGCATAATAAAGTTTTTCGCTGAGATTATCGCCGAAATCTGGCCGATATCCCGATTTTAGGGTTTCCAGATGACGGTCCAGAAACCCTTTTAGGGTTTGTACTCTCTACCGCAGCTAGAGAGATGAGTTAGCATCAACATACTGGAAGGACGAGGAAAAACGATTAAACCTTGAGTGTGATATGGCCGGTCGACGACATGTATCTGTTTAGTGAACCCGGGTACACCAATCCAGCGTTAGCCGGAAAGCATATGGTGAAATAAAATATAAATCAACCGCTGAAAGCAGTACCCGGGTACTAAAAAATCAACAAAGCAAGCCACCTAAAGCGGCCCGCATCCTGCGCGAAGCGGGAGGGATGAGTGCGAGTGCGCGCACGGTTCAGGCCACGCGTGCACGTGTGTGCGAGGGTGATCCACGGACGTGCTGTGCAGCTTCGGCAACGGGATGGCGGACGAGCATGCGCCGTCTGATGAGGCAGCGAGCACGCTCTCGAGCCGCCACCAAGTTCAGGACCCCGATGAAATCTCTTGCGAGTAAGGCCTTCTTGTGACGGTGCCTACCAGGGTTGGGCTGCAGTCCACTTTCGAGTAGTGCATGCTGCAGTGCAAGCTCCAGTACTGCATGCTGCAGGCGGGCTTCAGTGCAGGCTGCAGTCAACATGCTGCAGTACTGCAGGCTGCAGTGCAGGCTGCAGTAGCACTGAAACTACTGATTATAGGGAAGGGCGGGAAAGTGAAGGGCAAAGGGGCAGCCATGGCAGATGACTGAGAGGGGCAGCATTGAAGCAATCGTGGTGGAAGATGTAATATATCATTAAATTGCCTACATAGGGGAATTGCCTTCTGTTTGTGTGTGTCCAACATTTGTGTGTGTCCAACGATGATGTCCCAACGCATGCATAGTGAAACATGCGTGATGGCATAAAAATCCCTCTAACCCCCCGCCTCCTCATCCGATGGTTCGGCTCGATACTGCTCCAGCATGGACTCCACTGCTTCCCATTGAATGCGGTTGGCCTCCCCCTGATGGCCACTCCGTCCACGCCCTTTATCTCCTTCTTCAGGGCCTCCTCAGCCTTTGTCTTGAGGTTACCGATGATCTGCCGTGTCAACTGCATGCAACATAGTAGGGAGGCAGTAGCACAGTTATTGAAACAAAAAACAAAGAGCAGCAGCAGCAGTCGCGGGCAGCCACGGCGCAGACAGACAAGGCAGGGGAGGGCGGGAGAGGAGGACATACCTCATGCCGGCCAGGGATGGGCATACTCGGGTCTAGGAACCAGACACAGATTGGAAGAGAGGGTTGTCGACAAGGTGGAAGGGGAGCCGGGCGTACACCATCAGCAGGCCCAATAGCTGGAAAAAGACTCTAGCCTTCAAAGTGTCCTTCTGCTTAGCCTTTTTCGATGACCGGAAACAGTCGGCGATGGTGCCGCCCGCGGCAGGAAGTGACGATGTGGCTTGCGAGGTACGCTTTGACGGCTGGGCGGACGACACGGGGAGCTCGTTGAGCACCTTGTCCGTATAGATGATGTAAAGCTCGCGGTAGGTGGTATCGTGCGATGTGATCCTTCAGCGTACTGTTCCCCTTGCCAAATGAGTAACTGAACACGTAACCCTTGCCACGACGGGCGGTGCGGGCAGACGAGATGCCGCCGAGATGCGCCTCATCAGACCACATCTTAACGTCTCGCTCGTGGTTGGTTATGGCGTGGGGGCCCTCGTGCGTGGGGCAGTGAACCGCCGTGTAGGCCGCCCTTATCGGCTAAGTGGCACAGCCAACCGCACAGGACGTTCGAATTTCTACACTCGTCGGGCGGCATGCTAGTGTCATGCAGCACGAAAAAAGACCATACGGCACGGTTGTTCTCGCGCTTGGTGCCGCCCCAGCAGCCGGCGGCGGCTTTGCTGAGGATAGACGGGGGGGGGGGGGGGGGGGGGTCATTGGGGCTCAGCCCTAAGAGGGGGTCATCTTCGTCGTCGTCGATGAGAATACCGTCGGCTTGCGTCCCAATTGGTGCCGGTGTCACTCTTGCTGAGCTGTTGGCGGCAGTGCTGGCCGCGGCGGCAGCGGTAGGGGTTGTCCTCCGCCATCGCCTCGTCCGCCAGCATCGCCGCTGCGCCCTGCTTCGCGGCAGACTGGTCTCCCTCCATATAATTGACGAAGACTGGCGAGAGGATGATGACAGGTAGATAGTGGTGCATGGGTGAGCGTGAAGTGAGGATAGGTTCGGCTGGTGTGTGTGGTCTGTGCCCCGATGCGGCGACGTGTGATGCTACGAGCGAGTACGGTGCTATCCGCAGCGCTCCGACCGCTGGAACCGTCGCCATATGGCTTATTATCAGTGGGGGCGCCATCCAGACGTTATCCAGTCAGATTTAGGGCACTTTGGGTAACTGCACTGCAGCCCCTTTTCGGGAAGTACTGCAGGCTGCAGTGCAGTAGCTTAACTGCAGGCTGCAGTTTCTGCAGTAGATACTGCAGCCCAACCCTGGTACCTACCATTGACTACCTTTTGTAATCCAAAATGCTTTTGTAATCCAAACCAGTGACTACCGTACTGGTGTGAATTACAAAAAGGGCAGTTCCCCAGAATTAGAAAATCAACACAGCAAGCCGCCTAAAAGCGGCCCGCATCCCGCATAAGGCGGGATGGATGAGTGATGCGCACACGGTTCAGAGTCCATACCGTACTGGTACTAGTACCTAATGGGGGCAGCATGCCAGCATCAGGCCAGCAGTGATACTTGCTACCAGTACCCGGGTACTGACTACTTGCGTGAATTACAAAAAGGCGCTGACTGCTGGTGCGAATTTAAAAAGAAGGTCAGCAACAAATCCACCGCTATGATGTCGGCGGCTACTATAAAAGCAGTACGGTGCGCAGATACTGGATCAGCAACATACCGTAGCAAGCCGCCGACCAAAAGCGGCCCGCATGCGTCCAGCACGAGGCCTAAGGATTAATTACTACTCGTACCCGTACCTGCACCAGTACGGATGAACATCAATAAAAATTTTCGGATATGCTGCTCCGGAATCACAAGTAATAAACCGCCCAGAAATAAAGTGATCGCCTTTTGCAGCTTGCTCATGTAACTTTGTATAATCCTCATATAAAACATACATCATGAATGAACCCAAAACATAGAATAACAAGCTGGGTACCCGGGTACTCGAGTAAATACTCGGTTATCAACATTTTAAAATATCACGACGAGTTGCGGGTTTTGCGCGGGACATAAACCGCTGCGCGTATGGAGACACCCGTAGCGGCAGTGACGCGATTGCGGTAGCACGCGCCTGACCGAGCGGAGGGCCGGCGGCGGCATGCGGGGCAGCAGCGCACCGGATATACGATGACCTGCGCCACAATTGCATAATATACTGGTATAGCAGGGAGGGAGAAATGTACGGCACGAGAAGCCGCGTGCATCGCCGAGGCACACTTCCCTTCCCGGCGCCCACCCTCTCACCTCAACACACACTAGGCAGCGAGGGCGAAAGCCACCGGCGCAGGACTCGGCCTCTGCCCCCCATCTGTGGCGGCGCCGGCGAGCCTGCATGGCTGCCGGCGCTCCCGGCGCGTGCCGTCCGCGTGCATGAGCGGATGCTGCGCGGCGCAGCAAGTGCTGCCGCCCTCTTGGCTGGGTGCCGTCAGTAGTTACGGTTAGTGGTTACGAATCCGGGCTACTGCTGGTCCAGCGGCTCCGAGGCGCCTACCGCCGCCACGAACTTGGCACCGCTCCCGCCCGGGAGACCCTCAACCGCACAAGCCACGCGTGGTGCCACAGGATCAACGGCGCCCCGCGCTTGCGGGATAGGCTCCTCGGGCCCGCAGAGCGCTGCTGCCCGGACGGTGGTCGGCTTCGCCCGCAACGACAGCGACAGCCCGCAGGTACACCGGACAGCACCCGTACTTGTCGCAGGACGTCTTATCCACGACTTATCGCTAACTGCGCGACCTGACGGCTTCGTGGGACGGGTTATAGCGACGTCTGGCGGGCCAACGGGGCGCCGCTACCGCCCACACATGCGAACCCGCGCGGTGCCGTTCGGCCGCCGCACGCACGCTCCAGCGCCATTCGTGGTCCCTGCCGTCAGCACTTTTGGCTCCGGTTGCGCTCCAGCTGGCGTCGTGGCTGCGACCGCTTCTGCTGTGCACTGAAAGGAGAGCAGGGGACTTTACCGCACCTTCCTCGGTGGCAGCACAGTCCAGTGCCAGGCGTCCCCAACCGAGGCGCCTAGAACACTCAAATCATATCAGGAGCGAGGGATTCGCCTGCCGGGGAGCTATTTTCTGCGCACTGCAGAGGAGCCTTTCTCAGGGAGGTGCCCACAATGGCGCCCAGTGGCTTGATGACGCTGAGCGCCTCCAGCCAGAGCCTGCAGTCTGTGGCGTCGGTGTCATCCGGTGGCCCGGGTGACGGGGATAAGATCCGACTACGCTTCAGCTACGGCGGGCGCATTGAGCAGGTGCTCGCTGGCCCCTATTCCAAATCGCCTGTGTTCCACTGTCAGTGACCCCCCCCCCCCCCCCCCCCCCCCCCCCCCCCCCGCCCCCCCCTTCTTGGAGAGGAGTGCCTTAATCGCAATATGTATATCTTCAGTATATCATAAATGCATAACCGCCAGGCAATGCTTGGCCCAGCCAGCGACGGTGGGCGTTATGGCTGAGCTCGGTGCATTCTGATGCGCTTCTCATCTAGTTCCCCCCGATGACAGTTTGCTCAATTGTAGTGCCACCTTTACATGCCATGACAGCATTACATCCGGCGACTGACGCTCAGCGGATGTCCTGATGCTGCCCTAACAGGGCGTAGATGGTGCCTACAAGTACCATGGCGGCCAGCAGTACCTGGACAGCTTGCCGCGCGAGTGGAGCTACGCAGACCTCATGTTCCGGCTGAGCGAGAAGATGCAGCACGCGGTGGCTGTTAAGTACCAGCTCCCTGGGGAGGACCTGGACCCGGATGCGCTCATCTCGGTCACCGACAACAGCGACCTGCAGGTGAACCCCCCCCTTCCCCCCCCCCCCCCCCCCTTCATCCCCCACAACACTCCTCTTGGCTACCACCTACCAGGCTATTTAAAGGGAGAATTAGGTCAGAAAAAAGCATGACTACGTCACGCATATTCCTGCGCAAAGGTGCGAAACACCCATTGCGTTTTGGGCCCAGAACTGTATTTACTTGCACGGTGTATGAGAATCGAAAATCTCTTTCCATGGATTGGTGTCCTTCGCGTACTCACTCCTGCCCTGTCCCCGCTGTTGCTGCTGCGGCGCAGGAAATGTTCGATGAGTACATGCGCGCACTCAGCATGCCAGGCACTCCCGTCAAGACATTCCGCCTGCGCGTCTTCCTCTTTCGCGCACAGGAGGATGTGTACATGCCAGAAAAACTGCAGGCCCTGAGCCGCGGCTCCAGCCAGCGGGACCTGCAGATATCCTCTGGTGGCGGCAGGTAGCTCCCCCCCCCCCCCCCCCCCCGGCCCCCCTTCTCTTCCCCCGCGACCCTTGAAATTGCATGTGCACGAGCAAGCATGTACGTCCCTGCATGCCAGTGCTGAAACGTCCTGCAGCTGATACTAGAACGAAAGCCGATCAACTGCTTTCTAGGCAGAAAGGCTACGAGTTGCCATACAGATTCTGTTCTTGTGGGCCAATCCAAAGCAGCTTGAACCCAGAGTAATGTTCAGTCCATGGGCATCCTCTGTACTCTTTACTTGATGCCCACCTGGAGCTACTATGGCATATCTTAAGCTGTCTTGATTGACGCCGATCCGCAGAGGGCGAACGATGCCGACTGTGCGCATGGACTTTTATGCGCTCCTTGACTCGCCTCGCCTGCCTCCTGGCCGATGTTTTTTGCCGCATGCCCGCGAGGCGAGATGTGACGTACTGTTGCACTGGGTCTCAAAATTGAGTAGCTGCCTTGTACCATGCAGTAGATAAAGATATTGAACCGTGTTGTATGTGTGGTGTGTGTATTCTGATATATGACCAGATAGGCACTGCCATCCCATTCTTTGCCCAGGTGTCAATCGCAATGCTATATGAATCCTGGTTACATGGTTACCGTGCCGTTAAAATGTGTAGCTCTGTATCTCTGAGCTTTAGGCTTGTGGAGCCCTGGCGCGTACTGAGTCGTCAGCGCGTCCCCCTCCCCCTCTGCAAACCTGCAGCCAGCGCCTGCCAAGCGAGCCCCGATACAGCGAGAACGACGATGAGGTCGCTGAGCTGAGGAGCGAGCTGAATGTTGGCAAGCGTGTGTCCTGGAGCTCCTTTGGCTCCACCACCTCCTCCGCCTCGCTTCAGTCTGCCGTGTCCAAGTCGTCCCAGAAGCCCCCGGTGCTGCCCACCCGCCCAGTCGCGCCCAAGGACGCCGTCGCCGCGTGGGAGGACGGCTTCCGCGCGGGCCAGGAGGCCAGCTACTTTGCAGAGGAGTGCATGTGGGAGGAGGTGCTGATGAAGAAGCTGAACCGCGCGACCAAGTACTGCTCCTTCTCGGAGCTGTGCGGGCCGGAGGAGGAGGCGGAGGACGCGGCGGCGGCGGCCAGTGGCAACGAGCTGAGTGCTGACGCGCAGGAGTGGTTTGACACCCAGGCGGCCGGCGAGGCTGACACCGTCATGGCCGATGCGCACCGGCGGCCGATGCTGAGCGTTCGAGACAGGGCGCCCGGCGACGCGCCGCATGCGGCGCCGGCCACTGACCGCGAGGCGCTGTACAGCCAGCCTGAAGAGGAGGAGGAGGAGGAGGAGGAGGAGGGAGTCGGCGGTGGGTGGGAGGCCTGCCAGGCGCCGTACCTGCCCAACCTCGGCAGCGACTTCGGGGTGGTGACAGAGAGCGAGGAGGCTGCGCCCAAAGCGCGCGTCAAGCTACCTAGCCAGCTGGGCAGCGACCTGGGCGACGACCAGTCGCACGTGAGGGTCACCCCGCGGCCTGGCCAGCTGGGCAACGGCCACAATGGTTACGGCAAGCCACCCACGCCGCCGAGACCGGGGTACCTGCTGCCGGGTGCGGGCCCGGGCGTGACTCGCCTGGGCATGGCCGACGGGGCGCACGGCGGCGGCGGCCACCAGCAGCACACGGACCACCCGGTGGACCAGGCGCTGGAGGCCGCGATGCACCATCATCCCCACGGCAGCATGGACCTGTACTCGCCCCCCTCCCCCGGGCTGAACCGCCAGTGGAGCGGCAGCAGCAGCAAGAGCAGCCACAGCGTGCACTACGTGCCGCAGGAGGAGGTGAAGGTGCTGTGCAAGATCGGGGAGGGCGCTTTCGGGGAGGTGAGCCTGGCGACGGCGCCCATCTTCGGCAAGGTGGCCGTCAAGTGGCTCAAGGCCAGCAAGCTGGGCGGGCGGCACAGCCCCGCGTTCTGGCAGGAGGCGGAGCTGCTGGGCAGCCTGAACCACCCCAACGTCATTCGCTTCTTCGGCGTGGTGGTTGAGAGCGTGGCGGCGCAGAACGTGGTGGGCATCATCACCGAGTACATGAGCGGCGGCAGCCTCAGCGCACTGCTGCACACGCCGCCCGGGCTGCAGCTGCCGCCCGTCATCCCGCTGCGTCGGCGCGCGGAGCTCGCGCTCGGCGCCGTCAACGGCATGGCATACCTGCACGAGCTGCGCATCGTGCACTTTGACCTCAAGCCCGACAACCTGCTCGTGGACGGCGACCTGTACACCGCCACAAACGTCAAGGTGGCCGACTTCGGGCTCTCCAAGCACAAGTACACCTCGTACGTGAGCGGCTGCAAGGACCTGCGCGGCACGCTGCCTTACATGGCGCCGGAGCTGGTGTCGGACCCCGATCACGTGAGCGAGAAGGCAGACGTCTGGAGCATGGGCATTGTGCTGTGGGAGCTGGTGGCGCGGCAGGTGCCCTACGTGGAGCTCAGCCCGCAGCAGATCGTGAGCGGCCTCATGAGCGGCTGCCTGCGCCCCGAGATCCCGGACTGGGTGGAGGACGAGTGGCGCCTGCTGTTGGAGTCGTGCCTGGTCGTCAACCCCCAGCACCGCCCCTCGTTCCGCGAGCTCGCGGCGCGCCTCGAGCGCGTCCGCGACGAGGCGGCCTTCCTCTCCTGAGCCACATGGCTCTCCTGCTGGGCCCCCTCAAGCCTGGAGCCCTCCCATCCCCAAGACAAGCCCCCCCTCCAAGCTCCTCCGAGCTCCCCCGTTCCATGACATGCGATCAGTTGCAGCCACGGCTGCGACCACCCGGCGCTGCGCCGCCTCGGCAAGACCCAGGCCGGCATGTGCACATGATCAAGACACTGCCGCTCCCTGCGCCCACTCTCAGGCACCAGGCAGCGACCCTACCCTTGTTTGCCTGTCCACTATTTTAGCACATTGGAGGGCGCAGGAGACACCCGAGGCGGCGGCGGGACCGCCTTCCACTTTCCTGGAGGTGACGGCCCTTGCTGCCGCCTGGTCGACCGCGCCAAATTAGGCCGCCGCAACAGAAGGGGGGACAGAGGTTTTGGAGTCTGCCTGTGTGGGCTGTGGCGCACCTCTGATGGACCCCCGCATCCGGCATGCAGTAGGTGTTGGTGGGCATGAGGGCGCCGTCCTTAGCCCCGGGGTGCGTGCCCACAGTGCAGGGCTTCGGACTGGCAGCGACGGCCATTCATTAGCCTGCCAGCCGGTGCCCAGCACGCTGTGCCGCATGTGTCCCCGCCGGACTGAAGTCGGCGCCTAGCTATAGATTTGCGGCTGAAGCTGCACCCCCATAAACCAAAAAAAAAAAATGTAAAAGAAAGTTAGACAGACCCGGCTGTGGTCCACAGCTGCATGCCGGCTGCTGTTCTCCGAGCTCTCACCCAAGCCACTGCCCCAGTCAAAGACATAGAAGTGCCTCATTTGGCGTAACACCATCATGGACTGTGCACCGATGTATCAGTGGGCTCGTGTATATGGACAACTGTCTTCAACGGATAGCTCAAAGTCGGTGTGGTAGCGTCATATCCGCCTCGCCATTACGGCCGTTTCCTGTGCAGAGAAAAACATGCAACATACATTATCCCTAGTGGCGGCCGTACGCGTCGCTGGGAATTCTCTCAAGTGCTGAGTACTCCTTGGGATTCAGTATCTTGTTTTGCGGATATTTGCACCCCCCCCCCCCCCCCCCCCCCGCCTTTTATTTCTGAGGGAGAAATAGGCAAGAAATACAGTTGCTATGGCCTTGCCTGTAGTTTGTCAGTCGTCTGCTATGAATGAAAGAAGTTATTCTACTCCTCACTAGTCGCTACCGGCCTGCCCGGCTGCCATACCGCACAGCTCCTGTTTTGCTCTGGGTTTGCGCGCGCGTGGTGTCACAAAAATATAATTCGATATTGTGCCGGTAGAGCGGGCTGAAAGATATGTAAGGATTACTTAAGGACCTGATGACATTCGGATTCTAACAGCTGGTCAATAGATTACCGCAATGGGTTTGTGGAAGGGCATTCGAGACATTCTCCGGCCGGGCATAGCAATCATTATTATGATCTAAACTAGTTTATGGGGTTTCCATCCTTGACCTAACCGCTTTTCAGCTACAAGTGCTGCGCAGTGGTACGGGAACTAGTAACTGTTGTTGCGCCCTTGTTGGGTGCAGCACGAGTAGACATAAAAGCAGCCAGAACAGCTGAGCCTGCCATCTTCCAGTTTTCGCTGCGTTCCACGCAGCGATGTAAAAACTGTCTCGTAACCCGTTGCGAGCAAGGTCACCCCAGGTTGTTCAAGACCACACCCGGCTCGCCACCCGAGTGTGATATTCTCGTCCGTACGTCCGTGCGTTACTATGTCAGATGGAGAAGAACCCGTCGCTGAGCCGACGCTGCAGTCGCTGAACGCAGATATGAGGGCCCAGTCTTCATTACTGCGAGAGCTGGCTACAGCTGTGGCACAATTGACGGCTCGTGATCGCGTTGTTGATGGAGAAGGGGCACATGGCTCCGGCTCAGGGCAGCGCTTCGCGAGACAGCCGACAGGCAGCGGGGGAGCCGCAGAGCGCCCCGACTTGCTAGAGCTAGCCCAGAGCGGCCGTGTCGGAGCAAAATCCGTGAGTGCCGAGGATGATTACCTCGCGGTGCCAGAGCTACTGCAGAGAGCAGAGTCTGGTTACGAGGCCGTTCGACCGGTCAGTCGAGTGCCTGGACTTTTCCCTTTGAGCACCGACCTAACGAACGAGTATCTCAAGCAGGATGACCGGCGTCTGCCGGCCCAGGAGGAGTACTTGTGGATGTCGTGTTTCGGGGCCCACATGGCCGCCCTTTTCGTGGCGCTCGACGAGCTACTGCCCTACGTCCCTTCCAGCAACCAGGACTTCACCCCCTACCTCGCGAGAGCCCGGAACCACGCCGAGGCCATCGACAAGGCGTTTCGGTTTCGTTTGGCCTTCCTACGGAAGCTCAATGAGATCAAGCGTGTGCACGGTGACCAAGGTGTTCTGGATGTGCTGCGAGCTCAGCATTTTCAGCCTGCTTCGGAGCATCTGGGTTCCGCGATCTTTGGGGACCTCGTGCGGGACTACGAGCGTCGTGTTTTCGAGGCGACCGTTGCCAGCAGCGCCAAGGCGACCGCTACTTCTCGAGTGGCGGCTGCAGCCGCAGGCCGCGGGCGTGGGCGAGGACGTGGCGGCGGACGTGGACGTGGCCGCGAAGGTGAGCACGAGTGACGGTGTGGGGCGCCGTTCGTCGGAGCTGCAGGAGCCTTGCGAGGCCACCTTTCGGTGACCGCCGCAAGGCGCACCCTTGCAGCTCAACGACGGGATGAGCGCCCTGTGTCAGGACCTGACCCCCCCACCTTACAGACTTCATTTAGACCTTCCTCGGTGCGGCGCTTCTTACAGCTACAGCCGAGTGCGGCTCAACCATCCGCACACCTGCACATGGCGGCTCAACCATCCGCCTTTCTTACAACCCCATCTCTGCGTTCGTCGGTTGTTACACTACGAGTTACAACCGGTTCGCAACGACCAAGTTTCGCGCGTGTACGTTACGCACGGGACAGGCGCTATGAGCGCGAAGGGCGCGCGGGGCGGCCCTCCTACCTGAACCTAGCCCCGCAAACCCGTACTGAAGCTACTGCAAACCCGTCCAGCAACTACCGGCCAACCGCCGGGAACCTAACCGCTGCTGCCGAGTACTTTGCGAACAGTAGCCGTCCCGGTGGCACTCTGTCAGTAAAACGACGCACTTACGTAATCGACGAGCCCGCAGCTATCGCTCCGTGGGCTGCGTCACTGCGATCCCGACTACAGGACGCGTTCGGCTCAGACGAGCTAGGCCAGCGGACGCTCGACCTGCTCTCCAGCTCCCTCAGCGCTCAGACCCTCAAGAGCTACGCCGGCAGGTTGGCTCAGTTCGCTGAGTTCTGCCACGACTCCGAGAACATCAGCCCGCTAGAGGCGACTACTGCTACTGTTGTTCGGTACGTTGCCTGGATCGGGGAGCGAGGGCATATCGCAGCTAAGTCGCTGCAGCCCTATCTGTCTGCCATCAACACCTTCTTCGAGCTGCACAACCTCGTCCCGATCGCCAAGGACAGCCTACACCTCACTTCGGCAAGACGTGGGTTAATGTTACGTCAGCGTCGACTGGACGCTGCCCCTTTGCGTGTCCCTCTGCCTGCGGATGTAGCTTACCGCTTCGTCTCAAAGGCCGAGCTAATTGTGTCTGCTCCTTACCCAGAGTCCCACCTCGACTACCGAGCCCTCTTGGCCTCGGTTGTCAACTTCCTGTTCTTTGCCAGGGGCCTTACTGGCGTCTCCTGTCGAGTGCAAGATGTGCATGTCGACACCTACAACATCACCTTGCAGATCTACCGCGAGAAGGGTCGCGCCGGCCGGCGGGGACCTGACGACCTGCGCGTACTTCTCCTTCCAGTGTCCGAGCACCCTCGAGTGGCACGTCTCTTGCGCTACTTCATCGACAACGTCCAGTCTGTCCCCCTGGTTACTGTTGGCTTGGCTACCTCCAACTTCTGGGCTGTCAATGTGGCTGAGCAGTCGAAACCTTGGACTGCTACTACGATGTCAGACTGGTTGTCTACAGCAGTCGGCCTAGTCAACGCTGCCCCCCCTGCTGGCACTTCCTGGACTTCACACAGTCTACGCAAAAGCGCAGCCTCTGCAGCAAACGCCATTGGAGCGCCACTGTCCCACATCCGCTACCAGGGCGGTTGGGCCACTAACTCTGATGTCGTTCTGGACTACATCGACCCCAACGTTCTTCCTTCTCCTGGCGCGTGGTTCTTCTTTGGACACATCGCCCCTCTCCGCCACTTCCAAGTCCAACAGGACTCCGCAGCGGTGGCCTTCCCAGTGCCTCCTTCATGACTTGGCGCTACCCCTTCTCCGTCAATCCCCCGCTCTCTCCGTTCGCTCAAGACTGGCAAAACCAGACTCAACTTTGAAATGATCTAAACTAGTTTATGGGGTTTCCATCCTTGACCTAACCGCTTTTCAGCTACAAGTGCTGCGCAGTGGTACGGGAACTAGTAACTGTTGTTGCGCCCTTGTTGGGTGCAGCACGAGTAGACATAAAAGCAGCCAGAACAGCTGAGCCTGCCATCTTCCAGTTTTCGCTGCGTTCCACGCAGCGCCCCCCCTGACTCCGTTTTCCCTCCACGCTTTTCGCTAAACCTTCCTGCCAATTTCGGCTCTTGACCGTGTAAAACAGCCTGCGCGACCTTTTTGGCAAAACCAGACTCAACTTTGAAATTTAGCAATTTAAATCTTTTACATGTTGTAATCTTTTAGTTTTTCCCACAAAACTAAATTCGTCCCGTAAAACCAAATTCGTCCGAGCTTTCCTATCCTGGGTAAGCTCTCTGCTGCGGTAATGTAACGGTACAATCGCAATAACATCGTGCTACGTTCGCTGTCTATACCATAACAAAGTCGCATCCTCGATTTTATCATCGCGAGCCGCGCGGGGCGGCTGACAATGAGAGGCATATCATACGGACATCGCGTCATCAGATAATCCTTGTCATCATCTACCGTTCGCGCACCGCGGGCTGCCACGTCGACAACGCTAACGCATGACAAGAGATGTGATTCATACGGACAAATATCAAGATGCGTTGGTCTGTCATCAGATATCGCAAGAAATCGACCGGCGCTTCTAGTTCCGACGCCGCCATCGGGCCCGCAAACACCATCTTTTCCCTCGTGTCTCTCGCCCCGTCCGTCCCGCCCATCCACACTGGACAGTCATGGAGCGTCCCAGCTTTGCCGTAGACGAAGTTAAAAGGCTTGCACTTACCTACGGCAACGCGCAGTCGGAGGGCAGCGCGTACCCTCGGATGCTGGCCATTGCCGGGGCCGCACTGGACATAGACATGGACACACCGCATACAGACGAAGCGTACACCGATGAGGATGACAACGGGGCCACGCCCCATGGCCACGCGAGCGCACGCCATCCTAACCGTGCAGGCAACGAGAAGCGAGACAGGGATCAGGCACTGCGCCGGCTGTCGAGGGATGACCACGCGCGGGCGGGCGAGACGGGCGCAGCGCGGTGGCGGCGGGCGAGGCGCCAGGGCTGCGGCCGCTGCGCCCCGCCAGTGCACGGGCCTTCGCGCGTAGCTCCCGCGGCGAAACCGTGAACCCAGGGGAAACATGACCCCCCATAGTGCGGGGAGGGCGGGTCTCTCATGTGGGTTCGCCCCGCCTGGGTGTCCGTTGCGGAGATTGCTCGGTGGAGCCTGCCATGGCGTCGGCGGGTGCCGGGCAGGTAGGTAGACTGGGCGAAAATGTTTTGAAAATTGGCTGGCCGAGGCCGCTATCTGATGACGCGTGTATACTGTACACGGGGGCATTTCCAAATGGAAATGCCCCCGTGTACAGTATACACGCGGGTCTGTCATCAGATAGCGGCGCGGGGCATGTCATCAGTTACGACGTGGCACGCTCCGGTGCGAGTATTTATCCGATGACAGGATTATCTGATGACGCGATGTCCGTATGATATGCCTCTGATGCCCCGTGTCTACAGGTGATGCGTACAGGTAGTCGCTTTCAGCTGCCTACCGCCGCCAGGCGCACGGTAGCGTGATTGCGTGATGAAATATCTGCGAGGTAACAATCCATTCTCTCCCGCCGCTTACCCCTCGCACCGCACGTTATCGCACGGTAGGCATCTCACCTCCAGAGTGTTTTTCGCATGCAACGCATGTGTTCCGTATGCCCCCCGCAGTCGGGCGTCAACACAGCCACCGGGACGTGCCGCTATCGTTCGGCATCGCGTTGACCGTATTTGTTGACCCGGTGATCGTCGGCCTGTGAGAAAGTCAACCCCCCCCCCCCCCCCCCCCCCCAACCCATGTGAACAGGCCCACTGGAGATATCGCCGGCGCTGACACCCCCGGTTGAGTGACAGCCCCGGCACCGACGAGCAGTCGGTGCTTTCAGGCTCCCCTTGGACGACAGGTGACCCCCCCCCCCCCCCCCCACCCCCCCCGGCCAACCCCAGCCAGCGTCGGTCGTACCTAAGCCGTAACTCCGTAAGCCGTGGCAGCGCGGATCGGAACTATGGCGACGCCTGTTGAGTCGGGCCTCGTCATTCATCCGCTATCTCATCCTATGGTGCGCTAGGCGCCAATGCGAGTTTGTACGCGAGTGCACTGCTAAGAAACCGGCAGGCTTGTCGGGGTAGGGGAATGGCCGTCGTGACATGCGCAACACGTTGACTAGCCCCTCTGCACCCGCTACCTACAGGTAGTTCCAACTCTGCACTCGGCAGCGGCAGAAATGGGCAATCGCGCCTCCAAGCCAGCTAGCCCAGCAGGAATGGGCGCCGCTGCTGGCGACCGCCTTGAGGCGCTTCGCCAGGCGGCGGTAGCATCAGAAGCTGCGGTGGAGATGGACGCCAACTCCCGCCCGCAGTTGCTGGAGCTGATGCGCGAACTGGGCAGACTGCACGCGCAGGCGGTCGCCGAATCTGGCGCACATCCTTCCTGCTCCGAGCTGGTCGGCTTCTACTCGGCGGCCGTGGATGCGCTGGCGGCGAACCACGAGGCGGAGATGGAGGCCGCCGCGGCCGAGCTTGGCGACGCCGTGGGGGATTTACAGGCCGCGCATGCCGCGCAGCTGGCCTTCCTGGGCGTTGCGTACGGGGAAGAACTGAACGCCGCGCGGAAGCGCGCGGCGGAGGAGCTGGAGTGCTCCGTGGAGGAGGCGCGGGAGGCGGCTGGCGTGGAGCTGTCTGATATGCACGCGCAGCTGAGTGCCTCGCACGCGAATGCGCTCGACGCGCTGCGCCGCCGCTACTCATCACAGCTGAGCCTCTTTCACGCGGAGCTGGCGGCGAGCCACGCGTCGTCCGTGGAGGCGCTTCGGGACGAGGTCGGCGCGGAGGTTGGGGAGCTGCGGGAAGAAGTAACGGCGGCTGTTGCGGAGGTAGCGGAGCTGCAGCGCGAACGCGCCGCGCTTCGTGCGGAGTGTGACGCGCTGGAGCAAGCCCGAGCGGCAGATGCGGTCGCCGCTGGCGAAGTTCACGAAGCGCAGCTGGCGGAGGAGCGCAAGGAGGCGGCTAGGGCGCTGTCGGCCGTGGAGGCGGCCTGGGAACGGCGACTGGGTGAGCGCGAGGATGACCTGGCGAAGGAGCTGAGCGAGTCGTACGTTGCGGTGGTAGAGTCAATGGTGGACAATCATATGGCACAGCTGTCATTGCTGTCGGAGAAGCTCGCCGCTGCCCGAGCGGCCGTGCAAGCGGCCGAGGCCCGAGCAGCAGAGCTGGAGCTGACCGCGGAAGTCCTGGCCGAGTCGCACCGCTCCGAGATGGCCTCGTTATGCGAGTCCTACCACGCTGAAGTTGCGGCTGTGCGGGAGCGGGCAGCCGCTGCCCAGGTAGCGCTAGTCGACGGTCTACAAGGGAGGCACACTCGAGAGGCAACCCCCGCCTCCGCACCCCGTCAGCTCATATTTTATCGACTGCGATGCGCCTGCACGTCATTCGCGCCCACATGACGACGTCTGTGCAAATGCGGCTGCCTCCGAGTAGGTAGGAGCGTTGCGCGCCGAGGCGGCCTCTGCACAAGCGGCCGCAATAGCGGCGCTGCAGGCGAACCATGAAGAGCAGGTGGATCACGTGCGCAAGGAGCTGGGCGTCGCGCATGAGACTGCACTAGCGTCGCTCCGCTCGGCCCATGAACGGCAGCGCTTAGAGCTCGCCGACCAACTGTCGGGCTACGCGGCGGCTACCGCCGCGCTGCAGGCCAACCACGATAAGCAGCTGCTGGCCGTACGCTCGCAGCTGGATGCCAGCACCTGCGAGGCCGGAGTACTGAAGGCTGAGAACATCTGGGTATGTGCCACGCCGCTGCCACCTCGAAAGAGTAGCATGTGCTTTCTCCAAGACTTGCAGGACTTGCAAGACTTTCCACAAAAGACTGCCCCCCCCCCCCCCCCCCCCCCCCCTCCAACACACACCCACACCCACACACACCCACACCCACACCCACACTGCGCGCTGCCCCGAGTGGCCGCCAACCTGCTGATGTCGACTGGGAAGACTACCTGTACTACGCGACATGGGTTTCGCCACAAGATAGCGGACGAATATCGCAGTGTCGCTTCTATTTACTTTTTAAAAGGAACACAAACATCCGAAAGTAGACTGTTGATAGCACTGATTCATGCGCCCGCGCTCCCCAGCTGACAGACGAGGCAGCGCAACTGCGGGTCGCTCATCGCCGGGAGCTCGCTGTGTCGGTCGAGACCGCGCGGAGTGACACGGTGCTCCTCCGGCGCAAGATTGCTGCTGAGCACAAGCGCGAGGCTGCGGCATCGGCGGTACGGACTTCCCTTGTCCGGCTGGAGCGACGGCATTTTCCGGGTGGGGAAATTACACATTATGTGGTGCCTCGCAGGCAGCATCGCAGGCGGAACTCGACGCACTGCGCCACGAAGCAGCCGTCTCGCAAGAGAGGGTGCTAACAGCAGCACGGGCGAGCCACGCGGAGGAGCTCGCGATAGTGCGGCGGGAGCTCGGGCAACGGCTGGACGCAGCTGTGCGGAGACATGCGGAGGAGCTGTCGCTGGCCCGGGCGGAGGCGAGCTCGGAGCGCACGCGGGCAGACCAGCTACAGGCAAATGCGGGGCGCCTCACCAGCGCACTCGCTGCTGCCACGGAGTCCAAGCGTCTTGAGATCGACGGGCTAAAGGCGAGCCACCGCACGGCTCTCGGCGCAGTCACCGCACGGTTGCGTAGTGATCACGAAGCTGAGGTGGCCGCAATGCGGCAGACTCACAGCCGGGACCTGGCGGCGATACACACTGAGGTGGGTGCGCTTCAAGCCAAAATAGCAAAGCTTGGCAAGTCGGGTGCCGCCGAGCCCGCCTCTGGAGAGCTGGCGGAAAATGTCGACCGGCTGCTGGCAGGCATGCGCGCTCAGCTCAGGGCGCAAGCCAAGCCAAGCGGCGGCCGAGAGCGGCCTGGGCTGCTGCAACGCGCGCGCAGTTTGCCGTTTTCACCGATTATCAATGGTGTGACGACCCCACGCGGTGGTCGTGCACCCCGGGGAACGGCTTCAGGGCAGCAGTGGAGTGTGGAGGCTGTGCTAGCGCTGCATGCGGCGTTGCTGGGAGAGAAGCACCCCTACACGCAGGAGATTGAGGGCTGCCTGATAGAGTGAAGAGTGCGACGAAAGCAATGCACCTCTGTAGTTTCGGACAAAGTGTAACTATACAACTGGCCCTTTGTGTCCCCGCTGCCCTTCGAACCGCGGAGGCACCCACATGGCCTTGCTAATTGCCCACGAAGCAGCTGCACCTGTGTACCACCTACCCTGCCAGGCTGCGACATCGAATGTTTACCTTATGCCAATTGCTGCAGCATTGAAAGCATATGAGATTTGTGCCCCTGCGGTTCCGGGATTAACCCCGCTCCCCTCCCGGCAGGCTCATCCCTATTCCCGCTGCCGAGTGAACCAGAGCTGTTGAATCCAGTGAACAAGCCTCAAAGTCCATGGAATATCCACTTGACCTCGATATCCTGGACAAGTCCACATTTGGCAAATCCAGTTCAGCCGAGCACGGATGCCTGACTGCAAATTCAGTGCATGAATGCTAGCAATTGGAATAGGAGGCGGGCGATAAATTACGATCATGCAAGGAAAACGAGAAAGACAGCATCGGCAAGAGCAGAGTGGAGCGCATTTATCTTGCGAGTGTTGGCATGTGCTGCACCCAGTCCCTGGCCACCCGCTCGTTACTTCAGACAACAGTGTGTGCAGTACTTCAGTATGTGTACCTCAAATCCAGCCATTATTTTGCAGCAAATCCACCGCGCGCAAAACCGTCGTTGTACAAGATGCGCGTGGCGGGCCTCCGGCCGAGTGCGAATACGCAATAGAGAAAGGTAGCGAACGGACAATAGATATATTTTTGCTTGCGCTGATGATTTCGCCCGTTGACCACGACCTTCCTCGCGCAGGCCTCCGGCCCGCTCCGGGGGATCCCGTACTCAACCCATCGCTGGTGTGCCACTACTCGTGACCTTGTCCCTCCGCGCCCCCCCCCCCCCCCCCCCCCCCGCCACGGCTTCACACCCAAGAGCCACAGCCGCGGGTGCTCCTCACCCGCGCACCGATGCGGGCAGATCGAATCTGCGGTTGACACCCATCAGGGCGGCCAGCGGAACCTCAAATACAAAAATATGCCAAATCGATTGCAGATCCGTAGTCCACTCGTATGAGTCCGTCTGGATTTCGGCAAGTTTTTGTATGTTCGGGCGGTCTCACAAACAGACGCAGCGTTTTTAATTATCAGCGCTGCCGCTGACTGGTTGCCTTGTTCCAATGCTGAGAAAACGTGCGCGTTCAGGCAAGCAGGACACATGGCCTCCCTGAATATGTACGCACACTCCGTTGGGTATCAACCGCATGTTTATAGCTACTCGAACTCAACTTGCCTGAAATGAAATAACAACGCAGCTTCAACAGATGACGGACGCCATGACTCAATCATGGGGCACCGTTACCGCGAAAGACACCCCAGGACCATGGCCCGACGATCCTGCCTGACTTGTTGCGCTTCAACGGCGCACTCGTATGAATGCTCAAAGCCGATATGTCTTCCTCGTCATGGTTCCGCGCCTCAATAAAATAGCCGATCCAAGTGCCGTGCGCCAGGTTGTGCTCACGATCTTCGGCCCGGGGGTGGAAGGTCACCTGCGTAATGACGTCCCCTTTGTTGATGAAGACCGGATCGCAGTCAATGGCGTGCTCTCCATTCCGGTCCCACTGCAAGCCCTTCCTCAGGCCTTGCCCCTCCTGGGCCAGCGGCTCCCTCCCCTGCTCCATGAACGCGCACATGAGCTGCGGCGTGTTGGTGCAGTTGCCATGGAAGCTGCACGCCCTCTGCGACTTGGCCAGATTGCCCAGGAGGTACGCCTGGGCCCCCCCGATGCTGTAGCCCGCCTT
This sequence comes from Tetraselmis striata, assembly GCA_006384855.1. NCBI lineage: Eukaryota > Viridiplantae > Chlorophyta > Chlorodendrophyceae > Chlorodendrales > Chlorodendraceae > Tetraselmis > Tetraselmis striata. The sequence goes on from VCJN01001862.1 coordinate 403,781, forward strand.
CTCCAGCTCCAGAGTCTCATTGCCGTGCGCCCAGTTGCTCAAGTCGAGCGGGCTGGATCCCCCGACCAATCCCAGCTGCTCCGGCGACGCCGCAAAGATCATCATGCTGTCGTAGAACTCACGATGGGCGTGGCCCCGCATGTGCGCGAGGCGAGCACTGTGCGGCATCTGTGATGCGCCCCAGCTCATAGTCGCTGACTGCTCAGAGAGATGGTAGGTTTGGTAGCGATCACTGCCTACCAGGCGGCTCATCATGTAACGCAGTGGCACCTGGGTCTTGCGGGTCCAACGGAGGCTCAGCTCGGCGTAGTACTCCATCTCCTCAGCGCCGTCCGGGCGCACATCCACCGTTATGAAATCCAACGCAATGCCGCGGCTCCTGGGGGCTATCGGGCCTAACCCAAAGCCAACAGGGAAGGTCTTCATGAAGCAGTCTGTCCCGCCCTCTGCATCAGAGCACTGACGGTCGCCTCCCCATTCGTCAACGATCACCTGATTCGCCCTCTGCCAGTTTCCACGCGCGACCCCATGTCGGGTTTCCTGGGTGACATTCCAACTTGAAGACGGCCTCAGCTGGATGTGGTGCATGTGCAGGGGCGGAGACGGCACGGGGGTCCCGTCAGCGGTGATGACCTGCATGGACAGGCCGGTGAGCCAGAAAGGCAGACCTTCAGCCAGGTCCTCAGACAAGTCACCCACGTCCAGGGACTTGAAGCTATTCCAGTCTCCACCCGAGCTCTTGAACGGCCCGATGCGAGCAATCCTCCAGAAGTTGCCCTCCAGAGCTGAGCTGTCGGCGCGCACTTGGCATTTCTCAAACACCAACGTGTCGGCCAATGGTTTCCCGTTCCTGCAGGTTCAGCGATGCCGGAATCAGCACATCAGCGGAATTAACCGCGACACCCTGCTAGCTAACGGAGGGGCATCGCGAGCTCCGATCGCACGGCATGCAGCACAGGAGCTTCGAATATGGCCGCCAAAACAACCACGTGCCCATAGGCCGCACAACCATCTAGGCATTGTCCGACCGTGACCTGAATCGGGCGCCTAGATGTACCACCCATAAGATCAGCAGTGTTCCTCCCAGTATGTATGCACAGCGGGAGCATCCAGTTCCATGACAAGCGCGTATTGCACCCAGGTTTCTATGGTTTCATAGTATTGGGCCAGGAGCTCCAACACATCTACTCACCTACTGTAGTCGAGCTTCTGGTGAGGTAACCTGCCAGCAGCGGGAGTCGAGGTCCAGTTACACTGGGCTCGCGCCTCCCTGTATGCGGACATGGCCCGCACCCGGCCTGCGGCATCGAGCTCGTCGGCAAAGGCATGGCGCAGAGCCCTGAGCCTCTCCGGGTCCTCATATGCGTCAAACCGGGGCTCGTCGCTGTCGTCCGGTTGGCCACGACGCTGCTCCAGCAGTCGCAGCTGCTCGTCTGCAAGGGCAGCGTAGTCGTGGTGCTCGGACGGTTGCTCCAGAGTTTGGGGGTGAGGGCCCTCGTGCACACTACCGTGCTGGTAGTGCGTCGAGCTTGGCATTGTTTTGGGCAGTATGTTGCCGGGGATGAGACGAACAGCGTGGGCGTGCGGTAAAACTACGAGGACGATGGCTGCGAGGGTGACCGCCGCGGGGTGTGGCGCAGTGCGAAGAGACTCGAGGTTCCGTGGCTGGGCCCCACCGTCTCCCCGTCGCCTCGGCGCCATTCCTGGCTCAGCTATATCGCGACCAGCCCGCAACAGCCGTGTGGTGCCTGTATGCCGCTGGCGTCACCGTGTGGTCAGAGGATTCTCAGGTCGCTTCACCACAGGGCCGCTCGAAGTCCCAGCCTTGGTCAAACAGAGAGAAGGGAAGTGGGTAGGCCCTCACTGCGGTGGCACACGTCCCCGGGAAGGGGGGCTGTGTCGGCAGTGAGGGATAAGGAATACACTGAACAGAGCTTGGGACGCGGTGACGGAACGGAGACGGCGGCGGCTGCAGCGAGGCACCCGTATTATTGGTCCGACACTGCCACTCAACCGGCTCAACCGACGACCTCGTAACGGTTCCTGTTAATTTTGGTTTATAACCGCGCCGGCCACTTACTACTGCAAGCCACATCAGGTGTAACACTTTGGGTCGTCTGGCCAAGCCGAAGGGCAGACTCATGCTGGGACACACATGGGCTATGGCCCTGAGTGGGTCCCCCAAGACCTATTCGGTGGCTGGGACATGGGTCGGCGGCGGCACGTCGATTTGGACCGGCACCGCCGGTCGGCATGCGTTGCCTCGCGTGCTGCGGTGGTCATCGATGCAGAGCAAAATGAGGTGTAAATACTTTTTTTCGCAGCCGACCTGCGATGGCGTTGTAGTAGGGTAACCCGTGGTTGTAGCAACGACGCAAGCCACACCCCTACGCATATCACGGGTTTTGTGAGTATATGGGTAAATACAAGGTGCCATGCTATCGCCCTCTGCTGCTATCCTTTGTAGCGCTGGGTTTGCCCTGCAGGTAGCCCGGATGTGTGCTCGGGTCGGGTCAGGAGGACTAGGGCATAATAATACTGCCTGCATAATACGCAACCGGCGCAGCCGGCCCGCAGATGACGCTGTCGCGGTGTCGTCGCCCCCCCCCCCCCCCCCCCCCCCCCCCCCCGCCAAACCCCCGCCGACCCAGTTTTGCCGCTGGTGGTTGTGCATGGCACGTAGGATCGGAGGTAGCTGCCTGAGTGTACTGGTCTACCTCGACGAAGCCCTTATGCGAGCTCCGAGGCTTCTCTCATGTGTGCGATGTCAGGTCACCGACCGGCTCCCGAAGCCGATCGCAGTAAATTGCGCACTATATCCATTGTGCTCGCATGCGAATATCGTACATGGTTTCAAGGTTACATGGTTACATGGTTACAAGGCGGATATATGGCCATATATAAATTATTGACCGTTATACAGAACCGGTAAGTCTACCTCCCATTTTCGTGCGCCCCCCCCCACTGATCGCAACCCGGTGCACATGCCCCGGACGACCATCCCCCCAACCCCGTAGACGCCTAAAGCTAACCCTAGCTAGGATGCTGGGATGGGCTATTTTTTGTTTTGCTGGCCATCCTGCCAACAACTGCGGGATTATTGGGGATTATTCTGGGCAACACCGCCATGGTACATCGCCACCCATTGCCACCGCACTAAACGGAATTAGTGGGCAAGTAAGATTGGAGGAACTAGTCAAGGCTCTTATCGTTGTTAAGGATTAACTGAGGTTAGAAAACGACAACCGAGTGATGCCCCAATCCTATAGCGGTGCCAGCCCTAGTCGGCCGTGTGCAATCGGCGCCACGATGCTCCGGAAATTTCCGGAATCTTCCTGCGCCGATTCGTACATCGGCCGTCGGCATCCCCGGCACCGGAGGGTTGGTGGCAGCAGCTCTAGACCCTTCGACAGCACTGGCTATTTAGGCGGGACACGGACCTTCTTGCGTGTGTCGTCGCGACACTGCGGTCCCTGCGTTAGCCTGGCGTCCCGCGTTCGCCTGCACGATCGGCTCCGCGGCGCTTCCGATGCGTCGCGCGAGCCGTGCTCGTTGTTCGGCAAGTGGAGCGTCCGCAGCTTGCGCACAAGCGATGGACGGGGAGCGTGGAGATAGCCGCCGCTCGTGTGGCCGGCCCGCGCATCCGTCGGTGTGTTGTGTTGTTCTCAAACACCGGCCTAGCGGGCACGTGGGAAGCGCGCGCCGCCAGGCCGCTGTGGCCTTCGGCTTCCATGGCAAAACTGGCTGTGCCTCCCTCTGCCTAGTGCCTACCTGCCTGCTCATGGAAGTAGTTTAATCGTTGTTAAGTATTAACTGAGGTTAGAAAACGACAACCGAGTGATGCCTCAATCCTATAGCGGTGCCAGCCCTAGTCGGCCGTGTGCAATTCGGCGCCACGATGCTCCGGAAATTTCCGGAATCTTCCTGCGCCGATTCGTACATCGGCCATCGGCATCCCCGGCACCGGAGGGTTGGTGGCAGCAGCTCTAGACCCTTCGACAGCACTGGCTATTTAGGCGGGACACGGACTCGGCACAGTCCATCCCTTTTGCTGTTGCTTGCGCAACACCCACCCTCCACTCCCATCCTGGTTGTCTTGCCAGGCCTCAGCGCCGATGTAATTCACCGACACTGGTCCTTTGGCAAAACTGGCTGTGCCTCCCTCTGCCTAGTGCCTACCTGCCTGCTCATGGAAGTAGTTTAAGGCGTTAAAAAAAAGCCCCGCCAGGGGCAGGATGGGACGATCACTGCGGAGGCTTAAATTGGCGATATACGCCCCAAATAGCCATTTTGGCAAGGCATTTCTGGCCTTAATGAACGGGATATGGACTAAGAACTATATCCCGCCCCATCAGTGGCGTAGCTCGGCCATAGTATCGGTCCCCATTAAAGGCGACGCGACAGTTAGGGACTACTATAGGGGTATTTCGATTATGGGTGCCGCTATGAAACTCCTTATGACCGTCATTACCCAACGCTTGCAAGACGTCTGCCAAGCAAAAAAGAGAATCCGCCGTTGGCAAGCGGGTTTTATGCGGAATGAGGAGGGCCCCATGCAAGTCGCCAGCTTGTTCGATATCGCGGCTCGTCGCCAAGCGGCATGTCTACCCACGTACGCGGGTTTTATTGACTTTAGGAAGGCATATGACACCGTACCTCATGAGCTTTTATTCCTAAAACTACAAGCCATAGGAGTTACGGGTCATATGCTTACCTTCATTAAAACTTTATACATGGATGGATAGTATGGTACGGGTCAAGACAGGGGTGGCCCCGGGAACACTATCAGACCCCATACCCATAGAGCGTGGCCTCCGACAGGGATGCCCCGCTTCCGCCATCCTATTCAACATATTTACTAACGATACATTCGATATTGGGTAGAACATCTAGAGTGTGATTTACCATGGTGCACCGACACAATAGCGGCAAGGCAACCACTAAGGGTGCGAAGTCAGTTATACGCGGACGACGCTGTTGGTATCACATGCTCGTTCGATAACCTGCATGCCACGTTCGCCCACTTCTCGCAGTGGGCGGAGGACCATTTTATGGGGTTTGGGGTACTTAAGTGTGGGATGATGGCATTAGGCCGATATTCCGACGAGACCGCGTTTCGCGAACAAGCTGCCCGATGGCAGCTTGGGGGGGAGCGGGTACCGGTTATAAATGAATATAGGTACTTGGGTCATTACGTCTGATTTAGGTGTGCAACACATAGTGGACGACCGGGTTAAGAAGGGTAAACGCGCCATGGAGGCGCTCGATTCGGTATTAGTCGGTGGACGGGACATAATTCCATTAAAATGTGCGTGTGTTTGTCTTTAAAACCGGTATACTGGCGGTTTTAACTTACGGGTGTGAAATATGGGGCATGGATAGAACTAGCGGCGCAAATAAATTACAAACCGTACTCAATCAATGCTTGCGGTACCTCATTGGGGTGGGTAAAAACTCCCATGGGGTGGCCACTGCACCGATGATGCGGATATTGGATATTGCGCCCATAGAGGCTATGGCTGCTGCGGCACGGGCTCGGGCGTTCCTGAAAGCATCCGGCTTAAATACATGTATAACCCATGTAGTAGATCAGCCAAGTCGGGCGCGCGCTAACACGTGGACGTCGGGGACTGTGCGGTGATTAGATCGACTAGCTAGGGCGAACGTAGGGCTAGCTGAGGGGGCGCACCTTCCACTTGAGTGGAGGTCACTAGCCGCGCGCGATGCGGCTAAACTAGTAAAGGCATCGGTGTGGGCGCGTCACGAATCGTCGGCATCGTTATCACGCAATAAAACTTGGGGTATATATGTCCACGCGTCTTATGCGTCAAACCCGTTGCCACAGTACGGCGTGGGTGTCCTCGCTGGGGCTGTGGCCGGGCTGCACATTATGATACAAATACGCACTACCCGAGTATTCCCCACTGCCCGCCGATTGGCCCGGATTCATGCCATGCCTCAGCGGTTCCTGGAACACTGCCCTGCATCTGGCGGAGGCGAATCTGAGACTATCGAACATATGTTGGTGGAGTGCCCGCGGTAGGGGTATCACCGTCATACTTTTGGGTTGTTAGTTCCGGAGTTCAGGGATTTTATTAGTAGTTTGGTTATTGCGTAAACACCTGAGGACTTAACTGCCTTTATTTTGGGCGCCCCTCCCCTCCCGCCTTCACGGCGCCCTGGATTTTACTGGGAATGGGAATTTTTTCCAGCTATGGCGTCGGGCCCTCCCTCACATTGCCTTCTTTGTTGCACATGTATTGCACTCCCGAAATGCTTTGCTCCGCGGGTTGGGGCTTGCCCCAACTCGCAATACTCGAATGGGTCGACGCCCAAACGGGTAGGGCGCACCTTTCGTGGTCAGTGCCGGGTATTTTGATGGCAGTGTTTTAGACGGTGATCCAACAGTGTTGGAAATTCTGTCATTGGCCTCCAATTAGTCTTGTAGAATGCCCCGGCAATTTGTTTGATGACTATAACGGAGCGTCGCCCACCCAGGGCTTTCCGTAACTGGATTGCTGCCTAAACGGCCGCCGTAGAGACGACGGTGCAAGGGTTTCACTGGTGCCAGTCCTGTCCAGGGGGCGCCAAAAAAAATCCTCCCCATCGAGGATATTATTGGCCAATAATATAAGGATTACTCGATGCCCATGAGCAGGATACCGTACGTCATACACCCATGTAGTGCTTTTTAGGTTCGTCGTCGAACCTTAAATTAAATCGTCGTCGAAAAGAAATTAAGAGTCGTCGAAAAGTCAGAAAAGTGAAATTACGAGGGAGAAGTCAGAAAAGTTGTCCCTACGAGTACATATATTCTAAATGTGCCCCAATTATTCGACGTTTCAGGGTTCCTACGAGTACATACATTCAAAATGTGCCATATATGGTCAGATGTAGTCATCTAGAGGTTTACTGTACATTAGCTATGTTGTACTGCGCACGACCCCCGTGGTCGACGCACGGACCAAGGCCTGCCGGCCCTCACCAGCACCACGACCTGAGGGATCCACCCTCGGGCACCGGCACTCTTTGCTTTGCGCTCGCCTCAACCGGCTCGCGCACTAGCGCAGTCTCGACTCTAGCAGTCGAGCAGAGTGTCGGCTTACTCTATGCCGACTCGGACCCGAGCCTCAGCCTCCCGAGACGCTGCACCTGCCCCACCCCGCGACAGGATGCCCCCTCGCCATGTACCGGAAGACGCCGCCCCAGTCGGCGACGCCCCGGGCGGCGCAGCAGCATCTGTAGCGGAGCTGGAAAAACGCTTGACGGCCCAAGCGGAAGCCCAAGAGAAGCGGGTGGACGGGCAGTATGAGGCTGCTACGGCTGCCTTGCTCGCTCGACTCGCCCCCCCCCCCCCCCCCCCCGACTAACCCGCCTCCTCCCGAAGGTACCCAGCCAGCCAACCCCGCGGGCGCGCCTGCGCCCGAGGGTGGTGAGCAAGGAGCGCGAGAGCCCCTTCCTGCTGCGCTAGACGCACCCGACAACGAGCTCGAGTACGTCGACTTTGCCTACTATTACGGCCGAGTCATTCCCCCCGGTCTGGAGCGACCCCCGCGCGACGTCGACGAGCCTCGCCTGTGGACCCTGACCGACGACACCGCCCGCGGCCTCGCGGAGAAGCGGAGTCGGGCAGCGTACGACGAGTACATGCATGCATCTAGGCTGCTATGCCTTCTTCAGTAGCTGCGCCAACGAGGCGATGCGCGGCGCTCTGGAGTCGCTTTCGACCGAGTCTGCTACGGCAGAAAGCCATGCTCTTGCCGAGCTCCGAGCCTGCTACCGCACCCACTTGGCGACGGAGGAGGCCACCCGTTCCCGGTTGGGCTACCTCCAGCTCGCCAAGAACGGACCGACGGCTACGGAAGCGGACCGAGTCTTCGCCGAGCTCGCCCACGCCAAGTTCTGCACCCCAAGACGCATCGCCGTGTCCGGCCAACTCGACCAACTCCGCCGAGCGTTCGACGACAAGACCCTCGAGATCAGCCTCTTCGCGGCTGGCAAGGCCCATGCCGCGTCCGCGTTCGCCAAGGCCACCCCCGACAAGCCCGCCCCCACCGAGTCCGCTGAGAGACGCAATCAACGCGAGCAAGCCGCCGCAACGCGGAAGGCCGCGGCGACGGCCGCAACAACCGACAAGGCCCAGGCCAAGGTCACCAAGTGACGGTGTGGTCCGCCGCGCCGACTCATGTATGCCTACCTCCCTCTACATGCGACACCGCATGCGGAGAAGATGGCGCGACTGGGAGAGCATCAGCGCGAGCGGACAAGTCTTGAGCTGGATCCGCCAAAGCAAGGAGTCAGGATCCGCTTCAAGAACGGACAACGCCCTCGCCCCTACAACCACGGCTTCTCTATGCGCGACACCACTCAAGTACAACTGGACTTCAAGGCGACGGAACTACCCCGTTTCGAGGCTATTGGCGCGTGGGAGCGAGGACGCTGCGACAAGTGGGTATCCAGAATGTTTCTAGTCCCCAAGCCCGGCACCGACAAGTTGCGCCTCATCATCGACCTGCGGGAGCTCGACAAGTGGTGCAAGACCCTCAAGATGTCCTACGAGACGCTCAAGCACCTGCGGCACCTGGCGCGCGCAGGCGACTGGTTCATTTCAATGGGCCTGGACGATGGCTACTACGCCCTCGGGATTCGGGAGGAGGACCGCGACTGCTTCAACGTGAACTATCGGGGGGAGTTGTGGCGACTGGCGTGCCTGCCCATGGGATGGACAGGCTCGTCGTACTACTTCTGCAAGTTGACAGCGGTCTTTACGGACTACCTGCGGACGCCCATGAAGCGGCGCGACCCATCGTCACCTCCCACGGCCCCGTCCAAGCCTACTCGCCGTTTCCTGCGCAACACTCGCTGGCGGGGCGAGCGGCTCCTACCCTACATGGACGACTTTCTCTTCCTCGCGGACTCGTCCCGCGAAGCAGCCCTGGAGATGCGCGCCCGGTTGGACACCCTGTTGGACCGTCTCGGCCTGCTGCGCAACCCCAACAAGGGAGTCTGGGAGCCTACCCAAGTCGGCCCTCACCTAGGGCTGATCGTCGACCTGCAGCGCGGCGAGTTCCGCGCCCCCGAGGAGAAGCTCATCGCGCTTGCCAAGGCCGCCCGCTCTCTCCTGGGCCGCGCAGCCTCCGACAAGCGCTGGCTCCTGGCCCGGCAGCTGGCGTCTTTTGCGGGAAAGGCTCAGTTTCTGTACTTGGCAATTGCGCCGGCCCGCTTCTTCCTGCGAGAGCTGCACTGCGTCCTCGCAACCCGGCAGGGCTGGGGCGGGCGCGTCAAGATGACGAACCAGCTGCGCCGCGACCTGGAATGGTGGACACAACTACCTGGGCAACACAACGGCCGCTCTATGTACAAGCCGGTGGAGACCGCGTATCTACACGCGGACTCCAGCTCATATGGATGGGGGGCGGTGCTGAACAGCAACAGCGCTTGCTAGGCGCGCGGCTTCTGGTACGAGGACGACCGCGCGCATCACATCACGTGGAAGGAGCTTCGCGCAGTACGTCACGCGGTCGAATCGTTCCTGCCGCAGCTCCGAGGACGGCGCATCTTGATGCACGAATAAGACAACACGGCCGTGGTGGCAGCGCTGACCAACCTCACCTCTCGATCGCCGGTCATGATGGCACCTCTTGGACATCCACGACATCTCCATCAGGCTCCGGTACATCCAGTCCGCGGCCAACGTTTGGGCGGACCGACTCAGCAGGGAGCTGGAAGACGCCGACTCGCAGCTCAATCCGCGGATATTCGCGTATATGCAGCGCTTGTGGGCCCCCCACACCATCGACAGGTTGGCGTCGATGGAAAACACGCAACTTCCACGGTACAATTCCCGCTGGCGCGACCCACGCTGCGAACCGGTGGATTCTCTCCATTTGCCGGACGACTTGTGGCGCAGGGAACGCAATTATTGCAATCCCCCGTGGACGTTGTTGGACGATTTGGCGGACAAACTGCGACAGTCGGGCGCAGCCGCCACGGTCATCGCGCCGCACTGGCCAGGACGACGTTGGTATCAGCTGCTGCAAGACCTCGCCACCGAGACGATCGTCTACCCGCCTACCCGCGACCTCTTCTTTCCTGGACGGCGGGGAACGCGCGCGGGGGTCGGACAGCCCAGCTGGAGCGTCGTGGCCTTTCGGCTGCCGCGCCGGCCTGGCTGCACCTCCGTCGTGGCTCGCTAGGTCGTGCAGCCGTCGCTGCAGTACGGTCGCGACGCCTACTGCCGCCGTTTCTACGGCGCCAGCCCGCCGCCCAAGTTTTGGAGCGTATCCCCGCTGGAGCCTTCCGCCACTTGGTCAGTTTCCGCCACTCTCACCGAGTGGTTGCGGGACGCCTACCTGGCGGCGGGCGCCCGACCGCCCCCTGGTTTCAAGTGGACATCGCACAGTTTGCGCAAGGGCGCAGCCTCCGCAACAAGCTGCATCGGCGCCCCCTTGCCGGCCATCGTCCCCGTCCGGCCGCTGGATAAAGCTGCATGTGCTAGCCTTTGATTTTCTTCTCTGGCAAACAGTGCCTCCTTGGGTAAATGGTCAAATGTAGTCATCTAGAGGTTTACAGTACATTAGCTATGTTGTAATGTGCACGACCCCCACGGTCGACGCACGAATTAAGGCCTGCCGGCCCTCACCAGCACCACGACCTGAGGGATCCACCCTCGGGCACCGGCACTCTCTGCTTTGCGCTCGCCTCAACCGGCTCGCGCACCCACCCACCCTCAGCCATCTTTTTGCGCTAGGAGACACCCAGGCCAAGCCTGTGGTTCTCGTCTTAGCCTCCAATGTAAGCGAGCTGACATTCTTTGGCAAACAGTGCCTCCTTGGGTAAATATATAATGATCCTGGGGTCATGTGACCCCAAAAGAGAACGCTGAACAACAGAGAACAGCTGGCCGCGCTTGTTTGCCGGTTAGAAATCGACGGCAACCGGGGCGCGGGATTTCGACGGGAATTCGGAGTGCGGGCCGACACTGTCATCTGTCAATTGACAGGTCCCAATGTCACTGAAGGTTGCACGGAAATATAGAGAACATCACGTGTCCTCACTCTTACACTGTGAGATTCAGATGTGACATACGGGTGACGAAGCACTACTACTAGCGACTATTATTTATCCGTGAAGGCTGCTGCTGGTGGCGGCACGTCCATCCAGTTACGTGCGAGTACATCCGGCGTTTTTGCCGGCGGGCGATAAATCCTTTTTGTCATCATTCTGGTAGTCGTACTAGCCCGGTAAATTGTTACATGGCACTGACGTATAAGGTACAGGGTTGTCCGTGTAGTACCGGGTAGTACGCGATATATATTTATTGAGCCGGTACCGGGTATCTAGTACCCGGTACCCGTTACCCGGGCACGATGACGAGTGGTCCTGTGGATAACTACGACTATTAGTGCATGGGAGCGCAAATCGCAGCCGTACGTATTTGGTAACACTGGGGAATTTTGTGTACATTATAGCTAGTACTGCTGAACGGGCCTGCCAGCCGTCCGATCAAAGGTCATCAGATGGGCGGTTTGGCTGCAATGTTTTGCCAAAGAGTGCTCACGTTACATAAATATTCGCGAGGGGTAGGGCGGGGGCAGGCAGCGGTTTGCCGAAGAATGATTGAATTACAATATTCGCGACAGCTGCCATCGGGGAATGTGGCCCCGGGGGGGGGGGGGGGGGGGGGCGGGCGGGCGTGGTCCCCCCGCCGCCCCCCCCCCCCCCCCCCCCCGCCGCTCCCGCCGGGGGAGTGAGGGGAGGGGGGTAAGGGGGCGGGGGCTACTGCTTGTTCTTGTTCTTGCGTGCCCGGGGGACCCTCCGCTTCGACGATCTCGCTGCCTCCGCCTCCGCCTCCGACTCCGCGACCGTCAGTTTCTTACCTCGGCGTCTCTTCACTGGCCTCTTCCGCTTCTTGTCATCCGTCAGTGTCTTCACCACCCCGGGAGGCTGTGCCGTCGACGACGCCGCCATGAGCTTCCTTACCTTCGCGTCGGGACGCCCCCTTGTGCCCAGACACCAACAACAAGCCACAATCGTTTCGCCTTTAAGCGGCTGAGGATGCGGCCTCCTCGGCCACCACGAGTTGCGCCGCTGGCACTGTGGAAGCCTTGGCGTTGAGGTGGGCCATAACGGCGCTCCCGGACGAACCTGCGCGCGGCACAAGTTAGCCACGAGTGGGTGCGTGCTAATGTGGAGGATGGAGTGTTTTGTTGCGCGCCCACCTTGTCACGCGTTTCCTCATGTCTTTCTCGTCCTCCTCGATGCCGGCGGCGCGGACACGCGAGACAACAAGGCTCGCCGCCCACTTTTGCCCGGGGGGGCGAGGTCGGCCATGGCGCTGTGAGCGGTGAAGGGGGGGGGGGGGGGGCGAGGTGGAGAAACTAACACCCAGTCGATGACCGCCTTCCGCAGCAGTCAACGACACATCGGAGGCGAGGAGCAGCGCGCCACTACTATTTATATGCACGTATTGTCAAGAGCTAGTCGGTGCGGCATTGTGTCGGTGTAATTTCGCAATGTTTATTGTTGAAGTAGCACGGCATAATGGATACGGCGAGTGAATCCGGGATAATGTGTGCGGTAGGGCGCGCGTATATGTGCGCGACGAATGTGCGCGCGCAGCGTTGTGCGGCGGTGTGCGGCGGTGTGCACCGATGTTAATATAGTGTGAATATTATATCGGCCGTAGACGATCAGGTCTGGCAGCACCGCCCGTGCTTGTAAATAAGCGACAATGGATCTAGTCTCCCGCTAGTCTGTGCACCGCCAGTGCACTCCGCAAGCCTCGCCTCCATCCGCGTCGGAACCGGTAGTAAGTGTTGTCGTGTGCGCACATCGTGACAACATTACACGGTGGCAATTGCAATTATTAGCGGTGGATAATGTGAAGGCGTTTTCGAAATCGACGGAGAATGAGGCGGTGCTGGCGGAGTGCATTGGCGGTGCATAGAATAGCGTGTTGCTGGGGTTTTGGCTGCATCGGACGCCGTATTCCCACCCATCCGGCACGGAATGTCCGATTTTCACACATTTGTGTGTTAATAAAGTGTGAATATTACGCGTCTTTTACGCCGGGTGGATGGGCATCCGGCGTCCGATGCACCCCAATTATTTGCAGCACGCTAGTCTACGCACCCCCAACGCACTCCGCAAGCCTCGCCTCCATCCGCGTCGGAACCGGTAGTAAGTGTTGTTGGGTGCGCACATCGTGACAACATTACACGGTGGCAATTGCAATTATTAGCGGTGGATAATGTGAAGGCGTTTTCGAAATCGACGGAGAATGAGGCGGTGCTGGCGGAGTGCATTGGCGGTGCATAGAATAGCGTGTCCCTGGGGTTTTGGCTGCATCGGACGCCGTATTCCCACCCATCCGGCACGGAATGTCCGGTTTTCACACATTTGCGTGTTAATATAGTGTGAATATTACGCGTCTTTTACGCTGGGTGGATGGGCATCCGGCGTCCGATGCACCCCAATTATTTGCAGCACGCTAGTCTGTGCACCGCCAACGCACTCCGCAAGCCCCGCCTCCATCCGCGTCGGAACCGGTAGTAAGTGTTGTTGTGTGCGCACATCGTGACAACATTACACGGTGGCAATTGCAATTATTAGCGGTGGATAATGTGAAGGCGTTTTCGAAATCGACAGAGAATGAGGCGGTGCTGGCGGAGTGCATTGGCGGTGCATAGAATAGCGTGTCCCTGGGGTTTTGGCTGCATCGGACGCCGTATTCCCACCCATCCGGCACGGAATGTCCGGTTTTCACACATTTGTGTGTTAATATAGTGTGAATATTACGTACGCGCCTTTTACGCTGGGTGGATGGGCATCCGGCGTCCGATGCACCCCGAATCTCACCAACACGCTACTCTACGCACCCCCAACGCACTCCGCCAGCCCCGCCTCTTTCCGCGCAGGTCCTACGTTCCATTGTATGTATATACATACGTACATGTACTGCTCCGAAACCAGCCCAAACTTAATGAGTGCACAAGTGTAAATGGGGGGGTGGGGGGGGGGGGGGGTGTGGCGGCGGGGCATCCACTCACACATACCCCGGCGATGCATGACAGATATTACATGCCGTGGCGGGTCGGCGGGCCGACCCGGCGGGCCGACCCGGCGGGGGGTGGGGTGGGGGGGGGGGGGGGGGGGGGGGGGTCTATTCAACTACACGTGCCACAGTGTCGTTTCGTGGAGCAGTATATGTGCCCGGCCTCATTTATACCGCCCCCTACCTGCGCTGCATGGTCCACCCCTACGAATTACTTAGCACAAACCGCCATTACTTAATAGGAACCTAGCACAGCCAGGCTTATATGCCCGCTTTGCCGATCAACTTCTACGCACTTTCCGTCCCTCAACCGCCGGACATGGGGGTTTCAAAGTTGAGTCTGGTTTTGCCAAAAAGGTCGTGCAGGCTGTTTTACACGGTCAAGAGCCGAAATTGGCAGGAAGGTTTAGCGAAAAGCGTGGAGGGAAAACGGAGTCAGGGGGGGCGCTGCGTGGAACGCAGCGAAAACTGGAAGATGGCAGGCTCAGCTGTTCTGGCTGCTTTTATGTCTACTCGTGCTGCACCCAACAAGGGCGCAACAACAGTTACTAGTTCCCGTACCACTGCGCAGCACTTGTAGCTGAAAAGCGGTTAGGTCAAGGATGGAAACCCCATAAACTAGTTTAGATCATTTCAAAGTTGAGTCTGGTTTTGCCAGTCTTGAGCGAACGGAGAGAGCGGTGGATTGACGGAGAAGGGGTAGCGCCAAGTCATGAAGGAGGCACTGGGAAGGCCACCGCTGCGGAGTCCTGTTGGACTTGGAAGTGGCGGAGGGGGGCGATGTGTCCAAAGAAGAACCACGCGCCAGGAGAAGGAAGAACGTTGGGGTCGATGTAGTCCAGAACGACATCAGAGTTAGTGGCCCAACCGCCCTGGTAGCGGATGTGGGACAGTGGCGCTCCAATGGCGTTTGCTGCAAAGGCTGCGCCCTTGCGTAGACTGTGTGAAGTCCAGGAAGTGCCAGCAGGGGGGGGCAGCGTTGACTAGGTTGACTGCTGTAGACAACCAGTCTGACATCGTAGCAGCAGTCCAAGGTTTTGACTGCTCAGCCACATTGACAGCCCAGAAGTTGGAGGTAGCCAAGCCAACAGTAACCAGGGGGACAGACTGGACGTTGTCGATGAAGTAGCGCAAGAGACGTGCCACTCGAGGGTGCTCGGACACTGGAAGGAGAAGTACGCGCAGGTCGTCAGGTCCCCGCCGGCCGGCGCGACCCTTCTCGCGGTAGATCTGCAAGGTGATGTTGTAGGTGTCGACATGCACATCTTGCACTCGACAGGAGACGCCAGTAAGGCCCCTGGCAAAGAACAGGAAGTTGACAACCGAGGCCAAGAGGGCTCGGTAGTCGAAGTGGGACTCTGGGTAAGGAGCAGACACAATTAGCTCGGCCTTTGAGACGAAGCGGTAAGCCACATCCGCAGGCAGAGGGACACGCAGAGGGGCAGCGTCCAGTCGACGCTGACGTAACATTAACCCACGTCTTGCCGAAGTGAGGTGTAGGCTGTCCTTGGCGATCGGGACGAGGTTGTGCAGCTCGAAGAAGGTGTTGATGGCAGACAGATAGGGCTGCAGCGACTTAGCTGCGATATGCCCTCGCTCCCCGATCCAGGCAACGTACCGAACAACAGTAGCAGTAGTCGCCTCTAGCGGGCTGATGTTCTCGGAGTCGTGGCAGAACTCAGCGAATTGAGCCAACCTGCCGGCGTAGCTCTTGAGGGTCTGAGCGCTGAGGGAGCTGGAGAGCAGGTCGAGCGTCCGCTGGCCTAGCTCGTCTGAGCCGAACGCGTCCTGTAGTCGGGATCGCAGTGACGCAGCCCACGGAGCGATAGCTGCGGGCTCGTCGATTACGTAAGTGCGTCGTTTTACTGACAGAGTGCCACCGGCACGGCTACTGTTCGCAAAGTACTCGGCAGCAGCGGTTAGGTTCCCGGCGGTTGGCCGGTAGTTGCTGGACGGGTTTGCAGTAGCTTCAGTACGGGTTTGCGGGGCTAGGTTCAGGTAGGAGGGCCGCCCCGCGCGCCCTTCGCGCTCATAGCGCCTGTCCCGTGCGTAACGTACACGCGCGAAACTTGGTCGTTGCGAACCGGTTGTAACTCGTAGTGTAACAACCGACGAACGCAGAGATGGGGTTGTAGGAAAGGCGGATGGTTGAGCCGCCAGGTGCAGGTGTGCGGATGTTTGAGCCGCACTCGGCTGTAGCTGTAAGAAGCGCCGCACCGAGGAAGGTCTAAATGAAGTCTGTAAGGTGGGGGGGTCAGGTCCTGACACATGGCGCTCATCCCGCCGTTGAGCTGCAAGGGTGCGTCTTGCGGCGGTCACCGAAAGGTGGCCTCGCAAGGCTCCTGCAGCTCCGACGAACGGCGCCCCACACCGTCACTCGTGCTCACCTTCGCGGCCACGTCCACGTCCGCCGCCACGTCCTCGCCCACGCCCGCGACCTGCAGCTGCAGCCGCCACTCGAGAAGTAGCGGTCGCCTTGGCGCTGCTGGCAACGGTCGCCTCGAAGACACGTCGCTCGTAGTCCCGCATGAGGTCCCCAAAGATCGCAGAACCCAGATGCTCCGAAGCAGGCTGAAAATGCTGGGCTCGCAGCACATCCAGAACACCTTGGTCACCGTGCACACGCTTGATCTCATTGAGCTTCCGTAGGAAGGCCAAACGAAACCGAAACGCCTTGTCGATGGCCTCGGCGTGGTTCCGAGCTCTCGCGAGGTAAGGGGTGAAGTCCTGGTTGCTGGAAGGGACGTAGGGCAGTAGCTCGTCGAGCGCCACGAAAAGGGCGGCCATGTGGGCACCGAAGCACGACATCCACAAGTACTCCTCCTGGGCCGGCAGACGCCGGTCATCCTGCTTGAGGTACTCGTTCGTTAGGTCGGTGCTCAAAGGGAAAAGTCCAGGCACTCGGCTGACCGGTCGAACGGCCTCGTAACCAGACTCTGCTCTCTGCAGTACCTCTGGCACCGCGAGGTAATCATCCTCGGCACTCACGGATTTTGCTCCGACACGGCCGCTCTGGGCTAGCTCTAGCAAGTCGGGGCGCTCTGCGGCTCCCCCGCTGCCTGTCGGCTGTCCCGCGAAGCGCTGCCCTGAGCCGGAGCCATGTGCCCCTTCTCCATCAACAACGCGATCACGAGCCGCCAACTGTGCCACAGCTGTAGCCAGCTCTCGCAGTTATGAAGACTGGGCCCTCATATCTGCGTTCAGCGACTGCAACGTCGGCTCAGCGACGGGTTCTTCTCCATCTGACATAGTAACGCACGGACGTACGGACGAGAATATCACACTCGGGTGGCGAGCCGGGTGTGGTCTTGAACAACCTGGGGTGACCTTGCTCGCAACGGGTTACGAGACAGTTTTTACATCGCTGCGTGGAACGCAGCGAAAACTGGAAGATGGCAGGCTCAGCTGTTCTGGCTGCTTTTATGTCTACTCGTGCTGCACCCAACAAGGGCGCAACAACAGTTCCCGTACCACTAGTACCACTAGTACCACTAGTTCCCGTACCACTGCGCAGCACTTGTAGCTGAAAAGCGGTTAGGTCAAGGATGGAAACCCCATAAACTAGTTTAGATCATTAAGCCGCCAGCCTCGGCAGTTGCTTAGCCAGACTTGGCATCCCGTACCGTGTCCATGGTTTCGCAGCTCTGCCGCCGGCACACGCCGAGTCCGGGGCTTGCTGCCGCGGGGTTGCGCACGCATGCACGCACGGTAATATACGCCGCCGACGCCGCCACGCTTACTTCCACCACCTTCGCCAGCCGCAGCTTCGCACGCCGTTCCGCCGACATACGAAACGCACGAATCCCCCCCCCCCCCCCCCCCCCCCCTCCGACGCGGATGAACCGCCTCCCAAAGGAAACATGCCGGTTGGTGGTAAGCCCATCAGGCGTGGGGTGCCGGCGCCGGTACTGGTGCGACGGAGCTGTCGCGTCAGGAACCGCACCGCATGTGGAGCAACACATGGCGGTGCCGGCCCCACCTATGTCTAGGGCCACCTCCTCACAACACCCCGCCACGACGGCGTCGGCCACCGCCGACGGCGCCGTTGCGGGGGGGGACGCCCTGCCAGGCGACGATGATGCGCCTGGTGCGCCGCGTCAGGAGGCGGAGGAGGCCGTGGTCGAGGCGACTGATCGGGCTGAGGGGGTTGTTGAGGCGAGCGAGGCTGCGCTCGCGCCACCCGCCCCGCAGCCACCTGCGGGACATGCCGACTTGCTCGTCGCCATGCTGACCGGAGCACTACGAGCAGTGGCGGGAGGCGGCCACATGCACTATCATGTGCGTGGACTGCGGCCAACGGACGGACTGGGAGTGTTGCTGCGACGGCACCCCGGCTTTGTGCGGCCCCAAGTACCCATGCATGGCGACCCATCAGCGGGCAGTCCCCTGCCCGACCACGGCCACGGTGAGGGCGGAGTTCCGCCATGTCAGGGACGCGTTCCACGACGCGACTCGCGCCGCCGTGTGTGAGGCTTCCGAGAAGGCACGCGCGGCTGGTGGGGTGCGCAGGGTGAGGCGGCGGACGGCCCAGGAGCTGAAGGAGAGCGAGACATGCCGTCAGTGAGGTCGGGCGCAATGTCATTGGGTGGGGCACACGGACGTGTAACACTTGCACTTTGCGCGTACTGCTGGGTTACATCCAGGCGGTGTCACACTATGCAACCAGAAAGGCTGCGTTGCTACTGCAAACGATGCTACGCCTCACTCGGTAGCAACCGCTGCCCCGCCTATCCCACAGCCGCTGCCCCCCCCCCCCCCCCCCCCCTCGCGCACCGTCCTGCGACCTCGCGTGGATCCCCGCCACCAGCAGCTTGCACTTGCACTTTGCGCGTACTGCTGGGTTACATCCAGGCGGCGTCACACTATGCAACCGGAAAGGCTGCGTTGCTACTGCAAACGATGCTACGCCTCACTCGGTAGCAACCGCTGCCCCGCCCATCCCACTCGCCTTGGCGCCGCGCTGCCCCGGCCGCCGCGCCTTGGCGCCGCGCTCCCCCGGCCGCCGCGCCTTGGCGCCGCGCTCCCCCGGCCGCCGCGCCTTGGCGCCGCGCTGCCCCGGCCGCCGCGCCTTGGCGCCGCGCTGCCCCGGCCGCCGCGCCTTGGCGCCGCGCTGCCCCGGCCGCCGCGCCTTGGCGCCGCGCTGCCGCGGCCGCCGCGCCTTGGCGCCGCGCTGCCCCGGCCGCCGCGCCTTGGCGCCGCGCTGCCCCGGCCGCCGCGCCTTGGCGCCGCGCTGCCCCGGCCGCTGCGCCTTGGCGCCGCGCTGCCTTGGCGCCGCGCTGGGTCTCGAGTCCTCCCCTCCCTGGTGAGCGCGTCCACCTGCGCCTTGCGCTCGGGGCCGTCCTCCTCCGTCACCACATTCTGCAACCCCCACCGCGTGACGAACCACGCAGCTCCTTGCATGCGCTTGTACATGTGCCCAAGCACCGCCTGGGGACGCGAAGCTCCTTCTCGGTCATGATCGCCTTCACCCGGGCCTCCTCGAACAGCGGACCAACGTTAAGAATGGAAAATGTTTCCATGTGGTGCAAGCAGTCCTCCATGACCCAGCCGGACTGCACCGTCACCTTGCCTGACCCTGCAGTCATGGAGGGGAATGCCGTCATGCCCACGCCCACGCCCACGCCCGGGGGGGGGGGGGGGGTTTACCTTTCGACTTCTTGGACACCGCAAACGAAGGGCGCAACCCGCGTCCAAAGTTGCTGGGTATCGGGACTAAAGCCTGGCGCCGGTCTTCCTGCTTCATAGCTCGGAATCCAATGTGGCCCTGCACGGTGACAAATTTCCTCCAGAAGTCCCTTCCCAAGCCAAAAAAAACAGGTGGAACGGCGCGAGGGGGAAGAGGTTGACCATGCTGACATAGCCCAGGACCACATGCACATGGCACACGCCATGGCAGCCAGTGTTGTGCTTGGCCTCCGCCAGCCGGGTTGTGTTGAACGCACGCCGGGCAAGGTGCGTGATTCACTGGACAAGTCATCGCCTTCATGGACGGTTACCAAGCGAGCATCCCCGTCCGCATCCACAGGGGGGTGCTCCTGGGCAGCCGCCATAGCCTCCACAACCTGCCACGCCGACTGGGCGGGTGCGTGTGATTCCATACAACCGCAGTTGAGTGGTGCCACCCGCACGCAGGCCGGGCCCACTCACCTCTGAACGCAGAAGATCCACAATGTCACCGTCCTCGAAAACAGCGCGCCACTGGGTCGCCCCGCCGTAGTCCTCCAACACCCACTCGGTAACGACGCCGGTTATCACGCCGTAGTGCCATACTCCCCGGAACTTCTTGGCGATGACCTTCATGTAGAAGTCACCGGGATCGCCTTTCCGTATCACGCCCTCATCGGCAGCTTCCACGTCCGCCGGCGGCCACGCAGGCGCGTCGATATCCATACCGTCTTCGCCAACGGGGTCCTCCCCCACACCCATCACATCGTCCTCCGAGACCGGCGCCGGCGGGCCGTTTCCGACGGCTGCAGCTACTCCTGCTGCCGCCCCTGCCGCTGCTGCTGCTACTGCTGCCGCCCTGCTGCTGCTGCTTGTAATAAGGCGGCCTTGCGGTGCAACTTAGCCGCACGCTTCAACGAGTGGCTACAGTTCGGGTATTTCCGGAAGTGCCGCTCTCGCGCCGTCCTTTCACTACTGCCCGTCACGATGCCGTGGCAGTGCTTGCATGTGTACACGCCATTCTTCGACACACTCGACATCCATCCCTCTCCCGGCATGCCTGCTGCCGCGCGCGCGCGGGGGGGGGGGGGGTTGAGAGTTGGGGTGGATGTAGCCCACCACCGGCAGGGAGCACAAATGCGAGTGCGCGGCTGTCCGCGCTTGATTCAACGGTGAGCGGCGGTGACCGTGAGGCGACCCCGTACTTCATGCGCGTGCTGGGGCGTTACACAATCATCAGCAGTTAGGGCGGCTGCATTAAAACGCGCACCTACGAACACCACCTACCGCCTACCACCTACCGTACCACCTACATCCGCCCACACCTCCGCCCGTCGTGCCGCACATCGCCGCACACCGCGGGGTCAGCGGTCAGCGATGTGCGGTCAGCGATGTGCGGCGATGTGCAATGAGTGCGTACATCCGCTTGTACTTAGTCCGGGTGCTCCGCGTCGGCGGGCGACACGCGAGCCCGCGTGCGCATATCAATTTGATGAAATTATGGAAACGAGAAATTCATATAGTACTTTACAGGTCGCCCGCGATAGTCGTCGCTACTGGGTATGAAATCCACGTCCCTCGTCCGTCCCGTATCGTCCCCGTATGTCGTCGTTCGTCACCAGTAGGGCACATTTACGTCACATCTGAATCTCACAGTGCTTGACATCATTGTCAGGCAGATTGCCCACGGAAAGTAGTTGTACTACAAACGACATTATACCGGAATTACCTGTTCCAATTAACAGAATATGCGAAGTGCAGTTTCACAGCTAGCGCGGGCGCAGTATGCGTACGATGTAATGCGAACTTGATAGTGCGGCATCAATCGCTCTTACAAAGTGCAATAGAAATCCGCAAATACACAGTCAATGGCACTCGACGTTGCATTCGTTACTCTTCGCTCCAAATTACATGCCCGTACAAGTTCTGCATAATGTCCAATTCTCAAGCCTACCCACTCTAGCTAGAGAGACATGATCGCACGTTCGATAAGATGGATTTTGGGAATGGGTTTTTCTAGTAAAAAAATACCCAAATTTTCCGCACACGGAATTTGAAGACAAGAATTAATACGAATATGAAATGTTCAAAGAATGCCATTTTCGTAGGCTTTTCGTCCGACACTCAATGGCCATCAACGCAAAACATTATTGATATGTTTGGCACAAGGCTGCATTTGCCCATGGTCTTTGCACTATTGCCACAGCAAATTTTGGTGAACCGAGTATATTTAAAGTGAAAGAAGTCGGAGGGAGCGCACGGCGAGTAGGCGTACGCTACGCTCCCGTTCCTTGTGCCGTGCCTTCGCCGCTCTTGTGGAGGCCGCTGCACATGTCTCTGAAGAGTGGACAGAGTGGTGATATGGACTGGTTTCCGGTCAACTTAGGATTTTTTCTCGAAACAAGCCCGTCCAAGCTTAAAATTTGGTCAGCTTTGGTCAGCTTTGGATCAATTTCGGATTTTCTACTTGGCGCAATGCCATAGCAAGCCAGTCCAGGCTTCGGAGTGCATGTAACACACACACGCACACAGACACAGACACAAACACACAGACACACATACACTACACAAACACACACACAGACACACACGCACACGCACACACACACACACACACACACACACACACACACACACGCACACACACACACACACACACACACACACACACACACCATTGCAAACCACGGGCAAAAATGCGGACAACCGGGTGCACGGCGATCAGTTGCTGCGGCCTTTTGCCCGGGCGGTGAACAACATATTTGGTCAGTTTGCGGTCAGATGTGAATTTATAGCACGATAGCCGTTCTCTCCCACCGCGCACACACCCAGCACTCGCGCATATCCCTGAGCGGATAATATGTCATCGCCGCCGTACACGTAGAGCAGACACCTGTGGCGGTGTTCGACGAATTTGAAGCGCTTGTCCTAGAGGTGAGACGTCCGCCGCAGCTGTGCGTGGTTCGCTTTTTTACGGTATGTTTGTCGTTCCCTTGCTTTCAGAGGAATAGCAGGACATGATAGGAAGTACCCGGTCGCCTATAACGTATTTTGTCTGCTTCTTGGTTACGAAAGAAGCACGGAAACAGAGACAACCTGCTTCGTGAGGACCTCCAAAGACAAAAGAGAGTCAGATAGATACTTGCGCGAGACATAGACATGCTCGAAACGACGACTCGGCACATGACCTACAAACACACCGCCCGAGACGAGCGACCGAATACGCGCACCGGGTCAATAGACACAGAAAGCTAGTAGATACATGCATCACAAACCACAGTGGCGGCGGCAACGAACCTCGTCATACAGGTGGGCGGCGATGCAGTTGGCGCGACAAGTATGTCGCCGATCAGAACGCGGGTCGCTGCTGCACGCGAGCCCGACCGCGGAAAACCACGCTCCACACAGGTCCCAAACCACTAGCGGTGCCTGTCGTAACCAAGAAGCAGACAAAACACGTTAGGTGACCATGTACTTCCTATCCTGTCCTGCTATTCCTCTGTAAGCAGGCAGTTTTGGCGCTGTAGGAGAGGGATAACAAGGGAACGAGAAACATACCGTAAAATGGCGAACCACGCACAGCTGCGGTGGACGTCTCACCTCCAGGACAAGCGCTTCGAATTCGTCGAACACCGCCACAGGTACCTGCTCTACCTGTACGGCGGCGATGACGACATATTATCCGCTCAGGGATATGCGCGAGTGCTGGGTGTGTGCGCGGTGGGAGAGAACGGCTATCGTGCTGGTAGATCCTGCTGGGAACAGAATAGAATTGGCCCACACTGCATCCCGACCAGCAGGTAGGGAACGGTGCGCGTACGGGTACAGTGGGACTGCCTTCTTCCGATATGCCGTATGATATACACCAATCAAAATTACGAAAAATGCCAACTCGGCACGAACACATCTTGGGTATGTCATTTCGTCGAAGCGCGTACACGCCGTTATGCGCATACATTACGATCACACCGCGCAAAGCAACCGAGAGCCTTTATCTCAATCTTAGTACATTCATCCGTGTCATCACACCACCCAATCTTAGAGGCATAAATACCGGTCAGCACCGGCCTCGTACACCTCGCGTCGCATCCGCGACGCAATAATACTTAATGCCACATATGTTTTGCGCGTACAGCTACGATTTAATCTTTTCTGATATGTGAAAATACGCTTTATCGTACGAAGATATGTAAATTTCATAAATTTTACCTTTTTGCCCCCTTTCGGTTTACGAGGGGACACGATACAAAACACTTTTGGGAAAAGCGCTCCACTCTGGCAAGCCTCGTATAACTGCATGGACATTCGTAAACACGAAGCTTTTTCCGAAGTACTTCAATAGGACTATTCACGTGCTCCGGCAGCCTGGATATCAGCGTTCTAATTATTCAACGTTTCATGGTTTCGCCTACATCTGCAACGTCAGATCTGGGCCCTAGATAGGTCAGCACATGCTGACGACGACTGGCTAAAATGCCACTACCCGGCGGTTGGACGACGGAATCAGGATATTCGCGATCGTCGTTGTTCGCGTGTTTTTGAAGTTCTTCCCGCCTGTCGTCTCAACGTGCAGCCTATCAACCCTGGTGGCCCATATAGCGAGGCCGCTGGGGGTGGTGATGTGGCTTCCTGCCGCGGCGGTGGCCGCGGTGCTACTGCTGCTGCTTCTGACGGGGCTCCTTCGAGTGGCGTTCCTCTGCGTCGGCCGGCGCGTACGTACAATGGCGAAGACCGCCGCGACTAGCCGTGACCGTCAGCGCTGCAGCACACGCCACGGCTGCCACACTGCTATGGCATCCGCGCCGCTGCTAGGAAACTTGCAGGCGGGGGCGGTCTCTGGGTGCGTCTCGCTGGATTGCGGTGACGCGGCGGACGAGCCCGCGCCGATCCGCTCTCGAGAAGCTCTCCTGCTGGTGGATAGTCGAGAAAGTATCGGCGCCGCTCTCGGAGGGCCGCCGCCGTCCCCAGGGAACCGCAGCCAGGCCCACGAGGGTCAGAACCTCTGGGAACTGTCATCAGGCTGGGTCGCCGCACGGCAGAGCGACGTGCCGCTGGCAGGTGAGCAGCTGTCGCTGCTCAGCGCCGCCGAGCTGGCGCGGCGGGGGGGCTGGGTGGCCGCGGTGGTTCCCGGCACTGTGCTCTCCACGCTGGTGGCCGCAGGCGAGCTGCCGGAGCCCTTTTTGGGCATCAACCTGCAGGTCTGCCGGGCCTCCCCGTCGCCCTTATCCTTCCCCGCTCGCACCCCATCGCGTGCTACCTAGTCGCCACGACGGCGACGGCTGCTGGTGCTCGCTCCATGCAGTGCGGACAGTAAGGATCCGTAACGGGAATTTCAATTTGAACATTTTGGGAAAAGTTCATTTTGATCACTCATAATCCCACCACCTACCGTCGGTCACGTGGTGTCTGCTTCACGCAAAATTAAGGACGTTTGCCGGGTGTGGTGTGAGATGCTTTGGGTAGATGCATAGCGGCGGCGGCTGAGGAAGAGGGGTGCGTGCGCGAGGGGGGGGGGGGGGGTTGATGGCACATGCCCATAATTAATCACTGCGTTGCTTTGTCGCGCCTTAACTGTCCCCAGGCCATCCCAGACATCTTTGATGCCGGGCACGACTTCTACACCTTCTGGTTCTGCCACTCTTTCCGGCTTGGCGAGCATGTGCGCGCAGTGGCGGCGGAGGACCGGCGCGTGTGGCTCCGCCTCCGCGGCGTCAATTACTCCTTCAGGCGCGCCGCCCTCTCACTCCTCCTTCGCATACTCGCACCGACCCCCCGCTGGCTGCCCACCGGAGGGAGCATGACTGTTGGCCCGCACCCACTCCGCAGGGCGTTCCTCAACGGGCAGATGCTGCAGGCGCCGGCACCCTCCCGCGGCGCCTTCCTCCGCCACACGCTGGACATCACCCACGCGGCCGCCTCGCAGGGCGCCGCGCACAACCACCTCGCCATCCTGGTGTCGCCCCCGGATCACCCCGGCTGCGTTGCGCTCGGCGGGCAGGGCGGGGACCACCTCATTGCGCAGGACGTGACGCCGCAGTATGTGGAGGGCTGGGACTGGATGTGCCCCGTCCCGGACCGCAACACCGGACTGTGGGACAAGGTGCGCAAACTTGAAGATAGTAGCGCCACGAGTGCAAAGCCGCCCTAGCTGTCATCACAAGCCAGATGCACCTGTGGACGAGACCGTAGCCTCTGCTTCTATGCGTATTCGCAAAGTTTCTAACAACATCATTCCCGGCAGTCTAAACCACACAGGTCAGCTGTCTCACGGCCCGACTGCATTCTATGGGTAGCATGCATTCGAGGTTTGGGAGGCAGGATCTTGTAGGCAGGCCAGCACCCATGGTTGTGAACCCCCCTATCTATCCGCATATCGGTTGCATCATGCTGTCCGCATCTGCCCACGATGGCATACGCATGACAGCCAGCCCGCTTTCGCTTGATGCAGAGGCAGCTGCCGGCGCCGTCATCGCTCCTTTTAAGGGCCCCCGCTGAGGATTGGTATTGAGAATTGACAACCCCCCCCCCCCCCCCCCCCCCCCCGCCCACAGGTGGAGGTGGAGGTGACGGGGCCAGTGGTCCTGCGCGACATGCACGTGGTGGCGGAGCCCCAGCCGGCGGGCGCCCTGCACCTCCCGGGCGCCACCTGCCCAAGCGCCAGCTTGCTGGTGACGGTGGTGGCTGTCAACTGCAGCCCAAAGGCGCAGCGGGTGACTCTGAGCTTAGCGGTGGACGCACCCCGCGCCGGACGTGCATTTCCTCCGTGCATGGAGACGATCGCGATTGACCCGGGCCAGGTACCCATGCGCTCCCACCGTCCGCGCCCCCGCCCCAAAGCCCGCAATGGGCGGGGCTGTGTGGTCATGCATGATCGGCCACACCCTGAGCCGCCTGGTGCCTATACCAGAGATGCAAAATACCCATGCTGATGGCTGCATATGTATCATCGCAAACATTTATGGAAGAGTGTATGATCCTCGAGCCGCCTGCCTATAATGTGGCATACATTCGTTAAGATAGTAGATGAAACAACACTGCAGCGGACCGTGAATGGTAAACTGCCGAGCCAGTCACAGGTCAAATATAGACGAAGCCATGCGGGCGCCGAGACAGTACTAATATTTCGCCCTGACTGGCAGAGGCGAAATGCTTTTATAGAAAAAACAGCAGAGTTATGGCAAGCGCTACCCTAGATAGGTCGCATACGGACCGGGTGTGAGGCTTGTAGGACAGGTTCCTACGGGCGAGTCTACCATCACCCACAGTGGAAGTAAAGCTGCTGTAGGGGCGGGCGCCAGTTGAGTCTCTTTGCTCTCTGCTAATGATGGCCGAGTGAAAACGCCGAGTGACCCTTTGCGCGGCGGGCAATGCAAGTAGGGGTGCGATGAGGATGTACGTTAGTGTAAATGAATACCCACCAGCGGGGGCAGCTTGGCTTTGCTTGGCCTTCTTTCAGATTGGATCCCGTGCAATTCCAAGGGCTCCGGAATCATTGGCGCATTCATGGTAGGGCTTGAAGCGTACCCCGCCATGGTGCGATGAGGCGGAGTGTGACCTGGTGCTGCCCTCCGCACCGGCGCCGGCACCCCGCAGGCAGTGGAGCACACATTCAGCGCGGAGTGCATTCAGCAGGCGGAGCTCTGGTGGCCGCTGGGCGTCGGCGCCCAGCCGCTGTACGACCTCACCGTCTCTGCCCACGGCGCTGGCTGCCCCTGGCCGCTGTGGCACCGCTTGACGTCGCGTTTTGGCATTCGGGAGGTCGGAAATCCCCCCCCCCCCCCCCCCCCATGATTGCCGCCTACTGGCATGCCACACACATTCACACACACACACACAGACACGGACACAAACACACACAGACACACACACAGACACAGACACACACACACACACATTCACACATTCACACAGCAAACATGATGTATGTATGAACTAGCGTGCAGGTGGCAGAAACCTGAAAATGCGATACCTGCCCTGGGGCGTGTTTTACCACCCTTCTAGCGTTTTCCAATTATGTTCTGCTGCTATTACCCGCGGACCGTTATTCTTCTGTTATCCAGCGAAGCGTCGATTTTTCGGCGGTGAGCTTTATTGCCGTACGGGTACCCGTATAGGGCAGCGGATCGGGCCTATAGGTGCATGACTAAAGCGCTTATCTACTGGCATGTACTACTAAGTACTATAATCCACCCACCCGCCCACCCACCCACCCGCCCGCCCACGGTCCTTAATTACACAGTCGTCCGATTACGATCTCACGGCTGGGAGGTACTGGTACTGTTTTTTTTTCCGCCCCCGGGACAGGACTGGCACCAGTGCAGCGTCTTGCAGCGTCTCTACGACGGCCGTTTAGGCAGCAATCCATTTACGGAAAGCCCTGGGTAGGCGACGCTCCATTATAGTCATAAACCAAATTGCCGAAGCATTCTGCAAGATTAATTAGAGGCAGTGACAGAATTTCCAACGCTGTTGGATCACCGTCTAAAACACTGCCATCAAAATACCCGCTGGTACTGGTACTCGCTACTCTCTGCTGGTAACCGAAAAAAAAACTCTGGTAGCGACTACTTCAAAGCGCTGGCAATGCGAACGCTCGCTGCTGGTAGTCCTGGTGTGAATTACAAAAAGGGCAGTTCCCCAGAATTAGAAAATCAACACAGCAAGCCGCCTAAAAGCGGTACTGGTACTGGTACTCGCTAGTCGCTGCTGGTAATAGGAAAAAAAGGGGGACTTCAAAGCGCTGGCAATGCAAACAATCGCTGCTGGTACTTCCAAGCGCTGGCAATGCAATTCATGGAACTGTAGGCCAGTGATATGGAACTCGTTCTTTTAAAATTTTGTGAAAAATCGACGCATCGCTGGTTCAACTGTCAAGTTACTTCATATACAAAAATAGTATTGCGACGGTTCCATCATAACGAACTGATTAAATGTGATCGTGGTGTCATCCATGTCGTTCTTCGGGTAGTACCGGTGCATCACCTGCTGATGATTCCTGCTGGTGAAGTGATTGCTGTAACGGGGACTGGTTTGCAATAATCCCTATATTCCTCGTGAACTTGTACCAGGATCAGAACATCCGATACTCGACCGAAATTGCACATAGTGCGGTGCCAGTAACGATGCGAAAAGGACATCCCGTTGTCGTACGTACTCATGCTACTGATAACGCGTTGTAATTGTTTCCGTCATCTTGTCATTGTGCATCGGTCCGCATTCCTGTATTGCTGTCTGTTTTCAAAAAAATGTACGTACTTTTCCTGAGTATACTTTTCCTGAGTAAATGGGCAGTACACAATCAAACACTGTCCTTTGCTCTTTTTGAAATCGATTTGCAATACAGCTGAAGTAGTTCTTTAAGATTTCTTTCAAGAAAAAGGTGCAAAATATCGATACATTTCCTGTTTCTATATCTTTTCTATTTTTATTTCCAATTGCCGAGCTTGCACCCCAATGTACTGCTTAGTTGTGTGTGTGTGTGTGTGTGTGTGTGTGTGTGTGTGTGTGTTTGTTTGTGTGTAAGTACTGCTCTTTCGTTCAATCTGTCCAACACCCATGAAGTGCCCTATCTGCTTCCGAAAGCGTACAGTCTTTTGCGGCATGTGTCATCGATTGCGCCATTCAACTGCAAAAGGACCAGCTCGGCCATGCCATTCCGGAGACGTGATTATATTGATGATGAATGGCGTCACAGTCAATAACTAGTAACGTCTGCGTGTCCGTGGAGTAGTTAAGCAGACTATCAGGTTGGAGTCGCGTGTACCGCGAGTCTCCAGTCTGTGGGCTGTGGGCGAGGGGGAGGCGCCATGACCGGCAAGCACGCCAGCTGTACGTGCGGGGCTTGGAAACTACGAGGAATCCCACGGGTGCCGGCGCACTAACAAAAACGAGAATTGCTGTGGAAATTGGGGTGCCAGCAAATTGTTCTTAGATAAACATGTGATGAACCCGTGGTAATTTGTCGGATATTGACCCCAAAAGGGCATCGCAGGTTCTCATAAAATGCGTTCTCACAACGTGAATCACATGCGCTGTTTTTGACGGGGATGCTGACAGAGGCAGGCGTCCGCCTGCCATCGCAGGTCTGGTCCCAGGAGGAGGAGTACATGGGCGGCGGGCGCGTGTTTTACGTCAACGGGCAGCGCATCTTCATCCGCGGCGGCAACTGGATTGTACCGGGTGACCGCCCCCCCCCCCCCCCCCCCCCCCCCTTTACACACACAACTTCCCGCTCCTCTTACTCTTACTTTAGAGGTTGTGCAGTACGTATATGGATGCAACAGAGCCGCATTTCGCGGACACCCTGAGCTATTGCATTTGCTGCATCCTGAACGCTCTCCATGTACGCTTACACACACACACACACACACACTCGGGCAAGTGGTGTGTGTATGTATGTATGTATGTATGTACGTCGCATTGCGTAAGCCCGTTGCATTCATTCTTGCGTCTGGCCAGTAAGTAGTGGAAATATAACCACACATGTGCAAGGCGCATGGCTTGTTTTGCAGGCGCACCTCTATCGCCGCATGTGCCGCTGCGGCAGTAGTCTGGTGGACAAAACCTGCCACGGGTGCTGCCATAGCGTTCGTAAACTCGTAATATGTTCGTGATTGTTTCGTCTAAATTTGAGCCAGAAAGGGCATGGCACGTTCCTAAAATAATGCGTTCTTCAAAGTGCGTCGGCACCCGTAGAGACAGTAAGCACCCACAACATCCAGACTCAAGTTCCCGACAAAGAACTGTTGATCAAGCTATCAAATTGTCCCGACATAAGCGCCTACCTTCTTTTCGCCATTCGCCAGTGAGCCCGGTGCAGCCACGGCGCCGGTATGCCATAGTCATGGGCAGCGCCTTTGCAACATACATGCGTTTTCTCAGCATTACTGTTGGGATATGCACTTTATCGAATCCCAGATGTTCGGTCAGAGTCTGATTGTGTGGATGCGGGGCCGTTTGAAGGCGGGATAAATAGTCACGTACACCCGCTGTACTGTTTGATCCCGGGATTATACCCGAGACAGGGGGCCATGTGTCGCTGACTTGTCACATGCAGCACTGGTGTTGCCTGCCGCGTGGCTGACTGGAGTCCTGTGGGCGTGGGCGCCAGACGGCATGCTGCGCCGCCTGCCGGAGCGCTTACGCCAGGAGGTGGCCTTCCACGCGCACATGGGCCTCAACTGCATCCGCCTCTGGGGCGGCGCCGGGATCGCCACGCCCGAGCTGCTCGCCGCCTGCGACGCAGTGGGCCTGATGGTGTGGTACGAGTTCTGGATCACCGGCGACTGCGACGGCCGGGGCGCCACGCCCGCCTCGCCGGTCTCGGACCCCGAGTGGCCGCTCGACCACGACCTCTTCCTCGCCAATGCTGCAGACTGCATCAAGTGAGCGCCCCGCAGCCCCCAGCGCTTTTCCTGTCGAGTTTCTGAAAACAAAGAAAGCGCTTGGTCGGGTGAAAACAAAGAAAGTGCTTGTTACCGGGTCGGCGGGTCGGCGTCATGGGGATAGATCAATCTCGCGCTTGCGCGTGTTATTCGAACTTTCAGGTGTTATCCGCCAATGAACCACAAGGCCAGATGTGGACACACCCCCAGCGGGGCGCGACACCCTGCGCGCTATGTATCAGTTGGATAGTGGTACTGGTGTGTTACGGGTTATGGTACGGCTACATGGTTGAATGTCACTATCGATTCGGGTGCCGTTGTCGGAAACCTATATTTCATTATAAAATCAACACGGCCGCTCGCACAAGCGGCATTTTCAACGCGGTCAAGTGGTCGTGTTCGGCTTGGTAGGTGACTGGCAGCTAATAAGAGTCCCCACCAGTCTACTGTAATATCCTGCCTTCGTCCCCGTTTCCGATGAACAAAGTAGGCACGTTGTGTTCGCGAAAGTGGGAGTTGCAAGTATGCTGTTGTGGGTTTTAGGTAATGCTCAACGAGTAATCCGTTGTTGAGGGCTAGTGTGGTGGAAGGCGAAGAGACCGGGTCGGTCGGGTTGGATGGCGCCGAGCGGTCTGACACCGAGTTTGATGCGGCGGATGGCGGGCGCAGGTGGGTGCGCAATCACCCGAGCGTTATTCTGTGGTGCGGCGGCAATGAGCAGCATCCCGCGGCCGACCTCAACCGGGGCCTGAGCCGCATGCTGGGCGCCGGGGTCGGCGCAGCTCCGCCCCGCGCCTCCCCGCCGGGCGCGGCAGCCACCGGGAAGCCAGCGCTGCCGCTGCTTGACTGGACGCGCCCCTACGTGGAGGCAGCCCACCCGCTCGCCCCGCCCACCCGCCTGCCCTCTGGGTTGCTTACCAAACTATATCAAACTGCTTTGTAACGCTGCGATCCAACTTTGGCATGTTGTAGCTGGCGGGTGTTGATGGCTCCGTCGTAATCGGTCGTATTGGCCTCCTCCTGGTCTACGCTCATGCGGGGTGCGTTTAGCCTGCCCGCAATTAAGCACTAGTGATGCAGCGCTGGTGAGAGCGAGGCGACAATCGTACGCCACGTACCAATCTAAGTTACCATGCGGGCGGTGTGACGCAATTCGTTAGCAACAACATCCCACTCTCTCAATGTGGCAGTCGAGAGCCACGGAGCTGGGGTGTATTCTGACAGCTAGTAGGGGTAGGCAGTCTGCTTTGTCACAATGCCCGGACTGGTCAGAGGGTCCCCCCCCTCCCCTTCGACACACCAACCCAAATCATCCGCCTTCTCTCCCCGTCCCTGATGCCACAAGCTGCCGGTTGACGTGGTGCAGGGCTCCATGTGGGGCGGCCTCGGGAAGGGCACCGGCGAGCTGTCGGACGGCCCCTACGGCTGCCAGGCCCCCGAGGACTTCTTCCACCCCGCCTTCTACGAGTACGCCTTCAACCCGGAGGTGCCAGCCCCGCTGCCCTGACTTGAGCGGCGCGAGGGCAGCGCCGCAGTGATGGGTCGGGGGTGTCTGGCTAGCAATCTGCCGCTTCTAAAGCTAGCTCAAATTTATTCTGGGAAGGAGGTGTCTTCTGGACCTCCTCGATATGACCCGTTTTGAACACCTGATTCACCCCCATACCTGTCGTCAACACGTATGTTGTGTATATATATGTATATATATCTATTGTGTATATATATATGTATACATACATGTATATATTGTTGTACATACATACACACACACACACACACACACACACATATATATATATATCACATGTATACCCGTCTCGGTGTTTAGGCGGTGATCTATCTCCCTCCAGGTGTCAACGAACCTACTGATCTTGCGAGCCGTTGTCTGCACCGTGTGTGTATTCATCTCATATTTACGTCTGGCGGAAACAACATAATCACAAAGATCCCGAAGGTCCTCCGTTTCCGATTCAGACTGGTCAAATTTGTCAAAAACCTCGCAAATCTCAGGGGTTCTGCCGACAAACTGACAAGTTTCAGTGTTTACACACACTACTCATGTATTTTCCAAGGGTTTTGACGACCGATAAGGCCAGCTCTGCACATAGGACATGTGCGACATTCACCAGAGCAATCACTACACAAAGTGTGCATGGCACATTCATAAGGATACTGCATATCGCCCGTCATCTCCCCGCATACGCAGCAAGGTTCCAGGAAACCCGTCCCCAGTGTCGTTCTTCGCAATTGATGAGGAAAAACAGGAGTCCTACATTCGCCTCGAACCACGACATACTCGCACTTCATATCGGACGAAAATATGTCCTTCACGTAGTACTTTAGCAAATACACATTTTTCTCTTAGTTGTGTACTGTGGTTTCACTGGAGATATAGCGACTAGTGCTTCGTGAGGTGGGTAACCTTAGAATCCAGCATTCCCTCGACATTATACTCGGATACGGCAACTTTAGTGTCGTTAGCTTCATGTTCTTGTTCTCGTTCTCCAGAAACGGTCTCGCCTTCTCGATATCTTCATAGGTCAACAGTCTCATCTTGAGCGCCCTCGTGACATCCTCCAGTTTACAGGTCGTTACGAACCCGTAGAAATACTGGAAGATCACGTCGTGATCCGTTCTCTCGAGGTATGGTTCCAGAATCTCCCGGTTCTTGTGTTTGGCGATGTTGTTGATGTAGGAGATACGGAACTTCGGGCTCTTGAAGTCGACCTGCTTGAAGGGCGTATACCGGATCGTGTGTTCAGGGTTAGCAGCGTTCCACTCCCGACCTTCAGTCGCTAACATTATCCGGTTCGAATATAACAGTAGCGACTATCCCGTTCGAGCAACTTATTCGTTCGAGTAACATTATCCCGTTCGAGTATGGGTAACACTATCTCGTTGGAGTAGCATTATCCCGTCCGAGTAACCTTATTATCCCGTTCGAGTAACGTTATCCCGTGCGAGTGCGGGTAGCACTATACCGTTCGAGTAACACTATCCCGTTCGAGTAGCACTATCCCGTTCGAGTAACATTATCCCGTCCGAGGAACATTAACATATCCCGTTCGAGGAGCGTTATCCCGTTCGAGTACGGGTAGCACTATCCCGTTCGAGTAACATTATCCCGTCCGAGCAGTCGCTAACATTTAAAACATTAGCGACTATCCCGTTCGAGTAGCGGTATCCCGTTCGAGTACGGGTAGCACTATCTCGTTCGAGTAACATTATCCCGTCCGAGTAACATTAGCGACTAACCCGTTCGAGTACGGGTAGCACTATCCCGTTCCAGTAACATTATCCCGTTCGAGTAGCGGTAGTATCCCGCTCGAGTAACACTATTCGTACAAAAAAGCGCGTGAAAACAGGAGCAGATTGAATTCAAGCCTTTCATTTGGCCGCGAACACACCAGTCGGGGCTGCAAGTGATGAGAATGACTCCTCTTGCGGACGCCCTGAACAACATCAGCTCTCTCTCCGAGCCGATCCTCCCCATAGACTACCTCACATGCCTCCTGGAATCAGAGGTGAAACTCAACTCCGACCGGAACTCGAGGCCATCGATATGAACCGACACCATCAGTCTCTGGTGTTGCTCCGGAACGTCCAGTGCGCTCCAACGCCACTTCCCAGACCCCCATCGAGACCCCGGAACGCAACCAACACGGCATCCAACAGCGCGGCCCGTGAAAATAAAAATAATAAGGCGATAATCGTCTGCCTGACAGGCAGCGCTCTATACATGCTACGCTCGCCGCCTCCCGCAGGTTGGCTCGGTGGGCATCCCGGTCGTGGAGAGCATGCGCGCCGCCTTCCCGGAGCCCTGGCAGCAGGCCCCGCCGCAGTGGATCGGGCGCCCCGACGGCGGGCTCACGGAGGTGCCCAACTCGGCGTGGGAGGCCCACACCTTCATGGGCTACGGCACGCCCGGCGGCGGGAACCAGCTGGCGCTGTACGGCGTGCCACGCAGCCTGGAAGAGTACTGCGAGCAGGCGCAGGTGGCGAACTACGTGCAGTACCGGGCGCTGCTGGAGGCGTGGACCTCGAGCATGTGGGAGCGCTACAGCGGCGTGCTGGTAAGGGCGGCGCCCGCATTGCCTTACTTATCCATAAGGGCCTGGCGTAGTCACGTCGAGGCTCACACTTTGCTACGGGACAATCTCGCATTCTCAATCCCACGTTTCCTAGCCTTCAAATGATATCCGGTGTTTCTTTGTGTCGAGATACGATTCCAGGAATGGCGCCGCTTATTGTGATCCATCGCTTTGAGTGTATCCTTCGACGGTCGGCGTTTCATTGTTTGCGTCTTTGCTGTGCGACTGCGCGCCCGGAGTGCGTGTGATGGTGTTGCCCGGCTAGTAACGAGCTCGCCGCGGCGCTGTGGGGCTCCCGGCAGATCTGGAAGAGCCACAACCCGTGGCCCGGGCTGCGCGGGCAGCTGTACGACTGGTGGGGCGACGTCACCGGCGGCTACTTTGGCGTTCGCGCCGCGTGCGAGCCCTGCCACGCTCAGCTCAACCTGTACACGCGGCGCATCGAGCTGGTCAATGCCACATTGGCCGCGCTGGCAGAGGTGCGCGCGCCACAGCCACCCGCGCCCTCAATATACCCTATGATACACCCGGCTGCATGTCATCATAAACGTTTGCCGGTCCAGCATCTGCGCAACACGACCGAGCGTATGTGAGGTGTCGCCGTCATTGCATGCACTGAGCGCAGGGATACGCATGACATGAATACCAAGAGTGACCATACAGCACTGACCCAGTCGCGTCTCAAGGCTGGTATTCAGTAGGGGCTAGAAACGGGTTCAATAACGAGGGCGTGCCAAGCTGGGCGCACATGTGTGCTTGCCGGTGAGAAAGCGCTTGCCGACATTGCATCTGCGTATTCATCTCACCCCCAGTGCTCTTGGAGCATTACCCTCGCCACGAGTCCATGAATGGTATATGTATGACACACCCCGGCAAGCAACAATGAACAAGTCCAAACATGCATTTACTTTTGTCCGTATCGATGTGTATTCTACACGTATCGTAATGCGTGTACAATACTGCCGTGTTGTAGGTAAATAATGGCACATTACATCCCGCTACCGATATACCACTCCACAAATATCAAGCACACCTACATCCTATTTGATGCCCTGGCAAATATGCGAAAAATGCATAATGCATGATAATGCGCATGACTTCAGTTGCTACATCAGTCCACATAAGTACCGACACCGCACCTATGGATCCCACTCCACAGGAGTACTCGCCCCCCACGCGTTAATGGCCACACTGCCCCCCGCGCCCCAAGAGGCCATCAGGCAAACACAAAGCGCTGGAGTGGCGGTGCATATTACTATTGTGGGAACAGCAGCGACGCGTGCTGGAGATATCCTGCACAAACGCCCCCGCTGCAACCGGTCCACGGCGCAGTAGTCACCCAATATTGGTGACGGAGGGACAATGTGCTGTGCTCGTGCGTACAACACGCTTTAGCATGTGCATTCAGACTCTGTCTCTGGCTTTTACGTAGCTGCCTCCTCCTGGCGATGCTGCGTCGCCCGGCCACCTGCCCCGCGTGATGCCTACTTTGGCTGTACAAGGCCAAGCACATGGTCGTCTCGCATTGCTCTCCCGGCACGACGGCTGTCTGACCCTGTCGCTGCTGCTGCCCGCAGGCAGCTGTGGAGTGGAGCATCCACCCACTACAGAGCTGCGCCGCATGTACGGCGGCAAGCCAGAGGGCCAGGGAGCGCCCGGGGAGCGTGCCAGGCTGCCCGGCCTGCGGCATGCACCGCGGGCGCTGGGCCCCGCGAGGGGCGGTGCCGCCTCAGAGTGTCTCACGCGGCCCGCAGGTGGCAGTGCCGTGGGGGGCGATTGGGAGCGGCGTAGCATTTGTGGCGCTGCGCCTCATCGATGGGAACGGCGCCCAGGTGCACAGTCCCACTGCATGTGCCCCCCCCCCCCAACCCCCCGGCCCTCATGTGGAAGTAGAGATAGATAGATATACTTTCATGGAGCTGTAGGTGGTTAAACGGCATCACCGCATTCGAGCTGGGAAAACATGTATAAAATACATATAATATAAGTACATGTATGGTACATAGAAGTTCATATATAAAGTTACATAAGAAGTTATGGTACATAAGAAGTTCATATATTATGTGTATCTACATAAAAATATAAATGTACATACATAGATGTATTTATATGTATATGTATATGCATATGTATATGTATATGTATATGTATATGTATATGTATATGTATATGTATATGTATATGTATATGTAGGTATATCACGAGCGCAATTTCCGTAAGGAACAGTGGCGCCGTATTGCGACCTTTGGGCAGAGGAATGGCGCACCGGCGGGGACGCACCCAAGATGTTGCGCCCCCAGGGGCGCCGCGAACGTCGGCTGTGCCGGGGTCGCCGCATTGCATTTGACTCGACGCCTTTTCGACTATTCCGGGGTGAGCGCGTTGGTGGGCTACCTAGATGGCAGCCCGCGCAAGGAGGGCCGCAGGCAGGGTGAAATCGGATGGCTATTTAACAACACAGCGCCAGCTCGTCCTCCCTCCCCCCCCCCCCCCCTCTCCCGGGGGGGGGGGGGGGGGGGGGGAATTGAATTGAAATTGAGTACAACGTGCTAGCCTGCTGCTCTCCCCTGCTCTGACCGAGTCGCTCTTAGGGCCTGAGGCTATCTCCAACCACTATGGGAAACACAAAGTGTAATCACAGCTCGAGCCACCGGCCATCCTCCTGTGTGCTAGCCCCTTCCTCCTTCCAGTGGGCTATAGCTAAGACAGCAGCGCCGCCCTGTTGTGTCTACCTCAGTCAGGCCCATCCCATCCAGAGCTCAGCAGTCAAGCCAAGGCCACCACAGGCGCCCGCTTCCGGGTACTGAGGTGTGACGGGGGAGGGGAGCTGCCCGGAATAGCTATGTGGTGCTCAGTCTGTTTAATACACCGCTGCGCCGGGTAGTGGGGGGTTGGCGGGGGTTACAATGCCCTCCTTCTCTATCAATTTGCGGCGCGGAACCCGTCGCATCACGGCGTTGCGAGACCTCCCCCCCCCCCCCCCCCCCCCCCCGTCCCATAACCTCGGTGCTGACTCCTCGCTGCACCGCCTGCCATCCCCAGACCGCCCGGAATGTGTATTGGCTCCACAGGGATGGCGGTGACTTCCGGGAGCTGCGGACCCGCCTGCCCCGCGTCACCGTGACACTCGCCCTCACCACCGCCGCCGCCGCTGCCGACCCCAAGGCGGCGGCGGCACGGGCCGCCGCCTCCGCTCTGCGCCAGCCTGGCGGCGCCGGCCGTGTCGCCGCCGCCGTCACCCTCACCAACACCAGCGCCGCCGCCCCGGCGTTTGCCATCCGCCTGAAGCTCGCGCGCCCCGAGCGCGGCCCCCGCGGCGCCGAGGCCGGGGGCGGCGCCACGGCGCGGGTGGCGGATGCGCTGTACGGCGACAACTACCTCACGCTGCTGCCTCGCGAGAGCCTCGTCGTGCCGCTGGACTTCCCGGAGGAGCCGCCGCGGGGCACGCGCGGCAGCGAGGGAACCGACGCCGTGGTACTCTGCGCAACGGGGTGGAACGTACCGGAGGTGCGGGTGGCTGTGGGTGGCGGCCTCCGCCATGGAGGGTAATGGGGACCATTTCAGGGGGTGGGGGGGCTATCCAAAGGGTAAATGGCCTCCAAATTTTCAAAATCAAGCGCGGCGCCCCCCATTGGACACCCCACCCGCACCTTCTCGAAGACCTGCGCCACCCGCAAACGCAGGGCACCATGGCGACCCCCCCCCCCCCCCCCCTCTCTCCCCCGCGCACGGCGATGACCGCCAACGACGACAAGACTCCCCCAACCCGTGAGTGGGGGGCGGCAGGAGACGGGACCGCTCCCGCTCGGGACTAGGGGCTTGGCGCTCAACCGGGCCGCATGCCACGGGCCCAGGCGACCCCATTATGCGGGTTCATGAAGTCGGGCGGTGGGACTGCTGGCACGCGGCACGCCCAGGATTACGGTGGAGGGGGGGGGAAGGGCCAACAGGCGACGATACGGAGGCCTCCGCCGTCTCGCCGAGGGATGGGTTTGTGACCCTGTATGTGATGCAGCGAAATCGGGGTCGTTGAGCAGCCCGGGTGACCGGTGCCGATGGCGGTGTGCTGCGGGCGCTTCTTGCCCAACTTCCACCTTTGCAGGGACCCCCTGGGCAAGATATATCCCCGTTGCATCCCCGTTGAACCGTCCGTCCAGACACCCGGGGTACATCACGCCAAGCCCATGCGGAAGGCGTGCGGCATGTCGTACTGCAGGTCGCCCGTGCGGCGGTTGACGTAGATGCGGCGGCCGGTGGCGGTGAGGACGCCCTCCGCCCAGTCGCCCACCACGCGCGTCCAGCGGTAGTCCGCCGCGCCTGCCCGTCGGCCAACACAGCACATGCCCGCCCTCTCATTCCGCCCCTCGCTGAGTGCGCCCTGCGACGCCATGAGGAGGAGCGCCGCTACACCGCAGCGGTTTCTTCATGCGATACATCGCACCATTCAAGCGCCGGTTTCGCATTCACGGCAAACCTTAAAAATTACCCAGCGACCCCGGGTCCGGAATTCAATGCTGTGTATGCGGTGCATTCTAATACACGCTAGTTAGGACAGTGTAGTTTTTTCATGCTCCGGGCGGGCAGGGGGGGGGGGGGGGGGGGACAGCGAAATCCCGAGCAGTCTGCACAAGCCCAAACAGTGAGACAAGCGACCGACTGCGTCGGGGCTGCCGGCGGTGGGGTAGGTCACAACAACACAAGTACTGCCCAACCGCGCGCGATGGCTGCAGCCCCGGACCCGAACCCAGCGAGCCGGTGGGGGACACGTCAGCGCGCGCGCCCGTACCCGGCGAGGTGCTGCACTGCCCGTGGGGCTATCTACCTGAGGACGTGTGCGCGAACATTCGGGAAAAGGCCGCCAACAGCTGCCCGGTGGTGTTTGGCGCCCTAAAGGAATAATACCCGCCAACAGTGGACAGCGAACTCAGAGACAAGGCGCACACCGCAGCCGCGCTTTGGCTCGTTGTGTCCACTTATTTGTGGCCCTCTTGCAAAGAAGGGACACCTGTATGCATCTGCTACGGGGGGATGCCGGCGCGGGAACGAAAAACACGGCGAATGGCGACCTAGGCAAAACCACGTCGGAACCCATAGCGACTGTTCCTGTCGTGTG
The DNA here is from genome assembly GCA_006384855.1 of Tetraselmis striata. Taxonomy (NCBI): domain Eukaryota; kingdom Viridiplantae; phylum Chlorophyta; class Chlorodendrophyceae; order Chlorodendrales; family Chlorodendraceae; genus Tetraselmis; species Tetraselmis striata. The sequence goes on from VCJN01001862.1 coordinate 444,086, forward strand.
CGGGCAAACTGGCGCAAGCCCGGTTTCAGGCGTGCAGAGCAATGAGGCGGGGTCCTTCAGGTGCGCCGGCACCCTTATCGGAGTGCACCACGAACGCATCGCGGCATTGTCGCCTCGATGGCGCTACAAACGATTCGTGACTCTTCGCAAGCCGCGATCCCAATCATTGCATGTTGCGGCGTTATTATTGGCCGCTGTGAGAAACGGGTGTCCTGCATGTGTCTGATAGAGGGGGGGGGCGGGGGGGGGGGGGGGGGGGGTGACCTGAGGGCGCGCTGGGCTGAGCCTGGGGCTGGGCCTGGGCCTGGGGCTGCGCCGCCCGGGGCAGCAGGTTGAGCTGCTTCACTGCCAAGCGGCCGCCGCCCGGGCGGCTGCTGCCAAAGACCACGCGCCAGCGGCTGCCGGTGCGCGGCTCGACGTCCCACGTCTGCAGGGTGGCGCTGCGCTCCGCCGCCATGACGGCCACCGTCTCGTAGCCACGGCCGGTGTGCACCTGCAAAGCGCAGCGCGTGTCTGGATCACGGTGTGCGCATCCCCTCCGCCCACCCATGGTGAGGCGCAACCCTGGGAGCAATGTGTCTATTGCCATATTTCCACGCTGTCCGCAGCCCTGTCGTACTGTTGACAAGGTGTGCCTAGCTTATGCCATGGACACTAGCACCAAGCTATAGGTGCACTGTTGTTGAAACCCCAACCCCAGCCCCAACCCTAACCGAAACCAGTCTCAAACCCTGACCATTATAGCCCTAGCCCCAATCCTAGATCTAACCCTAACCCTAACGCTAATCCAAACAAATGAGAGGTAACCCTGAACCAAAGGCAGCCAACCCAAAGCAGTAGTAAATGCCTATATGTGCCGGCGCACCTATTAGGACCCGTACCATAACAAGCCTCAAATTGGCCTCTGATACTAACATCGCTATTTCTATCCAGATTTCACCCTCGTTAACTCGTCATGGCTTGTAATGAGCATATTATAAATGGGAAAGCGAGAAGCTCGCACTGTCCATCTTTGTGCGGGAGTATTTACGTGACCTCATTCGAAAGGCACACCAGGTTATTCCCCGCAGTGTGTTCACATTGTGTTCACATCATCAGGTCCGCAACCGAACAAATCTAAAGAGTGACACCGCTGTCGCCGACCTCAAGATAAGGGTGGGTGGTGGGGGGGGCAAGGGGGGGGGGGGGGGGGGGGGTCACCTGCAGCGCCATCTGCTCCGGGCACTCCCCCGCGTCCGCCCTCATCTGGACGCGGCCCACGCAGGCGGGCTCGCCCATGCGGATGGCCAGCAAGTGCGCCGCCACCACGGGCGCCGCCCCGCCCGCCGCGGCGCGCCGCGCGAAGGGGCATCCCGCGCCGAGCTGCAGGCCGCCCTGCGCGGCGGAGCTCCAGCCCGCGGCGCTGCCGCCGCCCAGGAGCGCGCTGCCCACGTCCGCTGCGGGGGCGGGCCGGGGAACGCAGCGAGGGTCAGCGCCCTATCAAAGGTCAAGACGGATGAGGAACGAGTAGTCCAACGATGAAGAGGGCTTCGATTCCTTCACGATCGGATCTGATCCGGCGTGCATGGCGTTCCGTCCGGGTGGGAATGATCGGCGAATCTGATACAATCAATTGCGTATGAGCAACGATCACGATCAAGGTCATGGCCCGGCCTGCTCCGAGCTGATTGATTGCCCGGTAAATCAAGCTCCAGTGTATGACGCATCGAGCGAATGGAGACTGGATGTCCGGCGACGCCGATCACGGGATATGCGCACACGATAAATAACGGGCACCCTGACCACGAGGGAACCCGACGCATCCTCGCCCGTACATTGGCGTACCCAACGGTCAGCATCCTGACCAACCTGGTGCGTCGGGACTCATGATCGACACTTGATTCGGACCCGTAAAGGTTACTTCCTGCACCGTCCTCCACCACTCCCCCCCCCCCCCCCTCCCCGCCCTCCCCTCTGTTCGTCTGCTGCCCTCTGCCAGGGTGGCACTGGACAAGTGAGCGCACCTCCCCTGTGGTCCACCACCTCCCAGGGGCGCGTCTGCTGCACGCCCTTGCTGAGGTGGTAGTACACCAGGCCGCCGCGCTTCAGGCTGTACTCCTGCCAGTCGCTGGTGCCCACCTGGCGCGTGGCCAGTGCCTGGGGAGGGAGCGGAAGGGCCCCGGGGGGGGGGGGGGGGGGGCATATTAGAAAGACAGATAATGTACTCGACCAGCACTGGTATATTTATTATTATTATGCATTGACAATACAGTCAATCACCGCCCAAATCGCCGCCCAGGTACCACCAATCCGAAGGGTGGCCTTACACGGCCCCGTCCACGCGACCGGTCAGGGCCTCGGACCCTTATTTCCTTCCGTGCGGGGGCGCGCGACGCGCAGTGGATGCCATTACAGCACGTAGTCTCCCATGTTTACCACGATGCAGGGCATTCATCCGGCTGTGCTTCAGCGGAGTCCCCACCGAATCGACACGGGACTCCGCGCAGTGAACGGAAGGGACCGGGACCCTTATTATCAGCGGGGGACCGCCACGTAGCCACGTACAGCCATGCCGCGGACTGCGCGAACATCGAGGTGTGCCACCCCTGATGAATGCTTCATTGCGAGGGGGGTTGGCGACACACTGAATGAGGCGCAGTGGTCGAACTGGGTGGGCCTGAGCGACGGACGCGCAGGGGCGGCGTCGGCGGAGGATTGCGCACGCCTCCGTCGTGACCCGGACACGCAGGGTGCCGACCCCTGTCCGCGGGCGCTTTGCTCTCCCTGTGCTTTCCGAGCAGTGAGCGACACACTGCTGCGCCCGGGAGCGGCGCCTCACCTCGTTCTCGTCCTCCCAGCGCGCCAGCTCCTTCTCCTGCTGGCTCAGGTGCTCCGCCGCCTGGTCCGCCAGCAGCGGCTCGTGCTGGTGCCAGTGCGCCACCCACGCCTGCGAGTGCGCCCGCAGCAGCGCGCGCAGTACGCTGCCGCGCACGTCCTCCACCGCCCCGTGGCCGCCGGCCGCTGCCTCCGCGGCCTTGCCGCCATCTGCACCACACACACACAGCCCGCCCGCCCTGGGTCAGCTCCAGCACCATCCGGCGTGGTGGGCGGTCAGCCCCAGGCAGGCACAAAAGAGTGTCAAAGTCACCGGGTTCCGCGGTCCCCTCCAGGCAGGCATTGCCCGGGCCCTGCACAAGCAACCTTATACACCCATATACCATACAGGTCCGTACACCATACTGCCGCATTTATCGTTGTAACTTCCCTCGGCTGCTGGTGCTTTTGAGGGAGATTGGTAACTTGGACGATCCTTGAGTGTCCGTAGTTGCGCTTCTAGCGCATGTGATTGTTGCAGCTGCGGTGCCATACAGCCAGCCCCGACAATGGGAGACAGAAACAGTTGACAGTGTGGCACAAAAACAGTCCGGGCTGTGAGGAGCCTACTGCGCGGCCGTGGAGCCGCCATGCAAAAGAAAGCCAGATCATGGCAGACAGTTGCAGTCACCCGTTTCACAGACGGACCCGTTTCACAGCGGTGCCGTGTGAGGCCGGCAATTCGTGGGCCGCAATGGTTTGCCTCTATAACTCTGAGTCAGGCGGCCGCCCACCCAGGCGCAAGTTCAGGCCGACCCCTGTGGTGGGGGAAGGATGCCGGTTGGGGGGACGGGCACCTGCGGCACAGCTGGAGCCCCCCGCCGCCGCCGCCTCGGCGCCATCCTTGGGCTCCATCTCCAGCAGGTCGCTCATCTCCGCGCCCGTGAAGTGGCGGCCCACCTGGTGCGTACGCATGGCTCTCAGTTTTGATATCTTCACCTGGGATGCGCGGGTACACCTGGGATGCATCTGGTTTCAGGGCGCGTTGGGCCTTCGACCTGTTGGTCGTCCACCACGCACGCGGCCAGCCCGCCCTTGGCGACCTGCGGACAGCCACAGGCCCCGTCAGTTGCGAGGCAGCGCTTGGGATGTTATTGCGCTCAAAATGCGACTCACGAAAGCGTCGCGAATGAGCAGTGATCGGACCAATTCTATCCGGGCGGTAATGCTAACACTGCGCATGCGAATCTGACCTGCCTGCCCAAGGTCAATAATAAGCGAAAATTATAGCGGAACCATAGCAGACATTATTGTTATAGTCTGCATGAGAGCCCAATGCGAGGCTTGCAACGAGGGTTTTGATAGGTGACCCCGCACCCGTAGCAGTTTGAATCCGCTGATTCTACTACAAATGGGAGACGATGAATAATCGAAGGAGGGCCGGCGGGATGGGGGGGGGGGGGGGGGGGGGGGGGAACCAGCTGTGTGCGTATCTTCTCATCATCTCGTGTGATGTGATTGTCTCCTACCACCCTTGATGGGCGCACTGCGCCTCCGAAACCGCACCGTCACGCAGGTTGCTTTTTGTTGCCCGGAAGCAATGGTTGCTATCTTGAGGGCCGGGCCTCATCTCGACCGCTCTGGAGTCACCCGAGTGGGACTTACTACGTGTGGAAAGTTGGGGGAGGGGGGGGGGGGGGGGGGGGGGGGTCTGACGCGCACCTGCTTGCGGTAGATCTTGGCCTCCATGGTATCTGCCGCCAGGAGCCGGTACACGTGCACGGGGCGTTTCTGGCCATAGCGGTAGATGCGAAACACCGCCTGAGGGGGTAAAGGGGGGTCGCGGATGTGGGAGTCAGCCCGAAGCCTAAATCCAGCCGGGAGGGGCGCTGCGTGGTGGTGGGGGGGGGGGGGGGGGCTCGCACCTGGGAATCGCTTGCGGGGTTCCAGCTCGTGTCGAAGAGGACGCAGTGGTTGGCGCCCACTAGGTTGATGCCGAGAGCGCCCGCCTTGGTGGAGATCAGAAACAGCTTGGCGATCTGATGCATAGGGAAGCGGGCCGGAAGGGTCAACATCTTGTGGAAGCAGTACCCGTAGCACTATAGCGGTGTGCTTGATTCTGCCTTTGCGCTCCTGCATTCTCTCAATCTTACGAGTTTCCTCTTGAAAAGGGGCGGATGGAAGGAGAGGGGGGGAAGGTGTACTCACAAAGCAGTCACCCAAGAAGTGGAATACGCGCCTATTGGAGCCTGTAACATATGCCAGTAATTGGGGCAAACATTTCGCTCTAGGCCTGCCATAGTGTCGCCTAAATGTGTCCTCTGATAAGTAGGGCAGGCTCTTGTTCATGACAGTGTTTTTATCATCTCGATGCCGCCCGTACTTGAACTGACTGCCGTGCCCACGGTCATGCGTCAAGGGAGGGGGGGGGGGGCTCCGCACGTTGTTCTTATCGTTGTTGAAGCGGCACACCAGCTGGCGGCGCGTCTTGGAGTTGAGGGAGCCGTCAATGCGGAAGAGCTCGCGGCCGAGCGTCCACCGCATCTCCCTCTCCATCAGGTCCTGCAGGTACGCGATAGTGGCCAGCGACTGGGTGAACACCAGCATCTTCTCCCCGCGCGCCGCCGCCTCCTTCACCATCGCCATCAGCAGCACCACCTTGCCGCCCAGCTCCGCGGCCCGGCTGTCCTCCAGGGCCTCAGGCAGGTGCGGCTGCCACCAGCTGCGGTCCGGCACTACGTCATCCTCCACCACAGCCGTCTCATCCATCTGCGCCAGCGAAGGCGGGCACCCGCAACCGTCAGCACCGGCGGCACGGGAAGCTCCCCCAACCAGCCCCTACCGGCAGTGTATTGCACACCCGGAGACACCGCCGAGGGCCGGCACCAACGATCGATCAACGGCCGAGATTAGATGCATTGGGCATGTCATGATCAGATCATGAGGATAGCGGTTTATGGGTGCCATCCCTCAGGCTTTATCAGATGCATCGAACATCAGGGTTCCCATTCACCGGATGCATCATCCTTTAGACAGCGAGTGACATTACGCCTTGAATCACCTGGACTCACCCGGCACCGGGCATCCAGCCTGGATCACCCCATCAATCAGGTGAATGAGACCGGATATCGGCCTTAATGTTTAAGAGGGAACTTATCACATGCGTTGATCAGTGTGGTACCAGGACCTCCGACGCATCGATCAGTCGAACCCGCAGTAAATGCCGTTGACATAATATCGGGTCGGAACGCGTCTAACTCTTCAGACCGCCCCCTTGTTGCGAGCCTCAGCCTACATGCCACTGATGCGGACCCATAGTAGCCACCCCGCACACGCCCGAGCGCCGCACCCACCTCAACGTCCTCCTCCTGCGCATCCACCTCGCCGCCCGCAGCGCCGCCGCTCCCGGGCGTGGCGGCCCCCATGTCGGAGCGCGCGGGGGTGTGGGCCAGCGGCGAGGGCGGCTGCAGCGGCCCCGCAGCAGGCGCGCAGCCGCCGTCGGGACGACGCGCCTCCACGCACGGCCCCGGCGTCGGCCCCGGGGTCGGAGCAGCATCCGGGGTGGCAGCCAGCTTGGCCTGCGGGGTCGCGGCTGCCACCGCGGCGGGAGTGGGGGCGGAGGCCGCGGCGGCGGCGCGGGCCAGCTCGGCGGAGTGCAGCACGTGGGGGTGGTTCCACACGCGCAGCATGGACTGGTAGGCCTTGAACAGCGCGCCTGTCATACAACGGGCAGCCGACAAATTTCTGGCTGATGGCGCCTGCTAATTTTCTCCAGCGTGGATCGAGTGCTCTGTCGCTGCTGCTGCTGTGTGTGTTGGTGCGCGCGTGCGCGTCTGGGAGAAAGGGGAGGGGGGAGGGCGGCTGTATGCCACCACCGCACTATCGCGTTGCGTTTGCGGGCGCCGGAGACGATGAATTCTTGTGCAGCACCGTGTTGGGTTTTGAGTGCAGTGTTGCGGTGTGCATTCTGATACATATAAGGCTATGCATCGTCGTTCTGTCTCCAACCCTGGCTTGAAAGGGGGGGGGGGGGGGGGGTACTGAATGTTATATAAAGAGCCAGAAGCGTGCTATGGTAGGTAGGAAGATAGGTAGGCAGGTAGGCGTGGGGTGCGTGGCTGTGTGTGTGTGTGTGGCTGTGTGACTGTGTGTGTGCTGCGCGTACATCCACACTCTCCACCACTCGAGCTGCCTGGGAGCCTAATCGAGCCGCATCGGCCGGATCTGTGCAAGCACGCGGCACAGCAAAGCGGCGGGGGAAGGGGTGGGGGGCGGGGGGGGGAAAGGGGGGGTAACGGAGGCTGCGGCACCTGTCTGGAGGCCGCCGTCATGGGTGTGGAGACGGCGCATGTACGCGGCGTATAGCTGCTTCTGCAGCGGGGACATCCGCACGTAGAGCACCGTCTCCGCCTTTGGGGGCAGGTCCTTGGCCAGCACGCTGGCGTCGCGGCGCTGCACAAAGCCCTGCGGGGGAGGCGCGCCCCGGCACAGTCCGTGCTCAGCCGCATGCACACCCGGGCCTTTTCTAGCTTGGTGCACATGAGCCTTTAAAACTATGTTGGCACCTCGTGCCTCCTCACACGGATCCTTGTGGACCCTTTCACACCGGCAAAGACGGCGGGGCTTGTGGGCAGGTGTGCGCTCATGACACGCACCTGCAGCTTGTGGTGCAGCACGTGCGCGCGGCGCTTCATCAGGCGGACGTCGGCCTTGGTGGAGTCGGCCGCCTGGCCGTTGGCGATGGGGTTGGCGTACTGGTTGCAGAACTCCAGGCGCGTGCCGAGAAAGTGCTCCCGCACAAAGTCCACCATGCAGTGGTACTCCTGCAGGTTGTTCTGCAGGAGGCGGAGCAGGAATACACCACCGTCAGGCAGATGTGCCGCTGCTGGAGACCCCCCCCCCCCCCCCCCGCCCTCCTCCCTGCCCGATGCACAGCCACCCGGCACGGTCATTGGCAGTGCGTACAAGTCACAAATTCAACGCCAACGGCCCTGTGGTGGCTGGCCCCTGTTCCTGAGGGAGTGGTTCGGTTTGGTACCCGTGTACATGCAAAACGATATAAAGTACACCACCCTCAGCCTTCTGTAAAGCCTCTCTCTGACAACCCCCCCCCCCCCCCCCCCCCCCCTCCCAGCTCCTCGGCTTTTACACCGTGCAGTCGATGCGGTGCCAGGCTGGGAGGCTGATCCAAGGACTTGGGAGTTTCTCTGCCCACAACTTGGCCGTTTCTCGTCCGATTTCAGTCAAAATTTAGGTACTCTCGGTGATTTGAACGGAGGTTTATGTTGACATTGTCAGAAATCAGGTCGCCCTTTGTATAGGTTCCTCCAACCCTATACACAGCCATGCGAACCGGTAAGCAACCATTCGGGTAGGGGTGAAATCAACCCCGCAGCCCTATGCCGCCCGCTTTGAGGAACAAGTCTGCCGGTCTCGGTTTCGGAGTTAGGGCAAAACACCCTACCCTAGATAACCCTATGTATCTCCTACCTGTTTTAGGGCAAAATCTAAAAGTCGAGACCGATGGAAATGAAGCTCCCAGCTAGTCTATCATAGTCCCGTGGTCGGTTCTCAAACCCCTTGAAAAGTTGCTTGCGCGTTTCCAACCCTAGTGGAATGACCTCCCAGCCTCGCAGCCAGCGCTTCGACATCTCTTCTTGCAGGCAGGTGCTAACCGCCACCGAGGCGCATCATTCTTCTACTTCTGGCAAACAGCAGTCCGCGCCGGGGAGCCGCTGGGCTGGGCTGCCGTCCGGGCAGGCGGGTGATCACAGCGGGGAGCGCCGGGCGGCCTGCTTGCTGGCTGGCGGAGGGTGGCAGGGCCACGGTGGTGCGCACCTGCAGGGGTGAGCCCGTGAGGGCCAGCCGGCGGCGCGTGCGGATGAGCTTCAGCTGCTTGGAGATGTCGGACTTGAAGTTCTTGATCACGTGCGCCTCGTCCGCCTTCGGTGATTGATTCAGTCCAAAGCACACGGAAGCCGGGGAGCACAGCCTCAGTAGGGCCACACCCATTGACCTCCATGCACGCAAGACACTTCAATCAGGTCGCAATCCCAGGCAGCTGGGTGGGTGGGTGGGCGTCGTGACTAGGGAGATAGAGCGGCAAACCCACCACAACAAGGTCCGGGCCGGGGTCGAGCAGGGCCTCGCAGATCTGCGTCACAGGATGCAGGCCATCAATCCCAGCGTGGCTTTGTTCCCTAGTCGAACATCCCCCCGTTTTTTCAGTGCAAACGCAAGGCAGCCACGATGCTTCGGTGGTGCCGCCCTCCCGCGGTCAACTCAGCAGCGCAAACAGCGGCAACCGGACGGCACACCTGGGTCTTCCAGGCCACGCCGGCGGTGTTCTCCGTCGCGTTCTTGGTGAGGGCGCGGAACATCTCATAACCAGCGATCAGCACACCTCCGCCGCGCTGCCACTGCCGGATCATGATGTGGCGCTGCTTGTGCGTCTGGCCTGCTGGGGCAACACGCAGGTTGGGCTCAGAAGAATGACACACTGTGGAGAACATGTGGCCGTGTTTGTCCGCCATCAGTCGTGGCATGCCGCGAAGCACCGGCTCGCGCGGCCGCACCTGCGGCCTCCAGGTTGTACACGTTGAGCTGCTCCGCGAAGGGCAGCCATTTGCTGAGCTCCGCCTCCCAGTTGGACAGCGTGTTGACGGGCGCAATCACCAGCGCGGTCTTCAGGGGGCGCAGCCCCTCCGTGTGCTCGCGCGCCGCGCGCACCACCGGGTTCCGTAGCGCGGTGTGCAGAAACGTCACCACCTGCGAGCGCACACACGTGTGCGCTCAGTGCACCCGAGGCCCTGATGCTTGCAACGATACCCCTACCCGCAGCCCCTGTAAACCACGAGTGGGGAAGGGGAGATGAAGCGGAGGTCGTTTGGCTGGTGGTGTGTGCGGGGAGGGGGCTCTATATGCAGGTACGCCTGCTGCCGTAAGAGCTCCGCAACTGCGGAGGAGGGGTGGGGATAGGGAAGGGCTGCACGCACCTGCAGCGTCTTGCCGAGGCCCATCGAGTGCGCGAGGATGGCGCCCAGTCCGCTGTTGTCAGTGCTCAGATCCTCCAGGCTCTGCACCAGGTTCTGCGGTCACACGGCCATTGGGCACTGCCCGTGTCAGCGCACGGCGCCGCAGTGGGGCATCCGTTCAGCAGGAGGCAAGGCCTGCAGGTGGGGGGCAGGGGAGGGGGGACTGGGGGCCGTACGTCCCACATGAAGCGCACGCCCTCCACCTGATGCTCCTTCAGCTTCTCGGACAGCGCGTCGGTGATCCACACCGGCTCCTCCCCAGGCACCCGCCCGTTCATCAGCACACGCCCGCGCTCGTCCTCCGGGAGGGACCCTGCATGCGCCACACCGCCCGGCAGGAACACCCCTCAGCCGCCGGCCGCTCCTGCCCGTTTGGAGAGCCCGCATGTGCGGGGAAAGACGCGGACAAGCGGGCGCGGGGGCGACGCTGGGGGTGGGGGAGGGCGCGCCTGCTTTCAGCTGAGCCTGCGCCAGGCGTTTGACACGGGTCGCCTCCACCTGCTGCGCCTCCTTGGTGGTGGCGCAGAGCTTCTTGTCACTCATCACCTGTACGGCAGTCAAAACTCAGCACCCGCCATCCCTCTGATGAGGCGATGCACGCCATCATCAGTAGACACCAGATCATACGAATGAAAGAGGGTGAGGGCAGGGGGGGGGGGGGGGGGGGGGGGGGCTACGTGTCCTTACCTTGTTGATCTTCTTGCGTGTGGCGCCCGCCGGTGCATCCTCCCGCTCGCCTGCCGCCTTGCACGCCTCCGCCGCCTTAGCCGCCTCCGCGGCCAGCTTATCGACGGCGCCGGGCGGCTTGCGCTTGAAAAAGTCGAAGAGGCTCGTGGAGCGGGTGGCCGCCGCCGGCAGGTTGCTGTCCACCCCGGTGAGGTCCACCACATCGCCTGTGTCTGTGCATGGCATCAGCGGGCAGAAGGGCAGGGAGGGCGTGGTTGGGATGTAGTCCCAAGTTGGGCATGTGTGTCATGCCCCGTCATCGGCGCACCAGGTTCATTAGCCCGGGTCGGCTACTCGTAGTCGGAGACGTAATGGATCGTTTGGCACCGCCCAGTTCGATATTCTGTGCTACAATAGTAGAGGTGTACTCCAACATGTGTTCAGGTATAAAAGATAGTCTTTCCTTCTTCTCGAGGGGGGCATGAATGACACTGTACAGCAACCAGCAAAACCAAAGTGTGCTTATGGTACCTTTGCCGGAGACTGTGTGCACTGCCTGCTGCTGCTTGGCTGTCTTGGGGGGCCTGCCGCGCTTGCGCTTGGGCGGATCCTGGGCAGGGCCGGCCGGCACCACGTTCTCCTTCTCCGCCAGCTTCTCCTTTGACGCCGCCCCGCCGTCCTGCTCCTCCTCCCCCTGCTCCAACTGCTCCTCCGCCGCGGCGCGCTTCTTCCCAGCCACACTCACCGTGCGGTGGCGGCGCTTGGCGCGCGGCTTGGCGGGGGCCCTGCAGACAGCCTTGCGGCCGGTGCGACTAACGCCCAGCGCCTGCCGAGTCACCACACGCAACATCAGAAACAGGGGGTGCTCAGCAGCGTCTCATTACAGCGGTGGCAGCCTGTACCCATCGCGATGTACTCAAGCTGGTGCAGACGCTGCCAGAGCCCTGAGGTCAACTTTCAGCAACAATTGCACCAAAGCAACACGCAGGGACGAGCGCAAACACACGCACAATCATGCGAACCCGGCAAGAGGATGACGCAGTTTGGTGCTGGTGTGCCAGGGGGGTGTGGGGGGGGGGGGGTTAAGGATTTGGTGTGTAGCCCTCTACTCTACCAACCGTACCCATAAATCCAGCTAACCCTGAAACCAGTGCATCGAACAGACCACCTGGGCCCCCTGTGTGTAGACCCATGTGTGTTTGCATGTGTGTAGACACATGACGTAGCAGCGGGCATGGCAATCGGCACGTACATGTGCGCCAGTGGGGGGGAGGGGATAGCACCTGGCGGTGCTCGCGGCCCTCCTTGCGCAGCTCGGAGCGGTCCTCGTCCTCCTCGATCAGCTTCAAGCGGCGCGCCTGCTTGGCCGTGAAGCAGCTGTCCTCCTCAAACTCCAGCGCCTCCTTCACCAGGTCGCGCTCGTCCTCGCTCATCGCGGCAAGCGCCTCCTCATCCAGGTCCACAATCTGGTCCACCTCGTCCACGCCTGGGGTGCGGGGCCATCGCCCATGGCAGAAGGCTCAGAAACCTCCCTCCCCCCCCCCCCCCCCCCCCAGTCCTCTGGCCCAAGCATGGGTGCGGGCAGGAAAATGAGGGCGCATTTCGACGATCGCATCCTGTCTTTGAGAGCATCAGTTTCTGACAAACATAGCGCAGCTTTTATACGCTGTGAAAGTAAACGCAAGGCAGGCGTTGCATAGTCGCGCCTGAACCCACAGGTCTTAGCAAGTAGCTTGAAATGGCGGGTGCCCGGTGCAATGCTGATGAGTAGGGCCACCCCGCGCCTCACCCTCGAGTGTAAGCTCCGCCACATCCGCCGGCGTCTCCGCGTCGTACAGCTTCTTCAGGCGCGCCGCCTCCGCCTTGCCGTCCTCGCCGCCTGCAGCGGCAGCGGCCTCCTTCTGCTTGCGGAAGCCCGAGGCGCCGTGGTGCTTGGTGCGCAGCTCGCCGTTGACCACCTTGGCCGGGTTGACCTCCGCCAGCTGCGTGTCCGCCGCCTTGAGCGCCGCCGCCGCCTCCGGGGGCAGCTGCTTCCTGCCCCAGCCTCGCGGCAGTGGACCAGGCCGTGGTGCGGGCCGCCCCGCTGCGGGCGCCGCTGCGTTCCAGCTGGGCGTACACTGCAAACAGGTCCACTCCCGCCTTCTCCACAAGCTCCTGCAGTACAACCTGGTGCTCCTGCACAGAAGGAGGGGGGGAGAAGGAGCGTGAGACTAAACCCCATGCTCCTGACCGGTTTATCCCCTTCCCTGCTTCTGCCTATGCCGACTGCAAATTCAGCTGCCTAAAAAGCACGTAGAGATGAGAAACTCAGTGGGCTGCATGACTCACCTCGAGCTCCTCCAGCCTGCCCTCCCAGCCCGCAGCATACGCCGCCAGCTCCGCGTCAACCGCCGCCTCCATCTGCTCGCCCTCCGGCAGGCCGCCATCCGCTAGCTCGCGCCGCACCTCCGCAGCCACCACCTCGCGCGCCTCGTCCTCCAGCGCCTCCAGGGCGTCGTCCATCTCGGACTCAAGCGCCAACAACCGGTCCACCAGCCGCTGCTGCGCCGCCTCCGACGCCGGCTCGCCTGCTGTCGACGCGCATAACCGCCCAACCACATTAGGCAACCGCATATTTTTGTGTCATCACATTTTTGTCGCGGCCATTCGTTTTTCCATCATGTCTCCTCTTTTAACTTCGAATCAGCATACCTGCCTTCCCACCTATCCCTTGGTATACAATGGTGGAGGGGCTGGGTGGGGGGGGGGGGGGGGGGGGGGGGGGGGGGACGATGCGCCCATGCCAACACCGCAGATAGATAGCGCGGCGCCTATTGTAGAAGCGTGGTGGCACCCACCAGCAGGTGTAGCGCGCTCCCCTTCCTCCTCGTCCGAATCGTCCGACATGGCGACGGCGACGCTGTTGCCGGCCGCAGTTGCCCACTCCGCTAGAGCCCTGCGTGCTGAGGTTAGGCCTGGCGGCGGCTGGCAAGCCACGCATTCCCACGTCGACGCCGCATCGATGGCCGCCAGCGCCGCGGCCGCGCCACCGCCGGGGCCTGCGAGGCGACCCACGCAGCCGCGGCAGAACGCCTTGGCGCAGCTATGGGCGTCGCAACAGATGAGCTCGCCGCCGTCGCCGCAGAGGGTGCACCTTCGAGAGGGGCCGGCGGTGCAGCGGGAGATTGAGGGAAGGCAGCGCCTGTATGCCCATGTGAGTGGGCCGGTGGGCGACAGGGACGTCGACGGCGGGGGCTACCCACTGTTGTGCCATCCAAGAAACAACAGGCGCGAGTCCATGGCCACTGTCCACGGCCCTACGTGTGAACTTGTGGCTGGTGGGATATAGGTTTCCTGGGCCTTCTGTGCTCTGGGGGTCCCACTGTCTCTCGGCTAGACGACCTGGACTAACTGGTCGTTTGGTTATCTTGTCGGATCGTCTTCATTTTGTTGCTTATTTCAAGTGCACTATATCGGACATGTGGACAACGTTGAAATGATCACTACGTTTCTGTGTCGCTTCTGTGTAGCATATTTATCATCCAGACAAGGGGCACGCCGGGTAGAAGCCAGCTCGCCAGTTGACATGGGTACAACAGTAGATAGCACAAGCTGCATACATCCTAGTACAGGATGGCGGGAGCGCTCGCAAATCTGGCAACCTTCTCGTGCGAAGTCGCGATAAGCCCCAGGGCCGCCCAGGGTGGGTTTGTTCCGTTGCGTGATATCAAGGGGGGAGGGGGTCACCACTCTTCGCCGCCATCCTCGCCCAGCGCGCCCTCTGCCTCCGCGGCCGCAGCGGCGCGCGCACAGAGCCCGCAGAGCGCGACGGTCAGACGGGCGTGCTGGTGCACACTCACGAAGTCGCCGCCCAGGTCGGCCTCGCAAGCGGCGCAGCCCAGTGGCGTGGCGGTCAGCTCGCTTCCTTCTTCCGCGTGCCCGGCCCTCGCTTCGCCCTCGCCCTCGCCCTCGCCCTCGCAGCGTCCCTGCTCGCCATCGGACTCGTCGTCAAGAACTATCATCACGTCTTCCACCGACTCCTCCCCCGCCAACTCCCCGACCGGCTGGTGGGGCAGGTTGGCGGGTCGCGGAGTCTCGGCCACCTGCTGCGGGGCGATCCGGCGCGACATCCCCGCCAACGGGTCTCTGCCAGCAGGAACTGTGGGCACGCAAATAGACAACACGTGAGTTGCCGGCGGCGCGACGTCTGGGACACGGGTCACTGGCACGGAACGAAGTGAGTAAACGTCCGCGCGGTGGGTGCTGCTCACCGTGGGGGGCTGCCTGCTGCACCTGATTTCGTCGGTTCGTCATCCGCCTCCGCCCCCCGCCCGCCCACTGTGGGCCTGTACATACAGCAGTTATACAGTCTCGCGCCACATCGCGCGCGCGACGCGGATCCGATATAGTCGCCACAGGAATCATAATATTGCGCCGGCTTTTTAAAATTTTGAATACGAATAACGAGCTGCGGCGCGCCGCCGATGATATATATGCTGATGAAAAAATATATTATATGTCTATATAGGCGCGCGTACAAGTATACTCTCCCACAAATATTTCACCCTACACGAATCTGCATGTGGGCGCATCGCTGCGCAGTAGCATATTTATAGCCAAGCCACGTGTAGTATTTACCTTGTACCGAAGCTTGGCTTCCGTGACCTTCGTTGCAGCGCGTCCTCCGAAGCGTCGCGCTGATGCATCAATTTTTGTAGTGCTATCTTTCCGCTCACCGTGAAAAATGCCGCTTTTCAACAGAAAATTGCACATTGCGTTTGCACGCGTTTCAGTAGCTTGATTCATGGGGCTGCGCATGCCCCCAAGGTCGTACGCACGGATATGATAGTGGGAGTGTCGTGTCATGTGGGTGATGATGTGGTATCGCAGCCGTACACGCGCGCCATTACCCCTTCAGTTTTGTCAGTGCTCTGAAGGGCGCCTAAAATTACAGTCCATTGGTCAGGAACCCCCCCCCCACCGGCATAACACGCGACGCGCTATATGGCCCAAGCTTCACCATGTGGATAGCCCATATAGAAATCATTCGTTCCGATCCATGCACTACTACAACGACGCAGCGCGGGAGGTGTGGGAGGAAAGATAGGCATTGTGCCAAAGCGCCGATTTCTGCGAAATCCCAGAAAATTCTTCCCGCATTGCGAGCAAACAAACGCATGATAATTTGGGGAAAGGATGACTGTAATGAAGAGTTGTTCATTTACTTGAGACATTGAGTGGGTTCGAGTCTGAGGTACTATATGGGTTGCACATAAGTGCCCGTTACGGCGCGGGGCTCAACATTATTGGGCTCCGAAGTTTGAAAACGTGTTTTTGGGCTCGAGGACCCCTAAAACGTTAGCATATGGCAATTCCGAATAGCGCGAAAATCCGGGCAGTGGAAGTCCCCCGACTCATATTAAAGCGCTTGCATCATGCGCTTTCCAACGCGACCTCGTAACTACGCCTCAATCCGACACCGTTTCAAGAAGATGTGCCTCTCGGCACACCTCCCAAAAATGCAATTGCAGCAAAATTGTTCCAACACTGACGACGCTCATGTTCATGTACCCTCTCGTGCAGAGACTCATTTTTACTCAATTAAAAACACGGGGTCGTGGTTGCATGACACCACTGTGTTGGCAAATTTGGAAGAAAATCGCACCTATATTTATTTGCCACAACCGTTAGTAATATGCTCCGAACCCGTCTACATACAATGCTGAGAGTGTTACAGCTGTTCTGCCACTTTATGGCACACATCTCCGCGCCAGAATAACCAATATTGACCAATTTAAGACGATGCACCCAGTTGCTATTGAGTGTTGTACTTGCGGTTGGTAGAATGGCATCATCCAATAATATATTGCCGACCGTGTACCCGTGCCAATGGTGAATTCCCGCGTGTTGTGTGATTTGAGGGAAGGGGGGGCAAGACTTTTTTGGGGAGGTGTATTAATACTGGTGTGAATTGCAAAAAGGAAGTCAGTAACAAATCGCACATGCCCATGGTACTGGCGTGAAGAACAAAAAAGGCCAGTAACAGTAAATCCACAGCTGAAAGCAGTACGAAAAATCATCACCACAAGCCGCTTAAAAGCGGCCCGCATCCCGCACGAGGCGAGATGGATGAGTGATGCGCGTCTGGTTCAATCCGGGCCACGCGCGCACGTGTGTGCGAGGTTATTGATCCAGCACATACGTGATGAGTGTGCAGCTTATTCGGCAACGGGATGGCGGACGAATCTGCGCCGCATGATGATGCAGAGATCACGCTCACGAGCTGCCACCAAGCGAATACGAACCCAAGGAAATTTATTGCGAGTAAGTCCTCCATGTGATCCAGGGTAGTGGTAGTGCACAGAGTGCCCCGCGATGAAAGGGCGCCCCGATCCGCGGCCAGGCATACAACAGCACTACGCACCATGCGGCGCACCCCCTTGCTCACCTCACCCGTTGTGCCGGAGACCATGCACCCGTGTCCTCCGACATGTCCCGGATGTATCGAAATGAGCCCCTCTGTTCCGACTCCATGTCATGTCACACTGGCACGCCGCATCCCGCCGCACTCCCAGCACCGGTTGCTACTCACCCAACAGGGAGGGCTCAAACCGATTCACAACTGTTGTCCGGGGCAGGAGACATGAGCTGGAGTGCTCTGAGGGAGACGCAGCCATGCAACGGGTTAGAGGAGTATGCCGGCGGCGGCCAGCTCGGTCTGACCCTAAACGGACGGTTGCAGCGACGAGGCACGCTCCGAAGGCAAGCGGCGCGCGAGCGATCGAGCAGGTCCGGCGTGCCGACCACGGAGCGACGACACGCGGGGGGGGTTAATTCCCGCCCCCCCCCCTCATTTCCCCTTGTGGATCATACCGCAAGAGCGCAGGCGGGCGAGACGATGGAGGCAGCATCTGCGGCCCGCGGCCGGTGCCGGCGGCGCGGTGGGGCGATCAGCACGCCTCTTGCGGAATATTTTCAGCGATAGCGGCAGGTGGAGCCAAGACGCAGCACGACGACCGAAGATCGCGCGGTGCCGGTGCATTCATTCCCAATGTACAGGAAAACCTGTTCGGGGGGCGGGGCAAGTGTAAGGATATGTACCACACAAATCCCCATGTGGGTACCCAGTGCCTGGTGCGTTTTGCGCAGTATCCTTACAGTTGGTGCTTCTACGCACGCGGATCCGGGTACGCACCAGGCACTGGGTACCCACATGGGGATTTGTGTGGTACATATCCTTACAGCAAGTAATGTATTCGTAATAGTACCGGCAATTATTAGCGGAAATCGTTCGTACTCGCGACTGTCCGTGGTTATCCGGCCGAATAAACAGCACAGTTGCCAGCGATCAAGCGATGGAAGGAGACGGGGTTTCGAAACGAAAGAGGATGGCCGGAAGATTGAGCTGTAATAACACTTTATGTGTTCCCTACTACATATGATTAGAGATGGCAGACCCTTAGAACAACTCTGTCTGCGTGGTGGACGAGAGCATCATGCTAGCAGCTTGTAATCAATTCAAATTTCGGCCAGGGCCTCGTGTCGGGCGGGCTCCATGTCCGCGGTGCTGTACGCGTGAATCTTGTCGACACGCAACTCAAGTCCCACGGTCGCCTTGATTGACGTGCGGAAGGCGTGAAGGGCCGGCCGGACGTGCTCCGTCAGGCCCGCCAAATATCCATTGTGAGGTCGCCGTTGAGGCGCGCAGAGCTACGCTTATTGCCTCTAGCATGATATTGTCGCACTCCTCCACCTTGGGGGGAATCGCGATGCAGAAGGATGTCGTCACGGACAAGCTACTTTCACAAGTGAACAACCTAACATTTCTTTTGATCTTCTCTTTGTGGGGTAGTACTTGTAGGATACCTACAACTACAGGTACCTCTAGGTCTCGATATTTTTGCTGGCGTTATCGCACCGCAATTGCCGCGTAACTGGGGCTTAGTGGGCGTTTTCTAGGGCCTTTTGGGGAGATTTCCCGATCGCCTTTTGCAGCTAGCGACTAGCCCCTCCGCCTGGCCTGCTGGCGCCAACCCGTGTAAATATATAAAGGTATAACATATTGTACTTCACCCCTCCGCACAAGTCCCAGGCCCCTTTCTCGCCGAAACCGACCTTACGAATAGTAGGGTAGCTGAATATAGGGTCCATGACCTGAAATCCTGGAATATTGCACTGTAATATGCTCAAATTTTATCACCATAGGGTGTAAGCAACCCCTTTGGCCCTAACAAATGCCCTACACGAGTGGCACTTGCGCCACTACACTGAGCGTTTCTAGTAGCCCCACAACAACGGGGGTTGGTGCCCCGCACGTTCCGCCGCGCATGCATGGACCATTGCATGATGGGATGGCCATGGGTGGGCGAGGAAACATGCCAGCAAAGACGCTACGGTATTTTTGCTTGGGGGTGGGGCCATAATGACGTGCGCCCGTGCACAATGTGGCGTGATACCATCGCAGCTATTGCAGTGCCGTCTTGTGGTGCGGCTCTCAAGCTCGCGGTATCCCTCATTGCGTTACGAGGAAACGTCATAAAATTTTCATATAAATACCACTAAAAACTACGTGATCAGTAGGGCTACAAATTCCACAGCAGCATCACGGTTGCCCGATGCCATTTAGGCACTTCCTCGCTTTTTTGAAAATAATACACCGAAATCTGACGTCTGTGTATGCGTGTGGTCAACACGTTGGCGTGAAACTTTACGCTCACCATGGCGCGCTATGAGCATGCGGCCATGCGCTCCTATAAAAAAGCTTTATTGGCCTACGGCAAGGAGGCCGCAAGAACCCTCTCCCGCCTGCGCGGGCAACGATCACAACCGCATTTTGTCCATGATTTTGGCCTCGCTCGTCATCGACACATACATGGGCCTATAGGCGGGCTTGGTCCAGGTCGTGAATGGCCTAATTTCAATGCCCTACGTGTATGGTGGATAGGGATCATACCAAGGGTGATGTGGCATGAGTACCGGGGCAGTGGTGTCCCATGCCTATTTGTGCACACAAGTGGCGCAATTTGTGGTTTTGAAGCGCTAGCGCTAGAAGCCATGCTTTTGCCTGAAAGACAGTGTTGACGGCAACGGTTATTACCGCGTGGCAACATGAAGTGTATCGCGCTATCGTGGCATTTCCCCCCAGCCGTACGACCCTGAGTAAAACGCATGCACGCGCACGGCATCAGTGTAGCCGCGCATATGGGCATGTGGACCAAATTCGCAAACCCCATACTTAATATGTGGAGGGTGTATAATAAATCGCGCGAAGCTTCGCGTGAATATAATCCTTATTTATATACATGGAACCACGGGTTATTGGGGCTTGCCCCAACTCGCATTACTCGAATGGGCCGACGCCAAACCGCGGGTAGGGCGGACCTTTCGTGGTCAGAACCGGGTGTTGTATGGCAGTGTATTAGACGGTGATCCAACAGTTCGGAATTCTGTCGTTGCCCTCAATATATTACTCTTGCAGAATGCTTTGGCAATCTGCTTGTTGACTATGACGGAGCGTCGCCTACCCAAGGCTTTCCGTAACTGGATCGCTGCGTAAACGGCCGTCGCAGAGACGCTGCAAGGGTTTCACTGGCGGTGCCAGTCCTGTCCCGGGGACGGAAAACACAAATGACAGCACGCACACAAGAAGGATTGTTTTTTCCGCCCCCGGGACAGGACTGGCACCAGTGAAACCCTTGCAGCGTCTCTACACCGGCCGTTTAGGCAGCAATCCAGTTAGGGAAAGCCCTGGGTGGGCGACACTCCTTGACGTTATTATAGTCATATCAAGGAAATAGTCATACAAGGATTATAGTAGTGCGCTTCTGTGAAAGCCCTGATGTAATTTATTTTCAGGATTATAGTATGGCGTAGCCTGCTCGCCTAGTACTGGTGTGAATTACTACAAATCCACCAGCAACAATTCCACCTACTGTCCTGGTGTGAATTACAAAAAGGGCAGTTCCCCAGAATTAGAAAATCAACACAGCAAGCCGCCTAAAAGCACTACTGTACTACTGTACTACTGTCGCTGCAGAGGACCTTTCTGATTGCCTTTTTTTTTTCGGTGATTTCCGATATCGCCTCCTGCTGCTACTAGCTCATGTAAATATATAATACTACTGTACTACTGTACTACTGTACTACTGTACTACTGTACTACTGTACTACTGTACTACTGTACTACTGTACTCCTGTACTACTGTACTACTGTACTACTGTACTACTGTACTAGTGCCTACTTTTTTTTCCCGCCCCCGGGACAGGACTGGCACCAGTGAAACCCTTGCAGCGTCTCTACGACGGCCGTTTAGGCAGCAATCCAGTTACGGAAACCCCTGGGTAGGCGACGCTCCGTTATAGTCATTAAGCAAATTGCCGAAGCATTTCTAGTGCCTACTGCACTGGTAAGGCACTGAGCGAGCCAAACTTTAGGTTATTCAAATAAGACGTGCTGCGATGGATGTCTGCTTCTGGGCATGTTGCCACGCTGGCAAAGCATTTCCGGAGCGCGCGCGCCTTGCCAACGGATTGCGGTAGTTGCCAGCAGCCTCGGCGAAGCCCCCAGTGCCGGACAGGATCTCCGACACCTATGCGATTGCTTTGAATGGCTTCTCCTGGCTACTGACTTCCGATATGGGGCGGCGTATCTATCTGGCTTGCTGCCCACTGCGACACGTAGCGACCCGGTAAGCAGCAGCATTTGCAGACACAGCTTTTCTCGCCGCTTCTACTGCCCCTTCCATCGCGGCACCCCGCCGACGGGCGACGACCCGTCGCAGCACCACAGCAAAGTATAACTCCTCTAGGGGCAACGCGGCGAACAATCCTCGCGTTGCAGTCTCCCGCTCCGCTTCGCCCCGGACCAACCGGCCTACGGCGAGATGTCGAACGCCACCGCCCAACCGCCGCCGCCAGCAACCGCTCCTCCGCCGATCGCCTCCACTTTGCCAGATGGCGGGCCGTGGGGCGCCGCGATGGACGTCATCCTCTGCCTCCTGCCGCTCGCCTTCCTGATCGCCGTCACGTTGGTGGGCCGCATCCGGCTGCCCACCTCGACCTCGCTGCCTGCGGTAACCCCCCCCCCCCCCCCCCCCTCCCTACCCCCCCGCCCGAATCCTCCGTCGCCCCGACGTCGTCATGGAGTCATGGCCGCATGGTTTTGGGCGACCGGTCGGCGGAGTAGCCAGCGCCAAAAAAGTAAAACAACGAAAAATGGGAGAGGGCTAAACTGCACGCAGCACTGACAAGGGAGCGGAGCGCTTCTGCGCGCCGCTAGGATGGGAAAGTCCCGGGCTGAGTGAGAGACCCAGCGACTGCGGGGCGCCGCGAGGCAAAGGGCTCACGCTGACTCCGCAGGGATGTGTGGCACTGCAGGCGGCGGGCATTATGTGGTTCATCCGGCTCGCGTACCTGGCCTCCGCGCCAAACTTCACCAACGGCGCCATCATCTTCGGAGTCTTCGACGCCTTCACGCCCATTAGCATTGCGGGCGGCGCGATCTTGCTGTTTGCTACGATGGAGGCGACGGAGTGCATGCCGTGGATCATGGGTAAGCTGAAGGGGCTGTCACAGGTAAGGGCCGAGCGTGGGTATCAGACCCTTGCTGTCCTGGAGCCACCCCTACCCAGTTGCAGAATGCTGGGCAGAAAGCTTGCGATAGGGGTTGCGATATGGTAGCGGTCAGCGGCGGCATGAGGGCAGCGCTCCCCGGTGCTGCACCCCCACCGAACATGCAGGGTCACCCAGTCGCGGAGGTCTTCCTCATCACATGGGCGTTCGAGTATCTGATCGAGGGCGCCTCCGGCTTTGGTACCCCGGTGCGCCGCGCACGAGCTGCCCCGCCTGAATGCCCAACAATGTCCCCTCACCTCCCAGGGCTCACTCTCCCTCCAGTGATTGTGCCCCCTTCCTCTACCCCAAACTGCCATCTGGGTCCGCCCTCCCCTGACCACCGGCGCTGTGTGGCTCAGATCGCGCTGGCGGCACCCATGATGGGGCAGCTAGGGCATGACCCGTTCAACACCGTCGTGTGCGGCCTCATCATGAACACCCTCGCCACACCAGTACGCCCCCCCCCCCCCCCCCCCCCCCTTCTCTCTCTCTCCCCTTGAGCATGCCCGGCACCTTGCAGACCACACCCAACCTCTGCAGCGCTCACTTCTCCACGGCAGCGCTGCACCACCTCGTGAGCATAGGCAGCCTGAAAGCAATGCGGCGGAGGAAAGGGTGAGCGAGTGTGTTGGGGGGGGGGGGGGGGGGGGAGTAATGTCTGCCTGCCCGCGTACTGACCTCCTGGCTCGTGCCGTGGCACCAGTTTGGCGGCGTGGGCACCCCCATCTGGTTTGGCTTCTCTGGCCTCGTGGCGCCGGCAGAGGAGCCCGCCTTCTTCCAGACGGTGCGGGGCAGCAGTGCTTGAAGCTCAAAGGGGGGGTCTGCGGCTCTGCGACTCTGCACGCTAGAGGGAAAGGCGGTGGTCCGAAAGGGGGATGGGGGGGGGGGGGGGGGGTATCAGGCAGCCGGCATGGGCACGGCGTAAGCATGGGTATGTGATGGGGGACGCTGACCCGACCTGCGCCATGGCGCACTGGCTGGTGGCGGCAGATCGCGTGGAAGGTGCAGCTGATCATGAGCATCATCGCGCACGTGCTTCCCGTGGTGGCGGCCTCCTTCCTCGTGCCCCTCCCCGTGCTGCGCCGCAGCTGGCTCTTCATCATGCTGTCCATCTGGAGCTGCGTGCTGCCGGCCCAGGCGCTGGCCTTCTTCACCTTTGAGTTTCCCAGCTTGCTGGGCGGCCTCATCGGCGTCATCGTCACTGGCATCCTGGCCAAGTTCAAGGTTGCTGCCGGCCCTTTCCAACCACCCCGTAACGCTGACAGAGCGATATAGGGCCGCTTACCCACTGCCCTGGGCTGTGACCCACTGGATGGTTGATGTCCCGACCGTCGATGCAACCGGGTGACGCAGGTGGGGCTGGGCCCGGCGGAGCTGCCCGACAAAGAGGGGGATCGGGACGCCGCGGAGGCGTCTCGGAAGGAGTCCTCCCTGCCGGGGAATACCTGGGACGCGGCGTCGGCCTCACGCCGCCTGGGGTGCGCCGCTGCCCCGGGAAGTGCAACATTGGGTGCTGCGATTGGCTGGTGGATGGGGTGGGTGCGGCTGCCTGGCTGACGAGGCGGCGCTGGTGCGCAGGCTGTCGCCTTCGGGCGACCTCAAGCTCGCGGTGCGGAGCACCTCTGCGTCATTGAGGGGCAAGCACAAGGGCCTCACGGACTTCCCCAACGCGCTCAACCCCGACCTGCACCCCGCTTACGCCAAGCTCGACTACAGGCATGCCGCCCAGTACCTCAGCAGCGACGCAGACATTGGTGGGGCAAAAGTGTCCCTGTTCAGGTCGTGGGAGTGTGAAGAGGGGTGGGGGGGTAACCTTAAATGTAGGCAGCCACGGGGGCGCGCAGAGAACACAAGGAGAACATCACCCCACCCTGCTATTGGCGGACGCCCGATAGTATGTTTATACTTGGATCAGGTTTGCAGTCGCATAAACGATGCACTGTCTTGCACCGTCATGACAGATTTTCCGCGCTGCATTCGTGGTGTATTCTCATGGTTTCCAGATATGTATAGCTTTCCCTCTCATTGGCAGAGTTATAAAACAATGGTACGTAGCGACCCAAACTCGTGGTTACGGTACACATAAAGATCTGTTCGCTTAGGTTTGCTTATGTACATATACTTATCCTATTCATACGTTTCCTCCCGTTTGTCTGTGAATCCATTGCACGTTTTATCTATTACAACCTATCCCTATACATGAAATACATATGTTACATATGTATTTATATATATATATATATATATATATATATACAACAGATATACATATACAACAGATATATATGTATATATATATATATGTTGTATATGTATATGTACATCTTACATGTATTGGTACGTGGTAGTTATAATAAGCAGAGTATGATATATATGTACATATATATATCCGTCTGATAATGAGTCTAAGATGTATATGTATTATATGTTCTGATAATTTCATGTTTTGACATGGCCTGCCACCGCGCAGGAGGTTCACGTCGCTCGGAACGCAGACGTCGGAGGATGGTCTCAAACCAGTCTCATCTCACTGCGTGCCGGATGAGGAGATGAACGAGGCGAGCGCCCGGGACACGGACGTGTTGCCGCCTGATGCCGCAGACGCGCCCGACGTCGCGATCGACCTCCCGCCTGGGGCGCCCGGCTCGGCCTTCCTGCAGGTGAGCTGGCCCGCAGTGGATATGGCGCTGGGAGAGATGGAAGGCAGAGGAGACTCTTCCGCGGCCATGCTGGTGTATGGTGGAGGTGCCTGAGATGTGACAATTATACGAATACGATATACTACGAGTTAGTACCTGTGTGTACTAGTACAATGTGTACCTGAGACTACGGGTATATGTACTGTATAATGCTGCCATGTGGTAAGCATTGTGTGAAACAATTATTGTTGTATTCTCAAAACACTGTAGCCTCTCGCCTTTGCACCACCACTGCATACCACCTTTGTTTGTCTTTAAGTCTCTCTGCTGGGTGAGACTGTCACAGAGAGTTTAGTCTGTAATATTCTTTTAAATAGAGGTATCGCTAACACCCGACAGACAGGCATGTGCACCCTGATAACGTCGCGTGCTTTCAATGACTCTACGGATATTTGTCGAGCGATCCCGTTAATTATTCCATCCTCACATGCCCTACACATATGCCAGGCATGCCCCTCATTGGATGTGCTATTGTTTTCGAAACGTCGATGAGTTGCGTCCGCATGTTTGGGCGTACATACGACTGGCTTCCAAGCACCCCCCAGGCAGTGTGTGCTGCCAGGATTGCCAACGCTGTGCTCATAGACTGCTGGCGCCCGGCGCAGGTGCAGAATGGGCAAGCCAGCGAAAGCTCGCCCTCCGCCAACTTCTCCTCAGGGCAGCAGATGGACTCCATCCGCGAGTCGCACGAGTCGCCCCGCAGCCGCAGCCTGTGCGCGGCCATCCTCGACGCCGTTGGCCGCACCTTCCCGCTGTGGGGCACCGTGCTGCTGCTCATCATCACGCGGTGAGCCAGCAGCCTTGGCCCGGGATTGGTCGCTCTTGCGATTCATGCTGGAAGTACTCGGACGCCCGCCTACCTGACATCTTGTGCTATTTCCCTTTCGCTAACCGCCTCCCACTTGCCGCAGCGTGGCGGTCTTCCAGATCAAGCCCTACCTGCGCATGAAGGAGCCATACTTCCAGATTGACTTCCAGTCGTTTGGCAAGTTCCGCCTCAGTGCGTCGCTGGTGGTGACGCTGGCAGACATCCTGACGGAGCCGGGCCTCGCCTGGTGGGCGCCCCACACCTCGGCTCACCTTGACACGCGGGCACGCGCAAAGCCAATACAGCCCGCCGTGGAAAGACTGGGAATATGTAGTAATACAAATAGTATATCTGCAGTCGTAGCGCGTAGGTGGCGAACATTTAAGCGGCGGTGCCTGGCCGTGTTTTGCCACCCTTGGAGCGTTTATTCTAGTTCTATTATAATCTGGTGGTATTCTACTCTGTTTATTACTGAAGTTGCATCGTATTAGACTGTGGACGCGATAGTCATATTACGTAATCCTTTGTGTCTGCAGTATCCTTACCAAATGCGCTAGGGAATCAATCAATCAATGGAGAAGGATTGTAGACACTAAATAATACCAGAAGTACTCCCGATAGTACATTTAATCGCGTTCCGAGTGTAGTATATGCAATGTCATCGTTATGCATCAGTCCGCATCGATGCACCGCTATTCAATTTCAAACAATGCGCGTATCATTTTCCTGTAGAAATGGCAATACTCACTCAAATAATGCACTTACTGCTTTCCGAAATCGATTTGCAAAACAGCTAAGATGTATGTCAGTTTTCTTTTAAAGATCTCCAAACTATCAATACACTTTCTATTGTGTTACAAATTGCCGAACTTTCATCCCAACTCCTTGTTCCTAGACTGGTTAGTTAGCCTTGACGTAGTAAACATGTATATCTATGTATATGCATATGTATGACGGCACCGGCCTTACGCAACACCAGCCTACGGTGCACCGCATGATGCGCTGTTGATGCATGCCGGGCTGCCATGACACCCATGCCTGGCCCGCAGGAGCTACGACATCCTGTACGTGCCCAGCCTGATCCCCTTCGTCCTGGTGGGCACCATCACGGTGGTGGCGTACTACGCGGACATGTCCGCCAACGGCAGGAAGTTCTACCAGCCGTACGCGCTGACTTGGGAGCGGGTACGCCGCGCTCACCGCGCAGCCCATTGCCACTCCGTCTGTGGCTGCATCACACCGCGGTTTCGGCCCTCATCCACGGCATCGTGCCACTAAGTCAGTGTGTGGCAACTTGGAGCGCTGCTTGGAGGGATGTTTGGACTGTTCTGTCAGGACGGTAGTATGTGCTTATGATGATATAAGTCTGTAAGTCTCTATGTGTGTAGAATAAAGTCGAGGGAAACCGCTATAACACATACATACGTGTACCTTGTACTGATTTCGCGTATGGTTGCCAGAATCGGTACATTGTTCGATTAACAAATGATAATAACAAAGTTGCCAATCCTCTGCGGTATGCTTTAAAACAAGCTCGGGTAGATCCAGGCAGGGCGCACTAGCAAGGACGCCATGGCGGCGGCTGTTGTGGCACCTCCCCCAGTGAAACTCGATCCCGTCCATGCTCGTTGGATAATCCTTCCTGACTCTGACGCACCGTGCGGACCTGTCCAATGAGCACCGAATTGGGGGGCGCATGCAGCCCCATGGCAACATCCGCTAGCGACTATCGCTCCGTTACAGCTTCGTCTGGATTTGACCTCTGGCATGCACTGGGGGCGGGTTCCCAGTCGCAGTGCCCTTACTTCGCGCCCGCACCCGTGGATCGATACTTTTTTGGTGATGTGTATTCAGCGTCCGTGGCATCAGCACGCCTGTCCGCATGCCTTCCGACATTACCTACCAAAGTTGCCGCGCCACCATGCCCCTACTCAGTGCCCTCCTACTTGCATGCCCTCCACTAATGTGCGTTATTTGTTCCGTGTTATTTGACGAAGCCACACATACATCCTGACCGGCCGCCATGCTGAGGCCGGCATCAGCCCCAAACACAGTGTCCCGACTTGGCGCTGCGCAGCAGCATCCGCGCCGCTGCCCTCTGCTATCTGCGCACTGATGCCGGGCACGCGGCCCGCCTCCGCAGGTGACCCACATCATGATCCCGCTCTTCGGCGCGCTGGCGCTCGTGAGCCTCATCCGGCAGGCGCCCGAGCCCAACCAGTCGCCCGCGTACATCATCGGCTACAACCTCTCCGACGCGCTCAACGCGGGCTGGCTGGCGATCAACGCGTTCATTGGCGCGCTCGGCAGCTTCTTCTCAGGTGGACCCCCCCCCCCCCCCCTCCCCCCAAATTATGTCCTCATCACTCAACTGGTATACTCTATGCCTTCTTTGAGGAAGGCTGACGTATCCGCAGCTACATGCTGCAGTGTTGTTATGTCCCTTAATGGCTATTTATATTAGGCACGGTACCTAGAGTGCTCCTCGACCAGGGCTAAAGTAAGCATCCTATGAACACTGCACAAACACAAACGGCCCGCAAATTAAACCACGTTATTTTTGACCCCATCACGAAGAGGAGGAAGCTATCAAAACGGAGAAATAATTCAGAATAAATCACGAATACATCACGAATATTCCGTCGCGAAGGTGCAAATAAACAATTCATTATTTTTTGCCCTGCGTACCGTATTTAATTTTTACGGTCTCTGCACATCAAAGTACGTTCTCCTATAAATTTGAGTGCTGGCGCGCTCCATCCGCTCACGGCATGCGCTGCCGTGGATGCATGCCCCCCCGCGACCAGGCTCCACCACCACGAGCAACCTCACCTTCGGTGAGGTCAACATGATCGCCGCCGCCAACCTGGGCCTCGACCCCTCCTTCCTGCTCGCCATGCAGTGCGCGGGCGCCACGCTGGGCAACATGATCTGCATCAACAACATCATCTCCGCCAAGGTGTGGCGCGCACCCCCCACTGCCGCTGCCTGCCAAATCAGCTCCGCGGCTTCCGCCAGCATGTGGCTCCGGCGGTCGACTCGTTCACGTGCGCTGCCGCCTGTGTGCCGCAGACGGTGATGGGGCTGATGGAGGTGCAGGAGGGCTCGTTCATGGCCAAGACCGGGGTCAACTGCCTGATTGCGCTCATCATCGCCACGGCGCTGGGAGCGCTCTTCACCTACACCCTGCCCGACACGCTGGGCATCCACGCGTGAGGCGCCTGAGAGCAAGCTGGCATCATCGCGAGGGCGTGCCATCTCACCCGACGTCCAGTGGAGCGGCAGAACCGCAGCGACGTAGTCAGCTCACGGAGTAGCGCAAAGGGCAGTGGCGCGAGCACTGGTAGCATAGCTTTGTTCTTTCAATTACAGG
Organism: Tetraselmis striata; assembly: GCA_006384855.1. Lineage (NCBI taxonomy): Eukaryota > Viridiplantae > Chlorophyta > Chlorodendrophyceae > Chlorodendrales > Chlorodendraceae > Tetraselmis > Tetraselmis striata. Next base: position 473,051 of record VCJN01001862.1, read on the forward strand.
CTTACATAGCAGGTCGGGCGCATTGAGCATTACGGTGATCCAGGAGTGCAGGGCCACGCTCCAAGGGCCACTCAGTGGTTCTTGGCGATGAGGCAGCGGGATGTTATCGCATGGCATGCATGGGATTGAATTCCCTGTGGTATATGAATATATATATATATATATACGCATGTGTATATACATATCTAAATATATATATTGCAGAGGCAGTAGGGGTGGGAGCCCGCCGCGTGGGGCGATTTCGGAGATGGTGTCCCCCATACTTCCTACCCGGCGAGGGGTGCACTTGGCGGAAAAACATCGGAGGTGGGGTGCCCCAGGTTGGGGTCGTAGTATTGTATGAGGGGCATAGCCCACGGGGAATCACTATGCCAATGCTGGGAGGGGGGAATAGGGACTTGGCCGTCAGAAGGCTGCATGCTACGAGCTACGGCCGGCCCTTTGCTGGTTCATGCAGCCGGGCCGTAAGCTGGCATGTGCAGCTTTTGAAAAACTAGATGGCGTGAAGTTCCACATTTATACATTGCACGCACGCGCGTATGTTACTTTGCCTTGTATTAGCCTCCTCGCACTGGCGGGTCAATTCTGGCCACTCCTTCCATCCATAACACGAGCCCGGGTGCGCGTACCCGACGGGTACGGAGGCCCCCCGCACGGGCGTTGGCCTCCAGGCACTTGGCGAGCGAGGCACCATCACGGGCACAGGCAGCTGCTCACCAACAGCGCGGTCACTGGGACGGTCACGTTGTCCCAGTCTTTGAGCGGCAGCGTCTCGACTGCGGCAGCGGCGACCGACGTCAACAGGAGGCGCTGCGGCAAAGGGGGTTGGGGGGGGGCGGGGGTCGTTGGTGTGCTAGTCGGTCGCTTGGCCTCGCAGCGCGGTACTGCAGGGTGCCACTGGATTATGAAGAGGGCAGAGGGCCATCCCACCGGAACAAAACTGGAAAGTGGGCGCGGCGGCATCACTCCACACATGCTGAAGTGCGCGACGATGGCGGCCGCCCCCACGGCACTGCCCAGCACAAAAGCCGCGGTGCCGGCCCAGGACTTGCTCGGATTGTGGGGAAGCGCGCCTGCAGGGAATGATAACGAAACTGTCAGCATGGCATACATGGCATGTCCAAGGGAAGAGCGCCGATGCTGGCCTTATACAGTACAGAACGCACTCCAGGTTTGTGTCTGAGTTGTGTGCAGCATCATCTACATGTGCAGCATCATTATCATAGTGAAAGTAGTGTGATGCGATCTTATTATTGCAAGCAAATGTGGGTTAGAATGAGTTAGAAAGTCGACAATGACGCCAGGCGGCGACCGATCGTCCCATCGGTGAGGCGTTTTATCCCGCTGGACATGGGTACGAGGGTCATGGGGCACGTGGATTGGCGGGACGAGCCAGACGCGATGCGCGCACCAGAGCGGCGGCCAAGCCGGCGCCCCACCATCTCGGCCAGCCCATCGCCCGCGCACAAGCAAGCCAGCGCCATAACCCCCGGCAATGAGGTTCGCCAGCACGCCAATGCTACCGCGGAGTGCACCATGCCGTACTGCAGCGGCCCCAGCAGCAGCTCCGCCGGCCGGCCCTCCCTCTGCCCTTGCCGGCGCATTGCATAGGACAGCTCAGGTGGCGAGGGGGAGCGTCGTCCAACACTCGATGCGGTGCGAAAGCAATTGGCAATGGAGCGCACCGACACGCTGGCCACCAGGCTGCGGTCCCGCATCAGGCCTAGCCCAACCGCAGCAAACTGCAGCGTCATCCCTGCCGGAACAATGGCCGCCACGTACGGGGAAAGCGGGTGCTCCGGGAACACGGGCCATGCCATCATATAGAGCATGCCCGTGCCTGGGCGGCCCGGGAGAGGGTAAGGATTCAGTGGGTGCGCAGCAGATGTGAACGCGACATGCCTGGCCGAACCAGATACGGACGCATCGGCGGGTGTGGTTTCTGCTGAGGAAAGGATCTAGTGCCCGCGCGGCCGGGGCGCCTACCGATGTGCATGAGCTTGCGGCTGTCTGCGACGCTTAGGCCCAGCCGGGAGGGAAGCAGCGAGGTGCACGCCAGCTTCCAGGCCAGCGCGACGCCGCCGGTCAGCGCCGCAGCCTGCGCCAGCTGCCACGCCATGGAGGACATGCCTCCTGTCCGAGTCGGCCGACCGTTCTGCTGCACGGCGCCGGCGGGCTCTTTGGTCGCTGCTATTGGCGCGGCTGTTGTGCGTGTTGACTCCGGCAGTCAAATTGGCGGGCCCATACGGATACTGGTACCTGGCGGCACCGCGGGTACTGGCGCGCGCGTTCTGGCGGTCGGTCGGGTCGACCCGGTGAGATGTGATGGGGTAGAGATGTGATCGAGCCGGCGAGGTCCTCGACCGGCGAACCGCCGCCGTTTCAGTTGCTAATAAAATAAACTCGCTATCCTTCCTTTGTAATTCCTTTGCTTCTCTTGCAGTATGGGAATCTGCTCCGTTTCAAACCGCCTGCAATCGAGTCTAGTTTTGCCAGAAAGTTTGGAGGTGTCTTTACATAAGAGAAGGGCCATTTTATTTATGGCTGGGAAGAAGGCTCAGCGAAAAGGGGGGTCGGGGGGGGGGGGGGGGGGGGGGGGAGGGAGTCGGAGGAGGAACATGCTAGGCGGAAACGGAAAACGGGAGGGCGCTGGAAGATGGCAGGCGAGCTGATGGTGGCTATCCTAAGTAGCACCCCGGCCGGGAGCGCAGGGCTCGCGGGCGATGGGACAGCCCGTCTTGAAACCTGATGGTACCGGAAATAACTGCTTGAAACCACCAACGGATCGTACGGGTTGCACTAGGACCTAAATCGCTGTAGTTGGGAAATAATCCTTAACTCATCCAGCACAATAACCAGGTTTAGATAATTACACGATTATCTAATCACCAGGTTTGGATAATTACCAGGTTTAGATCGTCGTCTGAAATATGCCCCGCCGCGCGTGCACCGCGCCGCCCGCACGCCCGGCCGCGGTGGAGGCGGCGCCCACTACAGGAAGCAGGGGCGGCTCGGTGAACGATGCAGGTGAGGCTTGCCGACTCCGCAACAGCAGCAAGAATTGATGGAGTGCCAGCCGGCATAGTCGCTAGTGCCTGCCGCTTACAGAAACAACCGGCACTGGGGGTGGCGAGAGGAATACTCAGCTGCTCCTGGTCACGCGATCATTACACTTCCCGCGACACGCCGTCGGTCGCTGCTTAGTTACCCCCCAGCACCACAGCCGAGAGAGTCCCTTCCCGATAGCCGCGGCATGGCGTGCGCTCTGACTTCCCCGGGCGCCGCCACCTTCGCTGCGATGGCGGTCGCCGGCGTGGCGCGTCAGACCCCACCGCCGCCACTGGCGGCAGCGAGCCAGGGTCACCGCCTTGTGGCAACCCCTGGAGCGTCGCAGGGGGAGACGCGCCGGTGGCTGGCAACGTTCAGGTCGGGGCGGCCGTCGCGTCGCCCAGCCGCATTGGGCGCGGCGGTGGTGTGTGCTGCGTCGACGCCCGGGATGCTGTCCATCAACGACGTGGAGGCCGTGCCAGTGATGGAGAATGGCGAGCTGACGGCGTTCCCTCCCCAGGCGGGCGTGTACGCAGTGTACAGCCCGGAGGGCGAGCTCCAGTACATCGGACTCTCGCGCAAGGTGGGGACCCTCGGCTGCCAAGGAACGGGCCTCGCACGACTGAAATCGTCGTTACCGGCACGCACTTTTCTCTTACGCCTGCCCACACTGAGCGACTTGGTGTACGCTGCACTACATGCGGAGGCAACTTTGGGCCCTGAGGGACACTCGCTCCTCTCACACCATAGTGTGCACACCCACCTTCACGCGCCCCGCTTGATGCAGATTAGCGCGAGCATCATCGGCCACATGCAGGACCTGCCGGACCTAGTGGGCGCCGTGAAGGTCTGCCTGCTTTCCACCGACGACAAGCAGGTCCTGATGGCGTCGTGGAAGGCATGGGTGCAAGAGATAAGTGAGTGCTTGCGGAGCCCCGTCCTGCATTCGCTATGCAGCCAGGGCCAGCTGGGTCCAGAAAGCCCTTGACATGCAGTCCTCAGCTACAGCCAGCCGTATGGATGGGTGTTTGGGATTGGGGGGGGCGTGCGAAGGGGGGGGGGGGGCTGCATAGCCAACCAAGAGCACGCACTGCTTCCCGATGAACCAGTTGGCAACCAGTACATTCCCGGCTTGCTGTCACACAATGCGTGCCGCGGGCTTATCCCAGGGAACCTCCCACTTGTTGCGGTACCGGGACTGCCTACAGCGGGCAGAATGTGCTGACCGCCATCCCTTGTGGCGGCGCGGGCCGTGGTGCCAGTCTCCGGCACAGGCAAGGTGCCGCCCGGCAATGCGCCCGGCATCAAGGACTGGACGCAAGGTGGCACACGCACGGTGAAGCCAGAGGTGCGGCTGATGAAGGCGGGCACGGCCGTAGAGGACCTGACATGCCCCGTGGAGGAGCTCATCGACCAGGTGGTGAAGGCGCACAAGGTGGGCATTCCATCACCTCCACCCCCAAAGTCTGCAGGCCCCCTTTTCATACCAACGATGCCGCAGCGCGCGCAAAAAACGCCACTGGTCGGCTAATCCCACCCTGTGCCAGGTGGTGGCGTTCATCAAGGGCACGCGGACGGAGCCAGCGTGCGGGTTCTCCTTCAAGGTGCGGCCATCCCTCGCGCCGGCAGAATCGGTCACTTCAAGCTGCCATTCCATGTGCTCCGCCATTAGCCCCGTCGCTCCATTATGCATACCTCTCATGCCGGACACAAAAGACCACACCAGACCTTCGGCGTAGAGGGCCCCACGCGCTCCCTCTACTTCTTAGCCGGCCTACCATGATGTGGCAGCTCGTCTGCAATCATTCTGGAGTGACACCGGCCACGTTGCAATGTTGCCACACCCACTACAAGAGTGCTCGAGTGCCACCCACATCGCCATCAGCCAGTCTCCCTCAGTTTGGCCATGCAATGCGGTTAGGAATGCATTCATGAATCGCATGTGGATGCTTGGAAGAGCACTGGTCTTGGCATGATGTTGGCATTGACTCTTCGGGCAATGGTTCCGTGGTTGACGCTCTTCACCCCCCCCCCCCCACCACCACCACCACACACACACACGAAACCACACAAACCATACATGCGCGCGTCTTGCCAGATGCTGTCGTTGTTAAACGGCGCAAAGGTGGAGTACGAGGTGGTCAACGTGTTTGACGAGGTGCACAACCCAGGGCTGCGGGAGGCCATCAAGTCCTTCAGCGCCTGGCCCACCATCCCGCAGGTGAGTTGCATGCAGCGCCATCCGCCAGTCAGCGTGCACCCAATGGTGGCTCGGGAACCCTGCCGGCGTCGCGCTTTGACTCCCGCCCTTGACGCCGCCCCTACGGCAGCTGTATGTGGACGGGGAGTTTGTGGGCGGCGCCGACATCATCGTGGAGATGAGCGAGAATGGGGAGCTGGCGGAGGTGCTTGGAGCGGCCAGCTCGTGAGGCCGGCCTCCTGCCTGGGGGTGGCCGAGCGGCCCAGCCTCAACAGGCGGCCTTCTACGCCTCTTCCATTGGGAGGTGGAGGGGCTTGGACACCGAGGAGGTTTTGGCCAACAGTTGGCAGGTGGAAAGTCACCGAGTGAGGCCACAGGGCGAGCCCTGAGCCCCGACTCTGCTTGAGCGGAGGAGAGCAGCGCGAGCATGATGTAATTCAATTTCAATTGACACACCCGTTCCTGCATGTAAATGAAGCGCCGCCTTGCGAAGAGGGGGGCTTTCCTAGTTGCCGCTCGGCCACCTCGGCATCCGCTGAGGTAAAGCCAGGGAACGGAATTGGGATGTGAGGCCCATAAGACGGTTCCGCTGATCTCAGCTTTTCCTTGTTTTGTCGTCATTATTTGTGGTCGTGTCACATGCGGCACACAAGACTGCATGCTGTAGCAGAGTGACTGTTGGGGGGGGGGGGGGGGGGGGGGTTCAGGCCTTGGCCACGTCTGCGGCGTAGCGGCTCAACTTGAGGCCATACTGCTTGGCGACATCCCGCTTGAGCGCCGCCTTCTGCTTGTCCAGTGCGCCCAGCTGACGCCGCAGCGCCCGCGCTGCCGCCTTGTCGTCCTCGCCCGCCAGCATCATGCGCATCGAGAGCTGCTGCGCGCGCAGCGCCTCGAGCGCCGCGCCCTTGGCCAACACATCCTCGTCCAGCAGCCGCCCCAGCTTGACGCCATGCTCCGCCTGGCAGCGCGCCTTGGCCTCCGCCTTCATGCGCACCACCTCGCTGATCTGCTCCCGCACCTGCTCCGCGCGCCCGCGCTTCCCCGCCGGCGTGTGCCGCAGCTCCGCGCGCAGCGCCTCCTCGCGCTTTCGCAGCGAGATGAGCCGCCTCAGCAGCGCCATCTTGGCCGCGTCCTCCTTCATGATGGCAGCCACCACCTCCTCCCCCCTGTCCGCCCCGCCCTGCTCGTCCTCCCCCTTGGTCTCCTCAGCACTTGCGCCCCCTTCCGCCCCCGTTGGCGCCGGCTCTGCCGGGCTAGTCAACGCCTCGAGCCTGCGACGGCTCTCCTCCAGGAAGGCGCCCGGAGTGCTGGCCCCCGGAAGAGAGGGGGCGCCGCCAAAGAGGTCCTCCTGCAGACCCTGCGAAGGATTTTCCCAGACAAGAAGGGTTAGCAACGAGTGTCGTTTTCAAATATAGCATGAACATCACTAAAAGAACACAAAATACATGTTATAGAAACATATTGTATCACATATACTAATGTTATTATATCGTTATATATTGCTTAGGAAAAGATAGCGAATAGTAACCAGCCAATTGTAAATGATTATAATGGATGCCACACTGGCGGTATTCGTTATCCCACAATTGTTGGTTGGCGGCCAAAGAACCCACACCGCGGCCGGGGACGGCGCCGGCTCAGAAGCCCTGAGCCCATGCCGGGGTGTACAGGCGCGTCATAGTCGGCATAGTCGCTATGTCGAGGCGCCCTTCCCGCTGCGCTCGTACCTCGAAGCCAAGCCGGAACACGCTGCCGGCGCGCTTGCCCGCCACCGCGGCTGGCTCGGCGAGCTCCGCGCCGAGAAAGGCAGAGAACACGGCGCCCATGACGGCCCCCGGCACGCGAGCGTAGCCCGCCAAGCTGCTGTGCTGCGCGACGCGGCCGATCATGGCGGAGGAAATCACCCAGCCGCTGGCGCCGCCCGCCAGCCCGCCCGCCGCGGCCAGCGCCCACCCCTTGGCGGAGCTGCTGCCCGGCAGCTCCGCCTCCAGGCCCTCCGCCACCCCGGCCCGGGTCCGCTGGAACTGAGGCAGCGCGGCCACCGCCGCCACGCCCGCCGCGCCGGCCTAGTGGGCACCCAGCCGCGGAATAGCAAAGCGTGTTTCTCAGTCGCAGCTCCCGCCGTGCCCGGGCTAGGCTCCCTCAGCACGGTGGAGGGGAGGGGGGTTACAGGTCATAGCGGCAAGCGCAGCACGCCGACGAATCGGGCCAGGCGACCCACTGAAATACAGGGGGACCGGCACAGTCACTCACCAGCGCCAGTGCCGGCCCGCGATACGATGTGCTGATCCAGCCGGTTGCCATCTTGAAAGTCCAGCGACGGCAGTGGGAAGGGGGGGGGGGGGGGGGGGGGGGGCGCTCAGTTGCTGGTTTGAACGAGCAGCCCGCCTTTTGCTGCTACTTCTTCCGCTTCGATCCCTGCGCGCGCTGGCCTGCTGCATCAATAATAATAAGATGTGAACAGGTAGGGATCCTTATTAATTAATCCGTATAACCTGGGTCGGGAAACGCAAAGTACTACGGGCGTCTCAATATAGCCATCTAACCATCTGTAAGGGCGCGTATAGCTGATAGGATACCGGTATTTTGGGGAGGGGGGGTATTAATGAATTAATAGTAAAATACTAAGAATTAATGTTACCGGTAATTTACTAGTAAGTAATAGTTTCGGGCGTGCGGCGCGCTTGGAGCCGCAGCAAGAAGCAACTACGGGTATCTACAAGCAGGTACATTCCTTGTCCGCTCTGCGACAGTCTCAACAGGAGAGACTACCCTTCTCGGCCGACCGCCGTTGGTGCCGCTAAGCGCGTGCGGAACTACCATCCCCAGTGCCACGAGAGGACATAGTGACTACCCTGTATCAGCGGGTAGCGGGTAGCGGCGGCGGGGGTGAGTCAGGTAGCAGTGGGCAGTGGCCGATCGGGGGTGGATTCGGCTCGCAATGCCGCTGTTGACCGGGGCGCGGTAGCACGGAAACCCAGGCCCGCGTGACGCATGACAGGGAGTCGCACGAGCGTCTTCTATCCTTTTTTTTCCCGCCCCCGGGACAGGACTGGCACCAGTGAAACCCTTGCAGCGTCTCTACGACGGCCGTTTGGGCAGCAATCCAGTTAGGGAAAGCCCTGGGTAGGCGACGCTCCGTTATAGTCATCAAGCAAATTGCCGAAGCATTCTGCAAGACTAATTAGAGGCCAGTGACGGAATTTCCAACACTGTTGGACCACCGTCTAAAACACTGCCATCAAAATACCCGGCACTGACCACGAAAGGTCCGCCCTACCCGTTTGGGCGTCGGCCCATTCGAGTAATGCGAGTTGGGGCAAGCCCCAACCCGCGGAGCAAAGCATTTCGGGAGTGCGATACATGTGCAACAAAAAAGGGCAATGTGAGGAAGGGCCCGACGCCATAGCTGGAAAAATTTCCCATTCCCAGCAAAATCCAGGGCGCCGTGAAGGGAGGGGGGGACCCCGCCCAAAATAAAGGCAGTTAAGTCCTCAGGTGTTGACGCAATAACCTGACCACTAATAAAATCCCTGAACTCCGGAACTAACAATCCAAAGTTATGACGGTGATACCCCCACCGCGGGCACTCCGCCAACATATGTTCGATAGTCTCAGATTCACCTCCGCCACATGCAGGGCAGTGTTCAAGGAACCGCTCAGGCATGGCATGAATCCGGGCCAATCGGCGGGCAGTGGGAAATACTCGGGTGCGTAATTGTATCATAATGTGCAACCCGGCCACAACCCCCGCGGGAACACCCACACCGTACTATGGCAACATGTTTGACGCATAAGACGCCTGGACATATATACCCCAGGTGTTATTGCGTGCTAACGATGCCGACGATTCGTAACGCGCCCACACCGATGCCTTTACTAGTTTAGCGGCATCGCGCGCGGCTAGTGACCTCCACTCAAGTGGAAGGTGCGCCCCCTCAGCTAGCCCTACGTTCGCCCTAGCTAGTCGATCTAACCACCGCACATACAGTCCCTGACGTCCACGTGTTAGGGCGCGCCCGACTTGGCTGATCTACTAAATGGGTTATACATGTATTCAAGTCGGATGCTTTAAGGAACGCCCGAGCCCGTGCCGCAGCGGCCGTAGCCTCTATGGGCGCAATATCCAATTCCCGTATCATCGGTGCAGTGGCCACCCCAGGGGAGTTTTTACCTACCCCAATGAGGCACCGCAAGCATTGATTGAGTACGGTTTGTAATTTATTTGCGCCGCTAGTTCTATCCATGCCCCATACTTCACATACTTCACACGTCGTCTATCCTCTCAGGTATATTCGGTGATCGATGTAGCTGAGAGCGTAAACTTCGCAGCCAATCATATCGCAATATTCGCTGCGTTACGCGTTACGCTAGCGTCTTCTATCCTTCGACCCTAACACAAACAAAGGTGGTATGCAGTGGTGGTGCAAAGACGAGAGGCTTCAGTGTTTTGACAATACAGTCAAAAAGAGTGGTTAATAACCACGCTTACCACCAATATGCAATAGTTACATATAATTACCCGTAATCACATGTACACATTGTACTAGTACTCACAGATACTATAACTCGTAGTATATCGTACTCGTACAATTGTCACATACATCCCCCCCCCCCTTGCGAGAATTCAATTCTCGACATCAGCGGGGTTCGATCAGGTGACCCTTACATTAATAGGATGCTGGCGCCTTGTATCCATTGAGGCGGTATCAATCCGGCTCCGAAACCAGTGCGACAGTCTCAACACGAGAGAGACTAAGACAAAAAGATGGTATGCAGTGGTGCAAAGACGAGAGGCTTCAGTGTTTTGACGATACGAAAAGATTGGTTAATCATGACGCCTGCCACATGGCAGCATTATAATCCAGCGAAGCGTCGATTTTTCGGCGGTGAGCTTTATTGCCGTACGGGTACTCGTATAGTGCAGCGGATCGGGCCTATAGGTGCATGACTAAAACGCTTATCTACTGGCATGTACTACTAATTACTATAATCCACCCACCCACCCACCCGCGCGCCCACGGTCCTTAATTACACAGTCGTCCGATTACGATCTCACGGCTGGGAGGTACTGGTACTGGTATTCGCTACTCGCTGCTGGTAATGGAAAAAAAAACTCTGGTAGCGACTAATTCAAAGCGTACCGGTGTGAATTACAAAAAGGGCAGTTCCCCAGAATTAGAAAATCAACACAGCAAGGCGCCTAAAAGCGGCCCGCATCCCGCATAAGGCGGGATGGATGAGTGATGCGCACACGGTTCAGAGTCCGGGCCACGCGTGCACGTGTGTGTGTGGGTGATCCTCGGACGTGCTGTATGTGCAGCTTCAGCAACGGGATGGCAGACGAATCTGCGTCGTCTGATGAGGCAGCAAGCGCGCTCTCGAGCGGCCACCAAGCTCAGGACCCCGAGGAAATCTCTTGCGAGCAAGGCCTCATGATGGGCCCGGGTGATGCACCGAGTGCCCCGCGATGAGAGGGCACCCCGATCCGCAGCCAAGCATGCGATACCACGCACTGTGCGGCGCACCCCCGTGCTCACCTCACCCACTGTGCCGAAGATCATGCCCGTATACTCCGACATATCCAGGATGTCTCGAAGAGGACCCTTCTGTCCGGGCTCCGTGTTGTGCCACGCCGCATCCCGCGCAGCCAACCCCCGTTGCATGTCGCCCAACAGGGAGCGCTCAAACCGGTCCACAGCCGTGGCCCGGGGCACTGCAGTGTACTTGGCCCCGTACCACATAGTCTTGAACTCCAGCAGCGTGGACTTCAAGCTCCGGGGATCATAACTCCCGGTCACGACGTTGAACGCCGGAAGGGAGAGCTCTGCGTCCGGCACTAGGTCCTTGAGTTCGTCTCTGGGCACGGTGTTGCCGAGAGGCACTGCCTGCTGGAACAAGTCATCCACCTCCCGCCGTACCGCGATGCCTAGGTCGTGAACACAGTGATCGCGGAAGGCATCTGCGATAGCGTCGTGCTGTACACGCCAGTGAGCGTCTCCAGGCGCCGGGAGGTTCATGAGCGCGTCGCCGTATAGGTCAACAGTGACGGGGTTGTGCTCCGTCAAGGGCAGAATGATCTGGCTCCCAACCACCGGGGCCAAGCACGGGCTAGGCAGAAGGAAACGAAGTACCCGGCAGCGACCTCCCGCAGCTCATGCGGAGTCATGGCTGTCCGCGCGGTGGGGATGGCCACTGTCCACATGCCTGACGCCGCGTCGAGCTGGTTGAACAAGATCCGTTCCCTACATGTGGCAGGGAGAGCGCACACCTCATTTCGAAGCCGAGAGTTGTTGGCCTGGTCTAGAAATGCCGTCAGCTCCTTTTGCGAGCCCGACGCAGCCTCCACTTCCCGCTCCATCGGGCGCGCATCTGCGTCGCCAAGATGGCCAGCAGTAGCCGCTTGGAGGCGGCCCCACGCCTCGCGCATCTCCGCGGCGTAGCTGTCCGACCCATGAGCATCGTTGAGGAAGTGGTCGTACTGGCGGGCGGAAGAAGTTGCGTTGAAGCTGCCTCGGCCAAGTACGGACCCGAGCTGTCGGTCGAAGAAACCAGGGGTGGGGGTGTTGGTGCCGGAGTTCCTAGTCAGGAACCTTGGGAGGATGGCATTCATGCAGCCGATGAAGGCGGCATCACGAACGATAGTCATGCGGCGGATGCCAGCTCCCTTCAACCGAGTGGGGAGGTGAAGCCTGCTGCGCGCCCTGGCCACTGCATCCTCGCTCAAGGTAGCCACCTCCGCTGCCATGGGGTCGGGGTCGTGCAAAAGCTCCGCCAAGAAATCGGTGACCACCGGATTGGTTGCAGTGCCGTACATGGAGGGATCAAAAGAGACCCCTAGCACCCGTTCGACTGCCGCGAGGATGGTGGCGTCCACCTCCTCCGCAAAGGCCTCCACCTCGGACGGAAGACAATTGCGGAGCCAATACCCCGCCTTGTGTTGCATGCAATGCTTGAGCAGAGCCCATGCGTGGTGATGCAAGGCGTGGGTGTACCGACGGCTGGGCTTGGCAGATAGCAGCTTGCTCGGGCTAGCGTCCACCTCCTCTCGTAGCTCCTCCGCCTTGCCGCGCATGTACGCATGCACATACTCTGGCGATCCGAGCGGCACGTTGAGGACCGCGATGCCCGGATGGCCGTCTAGCTCGGGCCACTCGATGTCGGCCGGAGCCTCACGCCGCGCGGCCTCCATGTCTGCGATGTACGCCTGCATCTTGTCGAAGCGCACCTCAAGCCCCACGGACGCCTTGATGGACGTGCGGAAGGCGTGAAGAGCCGGCCAAACGTGCTCCGGAAGGCCCACCAAAAATCCATCGTCGGCGTTGAAGCGCGCCGCCCCGTCATTGACCTCCAATGTGGTATCACACTGCCGCACCTCGGGGTGAATCGCGACGCAAAAGGAAGTCGTGGCCAAAGGTGCGCCCTGTTGCACGCCGTCCTCCGACCGCAGAGGGGCGGACCGGTCGTCCACGACCAGATACGAATCCGTGGAGAGGGAGGCTAGGAGCGCAGGGATGACAGGGTGTAGTGGAGAGCAATCGATGTGGCGTTGGATGATGCTGCGGCGCCATGCCTCGTTGTAAGCGTTGCGAAGGTCTGTGTGGACGATGACGGCACGTGGGCCAAGCTTCTCGGCGATGAGCCGGACGCCATGGATGAGCATAGAGTCGCCCGCGGGAATGCCAACTCCGAGCTGAGATGGAGCGAGCACCGACACGTATGCCTCCTTCATGTTGTCCACCACTGCCCGCTCCGCTGCGCGCCGCTCCGCCTCCCCGACTGCCACAGGCCGCACGTCCGGGGCCCTCCCCTCGCCTAGCTTCTTGACAGGTGCCACGAGCCTAGCAGAGGCGAAGAGCCGGAGGTTCAAAGCGTACTGGTACTCGCTACTCGCTGCTGGTGCGGCTGGTACTGGTGTGAATTACAAAAAGGGCAGTTCCCTAGAACTGTTGGTACTGGTACTAGTACTCGCTACTCGCTGCTGCTGGTACTAATGGAAAAAAACTGGTACTTCAAAGCGCTGGCAATGCAAACGCTCGCTGCTGGTACTTCAAAGCGCTGGCAATGCAATTCATGGAACTGTAGGCCAGTGATATATATAGAACCCGTTCTTTCAAAATTTTCTGAAAATCGACGCATCGATTCAACTGTCAAGTTCCTTCATATACTACATATACCCGTATTCACAGGTACACATTGTACTGGTACTCACAGGTACTAACTCGTATAGTATATCGTACTCGTACAATTGTCACAGCCCGGTTGAGCGGTCGTCTCGTATGCGAGAGGTCCCGGGATCGATGTATTTCGGCAATATCATTCCGGCGTGTCTTGGCTTTTCCCGCCAGTTGATGCATTATTAGCCCTTCGGGGTTCGAATGAGGCAATGGTCTAAGTAAGGGCAAAAGGGCTATCATGCCAGACCTACGACTACAGTTGGCGCAAGAGCTCAAGCGCTGGGGCGGCTTCCGCCGATGTCTCGGGGCGAACTTTACTTTACTTAAGAAGCGACGGACAACCGCCTAAGTAGCGGCCGTCGCAGAGTGTTTCTATGGCCTTCCGTACCACCACGAAATTACACAACACCTATCGCCACGTCGCGAGCAGGCGGCCATGGCGGCTTTTCGCGCGAAGAGCTAGAGTCTTGGCTCGGTGGCCTGCGAATTGACGTGCAATTGGCGGGGGGGCGGCCTAGAAGAGCTCACAAGGTATACGGCCAGCGCGCTATATGAGTCCCCCCCCCCCCCCCCTCGATTATCGTTCGTCAGTCGTCACTTCGCTCATCGCGCCCGCAATTGTCACCCAACTCGTACGGGTATAGGCATGACTGTAGGCAGCAAGCGGGGGCGAAAGCCCAACATCCTCGAGGCCGATGGCCACGTCGCAAAGACCTTCAAGGAGGAGCAAGTCCTCGGCAAAACCACCGGCGGCCAGGGCGACGTAGAGCTCGTGAGGGTGGGGAGCCACAAATGCGCGCACTGCAACTGTCCGTACACGCAGGTTGTCGAAGATGGCATGAACCCCACGAAGTTCGTTGAGCATCTCTTGTTCAATTGCCCTGGTTGTGAGCTCTTTAGCACTACTCAAAGGGCAGTCATGAAGTGTGAGACAACGGAATGCCCACTTTCGTGGTGGACCAACTACATCAAGTGCTCCACTCATCTGAAGGAGATTGCTCTCCGTTTGCTCTCTTGCTCCCCCACTGCTTGCCGTGTGGAGCGCATGAACTCTGTTTATAAGCGAGTGGCCACCAAAGGATTGCTTCACTGAAGCATAACAGTGTAGTCAACCGTTTGTTCTGCTATGCCAATCTGCGCCTACTTGAGAATTATTATCGTGCACATGTGCACTACACGCCGCGCATTAGCGTGCATCATAGACCATTGCGGGCATGGTGATGTGACCATGGCCATAAAATATGGGCTCTCACTGAAGGATAAGACAATCCATATCATAAACGCAATTAAAAATTAAAAGCAGAGGGTCAACTGGGTCACTACCATATGGCGGCGATGCTGGGTGGGGCAGAGTAGTACTGGCGTTAAAACCAAGATGGAAGCAGCGCATATGCCATCATTCAAGCAGTAGTATTAGCAATTACCATACTGACAATGTTGTACGCGATATCGGGCGCAGGAAACACAGTCGTCACGATATAAGGGATGACTCGGCAATCGGATGCAGCAATTATTCCAAATTTGCCTTCGTTACTACCCGCCTTACTAGCCTCAATAATTATAAATCAAACAGCATGAAACTTCCTACTTATTAGCAACAATATCAACAAATGAATAATCTCAGTCGTTTACACGTATATAGCGTTGCGAAGAATCATAATGCTTCTAACCTACTATTTCGAGAATTATGATGGCGACATGACATCATGTCAGCATGGTATACAACTTCACTACATGAAATAAAAGTCAGCCGTAGTCATGGTAATAAAGTATATGTTATGATTCATGATAATACACACGCCGAAGACGCGCGAATAAAATTGTGTTGATGTTTATTATGTTTTTGATGTTGATGTTATTATATTTGTTTTATTGTTGATGTTATTATTGTTATTATGTATTATACACACACACACACACACACACACACACACACACACATATATATATGTCTACATATGTCTATCCCAAATATAACAGTCCAGCATATACAAATAATGCTGCGCGCAGCACGCGCTACGGGACCTGTAGAGGTGTAGATACCGTAGACAAGTATAAGCAACAGTCGCCATGCTGATATATGAATAAAGCGCACTTGTACATGGCTTGCTCATAATTTCTCGAATCACATCATCGTCGTGGTTGTGCCAAAACCGCCAATAATAACGTGAATGTATGTGTACCTTTGCGCCACGTACGCGGCATAGTCTCAATTTGTCTGCGACAGTCTCAACAGGAGAGAGACTAAAACAAACAAAGGTGGTATGCAGTGGTGATACAAAGACGAGAGGCTTCAGTGTTTTGACGATACAAAAAGATTGGTCAGTCACAACGCTTACCACATGGCAGCATTATAAAATACATATACCCGTAGTCACATGTACACATTGTACTAGTACTCATAGATACTATAACTCGTAGTCTGTATATCTGTATATATACAACGCTTACCACATGGCAGCATTATACAATACATATACCCGTAGTCACATGTACACATTGTACTAGTACTCATAGATACTATAACTCGTAGTCTGTATATCGTACTCGTATGATTGTCACACACATTCCTCCCCCGCCTGCGAGAATTCAATTATCGACATCAGCCGGGTTCGATCAGGTGACCTTTACATTAGGATGCTGGCGCCTTGTATCCATTGAGGCGGTATCAATCCGGCTCCGAAACCAGTGCGACAGTCTCAATAGGAGAGAGACTAAAACAAAAAGATGGTATGCAGTGGTGGTGCAAAGACGAGAGGCTTCAGTGTTTTGACGATACAAAAAGATTGGTTAATCACGACGCTTACCACATGGCAGCATTATTATACAGTACATATACACTACCCCGTAGTCACATGTACACATTGTACTAGTACTCACAACTACTAGCTCGTAGTATATCGTACTGAGTCTCGTATAATTGTTACATGCCCAGCAATTGCTGAGACTAGAGGCATACCCGCGCCTACAAAACACAAGTAACTATGCTTGCCACCTATTGTCATATGCATGTAACCTTGGGTATATACATACACAACAGTAGGGCGCGAAATAAAGTCTCTTCATGTTTTTTATGGGTGTGATTTCGCTTAGGGCACTTCTAGTAAAATAAACCTCCGCCAAACCTATGCCGCTGCGATCATTGCGGGGAAACTCGTGCTATAAGGGCGCGCAGATGGTCTGTTTGGGTCACTGCGACGGTGCTGTGCGGTGCGCGCGCAACACCTGTCATGTGGTAATATCAATGTAGCATGTGTCTGAATCCGGGTATTGGCGGGATTGAGCGCATGGCACGCGGGCATTTGAACTTAAAGATTCTTTTGTATTTTGTCCATGGTCGTTCAGATATATGTGTAAGCACCTACCCCGTGCTGCTCGGCGCATGGTTTAGCCTCTATGCTCAGCTAGCGGGCTGCATGCGTCATGCGACATTCGCACTCTGGCCGTTTGCCACGCAAATAATAGCGGTAATCCTGCAATCACCGGGGGTATCATAACACTTCGCCGTTTTATCCGAATTTAGATTTAAATAAAGCAATGTTGAGCGCATGAGCAGGGCTTTCAATATCATTCGTCATTCTCGCTCCATTCGGACAAAACAGCGACATTCTATGACTCGCCTATCAAAGAAACCCCCTACTCTGGCATGCCAGCCAAACAACATATTGTGGGTGGGGACGCACGATGGGGGCATGTAATGTGCCACTCCACACACGCTCCCAGGCGCGCGAGGAACTTTTGAATGCGTCTCCACGTCGCGTCGAGCTTCGTCACTCTGGCTCTCCCCTCCCCTTTATCATGGGTGACATGTGCTACAACATGCGCGCGGACATGCGCGCTAGTCGTGGAATTGTGCTTGATGGGAGCGAGCCCGCGCTTAGCCCACAGTGGGGCTGGCATATGCATAACTATGGGGATATTCGCAAACACATGTGTACTACTTTAGCTCAGCGAGGTGCAGCCAATGCCGCCTATTTGCTGTTTGGAAATTTGTGGGATTGGAAATTGTGGAGGAGCGTCTGCAATATTGGCACACTTCTATGGAAATGCCCATGCATTGCAACGGTAGCATGCCTTGACTGGGCTCAAGCTTGCGCGTCATGCATCCCATGCATATGTCCACCCGCCACAGGGAGCGCGTGCGCAAATGCGATGGACAGTAGCTACACCGCCAACATGTTGCTCCCCTGTGCGTTGACTGTGTTTCAGTGGTAGTTCTAGCATTGTGCTAAACCGCGCCGTTGCCGAAAACCATTTTTACAAGTGCAATAACTGGACAAAACGGCTACCTCCTTGGGATACTTAGGAGGCTTGCATGCACTGTAACGCGAGGCTCCATGGCCCCGTAGCCCCATACCCCGTTGCCCCGTAGCCCATGGCTTGGGCACCAATGCGAGGATGCGCGCGGATTTCTATGTGCAATCAAGACTTCTGTGGAGTGGTGTAGATACACACACTGCTGAACCATATACGTCCACGTATTTGCTCGTATAAATTTGTATAGTACATATATGGACTTGCATCGTATATAATCGTCACAAACTGTTGTACTATACCGCCGCCACATTACCCGCCGCCGCACAATTGCTGCTGCTCATATTCCTACTCAACATATTTCCGCCCGCGCGAGACAGCATCAACATCATGTTAAAATGTTACTTTTCGTTTTAGTCGTTATATATCGGTGAGGTCCTATCAACAAACGGCAGTGGCCTATAATCCTTCGGCAGGGATCATCAATCATAAAACGGTGACGGTAGGCGGCCATGTGCTGGGCCGGGAAAAGCTCCGAAACCAATTTTACAACCGAGGCGCGACTTAGCGTGTATATACCCGCCTCATAATCGGCACAACGCTTGCCACAAGGCAGCATGCTGATATCGAATATACATACTGCTAAACGACGACGCCGTCGGTGCTCGGAGTATCATCGGAGACAACAAACTCAGGTACAACTGTCCGGGGTAGAGGTACAACACGGCTGACAGCACCTCGTAATATTGTACCGCCCGCCGTAATCGAATAACGTACACATACTCAATACATACTACGAAATTGTCGTAACAACAGATACTACTGCGGGGCGTCGCGATATGGCGTGCTATCCTGAGGGTGCATTACTGGCACTGCACGCACCACTCAGGCTTAATAATTGATGTGCTAATAGGCTGCTCGCCCCTCTGGCTGCAAGCGATGCACATGCATGGACAACACGGCAAGTCGGCAAAGGGCTGGGCAGGGCGGCATGCTGTATATGCGGACTACCCCCCCCCCCCCCCCCCCCCCTCTCCACACCCCCCCCCCCCCCCCCCCGCCCCGCCCATGTTCACGTAATTATTTCCACCATATCGACATCTGGTAGCAGACTGGTGATGCAGCAGAGATAAATGAACTGAAAGCTCACCATCACTCACGTCTTGGCGCGGGCCACGCCAATGTGCAATATAATGGAGATGCTTACTCGAGCCATACGCCGCCACGACTACAACAAAATAAAGACTATATACATGGATTGAGCGCAGTAAGTAGTGAGAGATTTGACCCATCTGGGATGGATAGGCATGGCGCGTAAGAATAAAAAATGTCGCATGCTGCTTGATATACGCATGCGGCGACAAGGGAAAGCATCTAGCGCGGAAATGATCGAGCAGTTGTCGATCCAATTTTTATTCCGCGTAGTGTTTCAGTTTAATTTGCTCCCAAACCGGCGGATTCTACACATGACCACTGATCTTGTCCCACACCGCCCTGCTACATGACACCAGCATAGCCCGTCGTAGTTTCAGCAATATTTTAGCAATAAGACTAGCCAATAATGCCTTTAATTGCACGCGGGGGGGGAGTAGTATTCACACCGCCAGCATCAAGATACAATATAGGGTCACACGCCTGTAGTGTTGGTGCAAGTGGAGACCCTGTCACTAGTCACCCGGGCCACTGTCTGTATCCTATAACCGTACATACAGGTCGCAATGTTTGCCCGTACATGCATGGCGCGAACGAAATATTGAAATACTCATGCGTTGGGGCCTCACGCCTTGCCCAGGAAAGAGCGAGTGGCGACGGTACCGTAGCTGCGTGCCACAACTCAGTTTCTGAGTTTCCGAAGCGCGCGGCTGCTTGTCATGAGACGAGCCCCAAAACTTTGACGGTCCTACTGCTGGAACACACATACATATGCTCTGGTTCAGGGATTTAAAGCCCGATGCTGTTTGCTACCGCCGGTTGCATTGACTTCCAGCCACCGCCTGCCAATACCTCAAACTTGGCACAGTTGTTTTGTTACCAATGAATTGTAACAGTAACCCAATCAAAGCCCCTCCTTACTCATCGGTACAAGGCGACAAGCCAGGGTGGATAGGGTGCCGATGCTCCACACCTGGCGCCGCCTTCACATATGTGGAGCTGTTGTGAGAAGGGATCCTGGCACTGGTGATTGGCGACAGCCCAGGTGGCTCTTACACGGATTAGAAAGAGAGAGACGAGGGAGGGAAGGGGGGGGGGGTACTGTAAGGAAAATGTGGCCAGGGTGGCTCTACACACGAACATGGCGTCGTGGCTACATGGAGGGGGGGTGGGGGAGCCCGCAGAGGGATTGCCGGGCCCGTTTACGCATCCCAGTCCTCCTCCTCGCTGGACACCTCCTCGCCGCGCTCGATGCGCGCCTTCCTCATCTTTTCCCTGGCCTTCATCTCCTTGCGGGACAGCTTCTTCTTGGGGGCCTTGACCTTCACGGTGTTGCCCAGCGCGTCGGTCGTCGTCTCCTCGCGCTTCCAGTTCAGCTTCTCCAGCTTGGCGCCCCAGTTGTGGCCAGTGGGCGTGCAGGTGCCGTCGGCGACGGTCCACACCTCGGGGCACAGGCCGTCGCAGAACTCAGCGTTGTGCGTGATGACCACCACGCCGCCGCCATACTCCTTGATGGCGTTGGCCAGCGCGCCGAGAGAGTCGCGGTCGAGGTAGTTGGTGGGCTCGTCCAGCACCAGCATGTGGGGCTTGTTCCACATGGCGGCCGCCAGCACCACCTTGACCTTCTGCCCGCCCGACAGGCCGCGCATGCGGCTGTGCGTGCCGAACTCGGCCTCCAGGCCAAAGTCCTCCAGGTGCTTCTCCACGTTCTTCTGCGTCAGGGGGCGCGCGACCAGGCCGGCCTTGGCGGCCTCCTTGGCGTCCGCCTTGAGCACCAGCTTGGTGAAGCCGAGGTCCTCCAGCTTGTAGCGGGGCAGCCACGAGGTGATGGTGGGGTCCAGCCCCTTCCAGGTCACCTCGTACTCGTATGTCTTCTTGGTCTTGCGGCGACCCACAATGTCGTCCACCACGCGCTTCACGCCGTCCACCGTGATGGCGGAGTCCATCGCCTTCTGCTCCTCGTCCGTGATCTTGACGTGCACCTTGTCCAGGTCCTCGCGATCCTCGCCGGTGGCGTAGCGCCACTGGATGTACTCGTTGGGGCTAGAGTCCAGGTGCTGCTCAATGTGGTGGAACGCGTGCTGCGCCAGGTACGCGATGCGCATCATGGGGTGGCGCCACACGGTGCCCTCGCTCGGCTCCGACTCGCCCGTGAGCATCTTGATCAGCGTCGACTTGCCCGCGCCGTTCTTGCCGATGCACGCCACGCGGCTCGACAGGGAGCACTGCACGGTGATGTTGGTCAGCGTGGGCTTGTCGGCCTTGGGGTATGTGAACGACGCCTGGGTCATCTTGAGCAGCGCCTTGCCCCTGTCGTTGACGCCCTCCAGGAAGCCGGGCTCCGGGAAGGTGAACTTGAGCGGGGTGGCGTCCAGCTCGTAGTAGCTCTTGGCCTCGGGACACTGCTTAACGAACTCGCTCAGGTTGCCCTTGTACTTCTTCAGCTTGCGAGTCTCGTAGTGCAGAATGTGGGTGCACACGTCGTCCAGGAAGCCCGAGTCGTGTGACACGATCATGCACGTGCAGCTGGTCAGGCTGGTGAGGTAGTCCTTGAGCCACTGCACGTTGGACACGTCGAGATGGTTGGTGGGCTCGTCCAGCAGCAGGATATCCGCGCCAATCATCATGGCGCGCGCCAGCGCCAGCTTCATCTTCCAGCCGCCCGACAGGCCGGTGATGGGCTTGGCCAGCAGCTCGTCGTCAAAGCCCACGCTGCGCAGGGTCTCCTCCGCCTTCTTGGGGTCCAGGTCCTTCAGGCTGGGCTCCTGCAGGACGTACTCCAGCACGCCGTAGTCCGCCTTCTCGGCGTCAATGTCATGCTCGACGTACACTGTCTTGAGCTCCGTGGGCGGGGGGAACCCCTCCAGCTGGTCGTTGGCGATGGCGCGCATGAGCGTTGACTTGCCGCAGCCGTTGGCGCCGCACAGGCCGTAGCGCTGGCCGCGCTTCATGTGCAGGCGCGCGTTGTTCAGCAGGATCTTGCCACCGTAGGCGAGCGAAAACTCGCAGTTGCACAGGTCCTCGCCCTCCTCCTCATCCTCAACCACCACCTGCAGAGGCCGCCGGCCGGGGGAAGCGCTCCGTCAGACACGCACAGCCCGCGCGCAGCACCACAGCGCTCAATACCGCCGCATCAGTGCCCCGGCCGCCTGCATCCAGCCGCCGCATTTCTTCATACAGATCTCTCTCTCTCTCTCTCTCTCTCTCTCTCTCTCTCTCTCTCTCTCTCTCTCTCTCTCTCTATATATATATATATACATGTGTATGTATATACATACATCCCTCTTGGATAGTGCCATCGGCGTGGTCGACTGGTGGCAGCTAAAAGAAAAGGCAAAGGGGTGTGATGGTGAGGGCGGGTTACCTTCTCCTGCGCCTCCTTGAAGGAGCGCTCCCTGAACTCGACGGCGACAGCCTTGCTCTCGGCGTCGGACAGGAAGGCGGTCATGTAGGGCTTGAGCAGGGCCACCCAGGTGTCCTCCTCGAAGCTGCGCAGGTCAATGAGCTGGCAGGCCAGCGCGACCACAAACGCGAGCGTGGGCTCGTCCACAGACTTGCCGCCGGCCTTGGCCTTGATGATCTCCTTCAGGCCGTTGAGCACGTTGTGACTCTCAGCGCTGCGGGTGGCCAGGGCCTCGGCGCCCTCGCCGCCGACCTGCTTCAGGGTGTCGTAGGCCTTGGTGGCGACGGTGCGGCACTCGGGGTCCGACACATTCTCCTTCACAATCTCCAGCTCGGGGAGCAGCTTGGGCAGGAAGGGCGCCACGTCCTCGGGGTTCTCCACCAGCTTGCTCATGTTGTCAATGATGAGCGCGGCCTTGCGCTTGATGGGCGTGGAGCGCTCGCGGAGGCCGCGGATGAGGATGGGGGACATCACCGACAGGGTGGGCGCGTCGACAGTCTGCACAAAGGTGGTTGCGGACAGCGCGTGCACGCACTCGGGCACCTCGGAGGGCTTGGCCAGCGCCGACACGAGCACGGGGATGAAGGGGTCCAGATCCTTGTTGGCCACGACGTTGCAGATCTCCGTCATGGTCTCCTTGGACAGGTTCTGCACCTCCAGGCGCGTGTCCCACATGACCTCGCACAGCGGCGGGATGATGTCGGGCAGCGCGCGCGCCATCTCCTTCTTGTATGTGCGGAACATGCCCTGCAGCTGCTTGACGCAGCTCAGCTTGGCCTGCCACTTGCGGGTGGACAGCATCCCCGTGAAGAGGATCGGCAGCAGCGTGCGGATGTACTCCTTGTTGCTGCCGGCCACAAAGACGGTCAGCGCGGAGTCCGCCGCCTCCTGCACCGACTTCTGCTTGTCCTCCAGCAGATCGATCAGCTTGGGCAGGTAGCCCACGAGGTAGGGCTCGGCCGAGGCGCCGCACTCGCGCGCAATCGCCTCAAAGGCATAGCAGTAGCCCTCCTTGGACGCCTTCTCGTCGGCGGCCGCCTGCAGCTTGTTCATCAGGTCGACGCTCTTGCTAGGGCCCGCCGACTTGACGGCCGCGGCGATGGCATCGGCCGCCGGCTTGGCGCCCTCACCGCCCAGCTTGGCAATCTGGTCCGCCATGTTATCTGCAAAGGGCGATCAAAGCAGGGTTTTAGAGCTCAGCCAGTGACTGCCGCCGCCTTGCGGCTGCCACTGTCTAGTTCAGCAACCCTGGAATCATAATACCGCCCAAGAATTTGAAATCTGGCCTTCGCACCATCCCCTTGGGATATGGCCACTGTCTGGCAACAAACTAGGCTAGAGAGTGTGTTGGGGACAGAAGGGGGGGGGGGGGGGGGGGGGGGAGGGGGTGCTGCCGGCGCCAATCGGGCCCTGCAGTGGCCCTTGTAGGGAAAGGAATTGGGGAAGGAGGGCGACTGGGAGCGTGCTTTGAGAATGGAATATCAGACGAGGGAAACCGTATGACAAAGCCCTGACACTGACCAGCCCCTTTGGCCTCCCTGCCCTCCGCTCGTCCGGCCGACAGCAGGCCGTTGTTGCTGTCTGAGCAGGTCTTGGTCGGGGCGGACCAAGCGCCGCCCCACCGGACCCTCGCTACCCTGCGCTACGCGCGCGAGCAGGCGCGGATACAAGGTGCGGGTAGCCGCGACCAGGATGACGACGGAATCAATGGCGACGGACGGGACTTGTATGGATACCGGGAAGCGGGGGCAGGATCTGACGACAAGCGCCCGGCAACGGCTGGACGGGCCGGACGTGGCGGCCGACGGCGGCGGCGGCGGCTGCATGCCGTGCTGCACTCGGGGGGCAGTCAGCCCGGTAGCAAGGCGCGGGGCCGAGTCCCGCAATGCATGCTAGGGGTTGCATGGCTGGTGTAGGCCAGGCGCGGGCGCGAGCAGGCCGAGTGTACTCGGGGCCGGAGCACAGGTGCGCGGGTGGGTAGCGGGCGGTAGGGGGACGAGCGGCGGAACGGCGGCGATAACCGCCGGCTCGGCGGCTAACCTGGCTGCGATGCTGTTGAAAGGGTTGGGTGACCGAGCCACCACCGGGGTGGTAGCTGGCTTGAATAGTGCTACACGGACTGTCGAGGGCCGTCACGACCGGTGCTGTTGGGGGGCGGGGGGTGGGAGTCTGAGCTGCGGCAGACGGGGAGGGCGGCGCAATTTTGACGGCGCGCCGCGGCAATTGCGCAGTTCGCCAGAATGTATTGGCGGGGGCGGCGGATTACGGCAGCTGTCCCCGCGCGGGCGCACCTCTATTCCCTCTCTGTTTATCAGTGTTCGGCACCGGCGAATGCTCGGCGTCGATGATAGCACCAGGCGAGTGGTCCCGCAAGGTGTTGGTAGTCGGAGGTGAGCTCAACGAGCGTCACCGTGGGGAAAAACGGAAAGGGGACCTGAAGCAGGTGCCCGGCGGCGCATATTCCCGCGTTTCGAACATCGCGCGCCGCCCAAATCTCGCCGCCGCGCATTGGAGGGAGGGAGGCGACAGGGAGGCTGCCAGCTCTGATGCTGCGCCACCGCCGGTGCGGTCGTCACCTGCATTGGATAGATGAACTTGCACATCATAACAGCGTATTGTATCCGTTTATATTGCGCAGCGCATGTATTGACGGTGCAGCGCCTGATGTGCGACGCTCAGCATCAGCAGGCGGACGACATGTCAACAACGCCTGCTACTACTCGTAGCTGTACAGGTACTCGTGGGTATATTATACGATGCGAATGTACGACGTTCAGACGTCCGAATTATCACAGTTCATTTACGTTCAGGAATATACAGGCAACGACAATACCGTCTGACAGATTTGTTTCTTGCTTGCTGCTGGTGGAGTAGATGCCGTGTGCACTTCAATAACAACGTACTTCAATAACAGTGTATCCCATACGAGTTTCTGTATATGTACTCGCTATTGCGGAATAACTGTGATTATTACATGAGCTAGATAGCAGCAGAAGGCGATATCGGAAATCACCAAAATAAAAGGCAATTGCTGAACTGTGGTAGCGACTACCTGTAGACTGGGGTCGCTAGTAGCGAGTACTACCCGCAGAGTCGTACGGATAGTAGACGCCTTCGGCGCGTAAAACGAGACGACGCGTGAGGCGAGCGCTGCTGATGGCAACTAAATAAAACCAACTTACCAGGTACCCTCGGAACAGTACCGGCGGTCGTCCTGGTTGGTCTAATATAAAGTAGTCGCTACATTCTGCTGCTGCTGCCTCGACTTCGACCGGCGAATAAATTCAAACAGCGCAGTCTATAAAGTACCGTACGAGCACGCCGTTCGCAGCGTATAGAGAGCCTACGAGCAACCAGGTGACCACCTTGGCAATCATCAGTCGACTGGTGGGCGGGCCTGCTGCGCCATACTGCTGCCTAGTTTGAGTGTTTCATGCAGTGAAACTAAGAATATGTTATTTCGCTTTTAAACGAGCTGCACATTTTCTTGGATGGGCACCTGCTTACTGATTAGGGTGCATGAGCCGGACTGCGCTGTACTTGCCGTGAGGAGAATCACACTTGCATAGCACAAGTAGCCGTGCACCAGCACCAACACACTCCTTATATGTTTCAATACTGATGTGCCGACATGGAGGTTTTCAAAATGCCCGATGAATAGCGATGGCAGGAGGTGGGACCGAGGCGCTTGAATGACAAAGCTACGGCGTTTCCGGGTTCCCTTCGCATGGAAAGGTCGGGGGATATGCTCACAGCTTTTACTTCATGGTCACAAAAGTGACCATTACGAAACGCCCCCTTGCCAGCACGGGTCGGACTCGACAAGCCGAAAAGTCCTACTTTTAGCAGTGAAAAAGCCCTACTTTTAGCAGTGAAATGAAAACGTGCATGCTGCTACAAATGGGCATGTCAGAATTCGAGTTTTTCAAATGTCCGAATGAATACTGCACATGTTCACCACGGACCATGCTAGCTAAAAGTAGGGCGTTTTCCTCGTTTCCATGCGTTGTGTCGGACGGTTTTTCTTTTTCGCTAGTCAGTAAGGGACACAACCCCTCATCCCCACCTGCTACCATGCATCACGAGGCCCGTATCTATAAGATGCAACCACCGGACTGTGGTTCCAACACCTGACAAGAGTAACTACATCCAGTCAATTGGTGTTTACGTCAAGTACCCCCGGACCAGGGCCGGAACCCTGCGGTATGTATAGATCATAACATGCGCACGGGAAATCCTTCACAGACGCCGACCAAACGTGCCACAAACGCCGTGCCATCGCAGGTTAGGCCTAGCGGATTCGACCATCACCTCATTCACACTCCAAAGGTCTAATGCGCAGCGGCATAGACACGGGCCAACGAGTACGGGCACATCCCAAGGTGGAGCCAGGATCCAACAGAGGCGCGGGTCAGGTTTAACTACCGGGTCTCATGGCGCTGACACCGGGAGGCCTCATCACCCTCATCCGCCGAGTCAACTGGTCTTACTCACAGCTTGTTAAAAAAACCACGAAAGCCACGCAGAGTACCTCTACGTTCTTACATTGGAGGAGATGGCATCGGAGGTGATGTGTGGCGAGGGGGCTAGTGCGACAGTCTCTCAACAAGAGAGACTAAAACAAACAAAGGTGGTGTGCAGTGGTGGTGCAAAGGCCAGAGGCTATAGTGTTCACTATACAAAAGGCTTATCACAACGCTTACCACATGGCAGCATTATACAGTACATACACCTGTAGTCACAAGTACACATTGTACTAGTACTCACAGGTACTAACTCGTAGTATATCGTACTCGTATAATTGTCACACTAGTCGTCCACAGCAACCATATCACTATACAGCGCTTTCTCCATGCATTGTAGACCGGGCGCAACTACCTTATGCCAGAACCAAGCAATGCTGCCTATCACCGCTCTAACGGCAAGGCTTGGGCAGATGAAGACGGCATCTTTTGGAGCACACCCCCCCTAGGCTAGGTTTGGGACCGTCTTTTCCCTTGCCTCCAGGAAGACCCAAGGCTCACGGGGTTAATGACTGCAGCTGGGTATGGATGCTGGGCTTTAGGGTTGGATGCTGCCACCAACGGGCACGTGTCTCACAAAGACAACGGAGTTCCCGCACTGCGTCCATTTATTTATGTACTGGTACACCTGGACTAACAACTCCTCCAACCTGGCTTTCGGAGGGCAGCTCGCTTTGCGCACTCATTAGCGGGACCGTGCCGCTAGCCGGTTTAGCATCAAAGACAAAGCGGGAACAAAGTTGTAAGAAATCTCAAATTTCAGATTTGTCTCGTGTACTATTACCTCTATGCGCGCCACCCTGCTCGCTCACCCCTATGCCGCCGCCTCAATGGCCTTGATGCACTCCGCCACCGACTTGCGCTCCTTCATCGCGGCCACCAGCGCGTCGTACGAGGCCTGGTTGCTCTTGATGAGAGACAGCGCCTGCGGCGAGCACAATCAACCAGGCCGGGGGGGGGGGGGGGAGGGGGCTGAGTGGGCCGCGTGAAAGGGTGACGGTGAATTTCCACCTAGCAAGGCACTCCGCGCCGCCCCATTGGCGCACAGCATGCAGCTACACTGCCCAGCATTGACTGGCCGGGAAAATGTCACGGAAAAACGAAACTGCCACACAGGCTCACGCATGTGTGTGTGTGCTGGGCTGGGGGTGGGGGGAGGGGGAGGGCACCTGGAACACCGCCCAGCGCGTCATGTTCTGCTGCTGGTTGTCGCTGAGCTTGTTCTCGCTGCGGAGCAATATCCGCTGCAGGTCAAACAGGTCGCCTGTCTGGCCGGTGACCTCCTCATACTTGAGCCCCTCCGCAGCCACGCCCGCCATGGCCAACACCGCAAGCACATCCACCTCCTCGTCAGTCAGCTTCTTTTCCACCAGCCGGCACTGCAGCTTGGCCTCCACAAAGTCCGTGTGCACGTAGCCGACGTCGAGGCTGTAGCCCGAGATGGGCACGCCCAGCAGGTAGCCGACCAGGAAGTGCGCCGCCTCGTGGAGCACGCAGCGCTCGCGGTAGTCCGGGTACACCTGCGAGAACTGGTTGATTGCGAACTGCAGCAGGCCGGGCGCAGTGCTGCCAATGGCCAGCACGCCGATGGAGATGCCGCCGAGAAGGTAGGGCACAAAGAAGCCCTGCCATCGCGGCGCGGCAATGGGTCAGCAGGTGCTGAGGAGGGTGGATGGCTCTGCTCTGCTTTCAGGCATGGCCAGCCAATGGGCGTAGAATTGATATTGGTATTGGGTGGGCACAGTGCTCGTGCTGGGACATTGGCAGCTGGCGATGCGGAAGCAGGGTCGGGTAGGGATGGCGCTCACCCAGTCCCCAGGCAGCGTCACCCCAGCTATGAGCGCCAGCACGGACGTCGAACCTGCGCAGCAGGCGTGACCGTCAGCAGACTGTCACAGGCAAGATCGGCCTGCGGCCGATAGCTGAACGGCGTCGATCGCTGGTTGTGCGCCGGGGATTCTCACCCACGGTGGCAATCAGGAAGGCGGCGTCGTCGCGCACGGAGGGCGTGCCGAGCTGGTCGGGCGAGAGGATGCCCATCTGCTTCAGCTCGCCCAGGAACACGTTGCGGCGCTCCAGCGAGCCATTCAGCGCGGCGCCCCAGCTGGGCACCGCTCCAGCGTCGCGGAGGTCGCTCATCGAGCGCAACACTTCTGAGGACGCAGTCACTTTCTGCAGGCGGCGGCGATGGTGTCAACACAACCATCCAAGAGCTCGCTCGCCGCCGACGGTTGCACGCAGCACGCTGCTAGCGAGGCGAAGCCGATCGTGCGTGTGAGGGCGGTTGTGGGGGGGGGGGGGGGGCACCTCTGAGGACGGAGCGCTTTTCACATACGCGCAGCTCTCATCCAGGTCGGCGAACAGGGCGCCGCGTTTCGAGCTGCTGACATCGCTGGTCGTCGACGGCTGCGGAGCAATGGGTCGGGGCAGTGGGGAGATTAACTCAGAGCGGGTCTGACAACTCGAGGTTCGACTCAGTCCCCGCCAGGAGGCCTACCAACAAATCGCCCACCCGCTGGTGCAGTCTGGCGCTTCACCTCAGCGGACGCCCTCACTGTAGCCATGCCCCGCCGGGCGGGAACTCCGGTCCTGTGTGCGAGTGGCGCGCCGAGCGCGGCGCAGCGCAGGGGCAGCGGCTGTAACAGCATGCTACCCGAGCGGGCGGGCGTGGCGCGCGCCGACAGCCGCGCGGCAGCGGGCGGAGCGATCGTTGACAGTGCCATCGTGCCGACGCAGATGCTGCAGCTGCTGATGCAGATTGATGTAAGGTGCTGGGGGGAGACAGGCGAGTGGGTGCGAGAGCGGGAGCGTAAAGCGCTGTAAGGGGTGAAACTTTTGGTGCGATGTCAGTCGGCCGCCCTGCGAAAGACCTTCAGTGGCGACGAAGAGGCACGCCCGGTCGACACAGGCGCCACACTGACAGGCTGGGAGTGTGTGGCGACGAATGACGCCAGCGTGGAAAGTTCGAAGACTATCTGACCGCAATAGAAAGTAATTCTCCGCAGAATTCGACTGTTGACATATGAAACACCAAACAAATACATTTGAACATGCCACGATATTTGTTTGGCGTCGTGGCTCATTAGAACGCAGGCACCTCATCGCACGTGAACAATTGACGAGTGTCGACGCGATGCACGCCGACGACCCCCACGCGGAACCATCCCCATACGCTCCTCTGACCCATGCACCCACTTTCAACCAATAACAGCCCCACCTCCGCCATAGGCAGCTGAGGAGCGTTGGCAGGACAGGCGATCCAGTTGCCCCACCGGGATCCCGAGCGCCGACCGCCATTTCGATGCGAGTGACGCTAGCCGCTCGCGCCATGGCGTCGTCGTCCGCCGCCGCCGTCGCTGCTGCGAATGTGCGGCGCCGGGTGATCAGAGGGGTGGTGTTTGACATGGACGGCACACTCATCCACCCCTCTATCGACTTTGCCATGATGAAGTACGCCCCCACCCCCTGACACTCCCGAAACGCATGGACGCGCCTTTTCTATCGGGGACAACTGCGTGAAGATGTGCCTAGGCAGGCATGATATGACAGCACAGGCATGTGCATGGCGCGCCTCCTTGCTCCCGGGGCTGCTCACAGCGCATGCGCACCCGCTGGGGCAGGCGCACCATCGGGCTGTCCGAGAAGGACAAGGACATCCTGGGGATTGTGAACAGCTGGGACGCACCGCGCCGGGAGTGGGCCTTCCAGGAGATCCACCGCATCGAGATCGAGGTGCCCCCCCCCCCCGCCCCCCCATCCTGCACGCTTTATCTCACAAGTCCAGCAGCTCCATCAAATGTGGGCGGCATTGCAGCCCAATGGTAAAAACTCTCGGAGCGACCATCCGGTTGCTGATGGCACCGCAATGTCGCAGGCGCTGGAGCGCATGCGCGCATTCGATGACACGGATGAGGTGTGCCGGCAGCTGGACGCGCTGGGCATCCCGCGGTGAGCGCCCGCACTGCTGGCCTCCAGGGGAGGCGCCGGCGGGTATGTGAAGGCCTGGGTGGAGGCAGTGTGCTTCACACATCTCAATATGATCCGACTACATTGAGCAACATGTACCACCCTCAACGATGTCCCGGTGAAATTCAAGCCACAATGATGACGGAAAAGGATGATATGCCCGATACATGCCAGGCACGCCTATCCAACCTTGCTTAACCAGCAGACACATTCCATTATCACTCCACAACATCTAAAAATGTGTACCGCTTTGTCTCATTAACAAAAACAATTACGCATCCCGCTACACTTGGTGGCATGGCCCGCTACCCATTCAATCCCGGAGGGGCACCCACACTGCGTCACTGTGCGGGCGCTCATCCCTTCCTCATCCCGCTAAGAGGCCACCGGCGTCATCTTATCATGCAGCATGTAAGCATTCCATCGCCCTTGGATGTAAGAGACTCTTCTAACTTCCTGGCACTCCTTTGTGGTTCAGGGCGCTCGTGACGCGCAACATGCAGGCGAGCGTGGCGCACTTCCACGCCACCACCTTCGGCCTGTCGCCCTTCCAGCCGGCGCTGTGCCGCGAGACCTTCCACGCGCACAAGCCCTCGCCGGAACCGCTGCTGCACATCGCGGACGTGTGGGGCATCCACCCCTCAGAGCTCGCCATGGTCGGGGACTCCCCCAAGGACGATGTGGTGTCGGGCCAGAGGGCGGGCGCGCTCACCATCCTGCTGTCCCACGAGTGCACCCCCGCAGTGGACCCCACCGTGGAGGAGCAGCAGCCGCACTTCACGGTGATTGCCTCCCCCCCCCCCCCCCCCCCCCCACCCCTCCTTCTCCCCCTTCAAACCCGGTGGAAAAAGAAGCGCCACATCTCTGGTTGCTGGGGAGAGGGGGAGGGATTCCTAAACAACCAAAAAAGATAATGATAGGGATGGGGACCCTTAACACTAAACAACATGGGTAGTGTCCATAATGCAAGAGAAATGGCAAGGCATCCGGCTCTATCATATCAAAACCCCCAACGCATTGGATTCTCACAACTTTTTTCCTGATAGAATATTCCCATGCGCATGGCCATTGGTAAGTACCGAACTATTGAGGATATTACTCCACCCCCCCTCCCCTCCACCTCCTCTCTCCCTCTCTTTGGAGGCGGCCTGTCCCAGCTTTGCGTGAGCGGCCTGGCTGCCGTGCTAACCCAGTGGATGGCGCATGTTGCTGACGTTGCCACGCCGCAGGTGGGCTCCCTCACCGAGGTGCTGCAGGTGCTACAGAAGCACTGCAGCCTCGAGCCTCCACCCGCGAAAAAGACAACTGTCGTGCAGGCAGCGTAGCGCAGAGGGCGTGCATATCGCAGATTCTGCCCCGCGGACCGGCTCGCGGGGACATGAGTGAGTGTGAAGGGAGGATCGCGTCACAGTCAATGAGCGCAGCGACACTCCCGCCGCACGACCACCGCCCAAGTGGCCTCCACCCGGCACTCTGGTTCGCGCACACAAGCAAGGTGCGGGATGGGGGACCTCATAGCGCGCGCACAAGCCTCTGGGTATTCCGGCACGAAGGGGACAGCTGTCATGCCAATCTGCCTTCTGTGTGGGCACATGGCCAAGAGCTGCCGCATGCATTTGTAGATATAACGTTATATCTATACCTCAATGACTCGGAGCAGAGTGCCCTTTACACCGTGGCGCCTCAACAAGGCCCACAGAGTCTCCACATCACGATCTGCCGGGAATCCCCTTAATTATAGAGCACATGGGTAGACACATGGGTCATTCATTGTCTCCGTGCCCGTGTTGGCAGAAGCGCGTGACCATGTCTCCAATCTGATTCACCGCAATTCCACCAGCGCATTGTTTCTGACCCTCGAGGCATGCGGGCGGGCAGCTGTATGTGCCAGCGCCACCATGCTGGGATGGGCACGGGTACTGGTTTGCGAGTGTGCTTACTTTATTGGCCACCCATGGTGAAACAGGGGGACACAATGGGCAAGCGCGCGCCATCCGCCCCTGCTCGGTCCACTCTGACAAGCCCAATTAGGGCGTACCGCCCTGGCCTCGCATGACGAGTGGGGCAGGCGCCGCGGTAGGGACACTATCGTGCAGTATGCCAGGAGACACTTTCAGGGCCCTGTTATTGCTTTGGGGGTGGCGTAAGCAAGATTGGTCAAGATTGGCCTTAGCTAGGTACCCTCTACAGCCAGCATCAGTTCCGGGACTTAAATCCACGGCAATCGTTTTGTGACGGTGTTTCGCCTCGACAGGTCTCCGTCGCACAAGCGCGGTTGATGCTCGACTTGCTCGAATAGCTAGGTTCTATGAATTTGTATGTTAGACTTCAGTGCAGCATCAGCATCTCGCTGATGCGCCCGTCCAGTTCGCCGAGAGTCGCTGGGGCGCCAATTCCAATGAATAACGATTAAAACTGAACTCGTTTCAGGCGGTCTCTGGGCATGCCCCCAAAATAATCGAGACGTCACGGAGCCGCCTCGCGACTGTACAGCCCCTCCAGTACTGCGGCAAACTCCGCAAACGTGACAAAGTTGCCGCCGTTCTGGCTCCCGGCGGCGAGCGCGTCGAGCAGGTGGTCTTTCGGAATGTCCGCGACCCATGCGGCTCCCAGCGGCGAGATTTCCAGCTCGGCCTTGGCGGCTCGGATGGCGCGCGGGAGCGCTTTGGTCTCGGCGGCGACCATGCGCGCGTCCTTGTTGGCATCCAGCGCGAGGAATAGCTTCATGTACGCCGAGTGCCGCGCGACAGTACTGCGACGGGCGCGCTCGCGCCCGATGGCAAACTCGTTGAAAGTCATGCGCGCGCTGACGGCTGCAGCCTCAGCAGCAGCCTTAAGCGCCGACGCCGAGCGCTGCATGTCGGCTGCCGAGGCAGGGCCTGTCGGACTGTCCACGACGCCGTAGGCGTGCAGGAGCTGACAGCCGGGAGAACCACGCATGGTCGGCGAGTGGCAGTGCGCGCGGATGGCGTCCCATTGGCACGGGCCTGCGGCCGGACGCGCGTGGGGCGGCGGCGTTCCGAAGCCCTCGAGCCCGCACTCGGGGTCGTCCTCGCCGGCGGTGGAGCCGCAGTGGAACGCGACGACCTCGACGCACTCTCGTGCGCTGTATGACTCGGCCAGACACGCAGCCTCGACGCAGGGCGGGCTGCCGGGCACGAAGAGGCAGGCGTCGCCGGCGAGATGCGCCTCGCACTCGGGGTCCTCGGGCGCGCCGTCGCACCAGGCGGTGATGAACGGCGCGCACGCCGGAGACAGCGCGTCCGCGGCGCAGGCCGCCTGCTCGCAGGGGTTCCCGGGCAGGGGGAGGAACGCGCAGCCGGAAGGGCTCTGTGCGGCACAGCAGTGGACATGCGCTTCAGCGTCGTCTGGCGTGCGAAGCGCTAAGAACAACAAATACCGACATGGACTAACCTTTAATGCCCCGTCTCTGTATTTACAGGAACCTTGGGCATATCTGATATATCCTTCATCTCGCCGCGGATGAACGGAATAATGCAGGATGGTGTACAATCAAAACCATATATGCGAGGTTATCAGCAGTAGCGCTAAATATTTGTTATCATGAGATACATAACTACTTGAATTATTACGCATGTAAAGTTAACTTGACTAAGTAGTACAGTTATGGTGATGTAATAGTTCAACTGATATACATCTATATCTATCTATCTATCCATCTATCTATCTATATCTATTACAATGCCCTTTTTATATTTTGGTAGTTGCCTGGCCGGATATAGATATGGGCGTGGCCAACTATTAATGGGCGCTATGCATGCGAAAGTTTCGGCGGTGAAGGGTTGGTTACCTGGTCGGTGCCGCCCAGGACATCAACGCATTCCGGACGGTGCGCCCCTTCGCCAGCACACCACTCCAGCGCCACCTGAGGAGAACAGCCGCCACAGCAATACACATATTAAACATGTCCACAAAACAGTAGGGGTATGGTAAAGAAATAACTTTCAGTCTATAAGAAACCCCGGACATTTAAACTTCTAGGGGTGCCTATTTGCATTGTGAAGTTCGCAACATCTTCGCCGTATATTCATTTACGGGCGACGAAGGTGTTACGACTCGCGGTATTACACAAAATAAAACACAGACTAATAATCCGCTCTGCCTACCAGAGGTCGAATGAAGATGCTACTACGTTAATAACGGAACTATACGGAATGTTCGTACATGGCGCATGCAAGCCCAATTTGAGGATGTTTACGTGGGGCATTCTTATGGGTGCGTCGGCACCCGTAGTTTTGGGTCCGCAACTTAAGGTTTGCTTTCTCCCGAATCTCAGTACTTGTACTGTAACAATGCAAGCATGTGGCTGATATGGTGCACGAGTGCAATCGCCAACATGCATTGGCTCTCACCTCAACGGGGCAGAAGTCGGGAGGAGGCGGGATGGGCCTGAAGGCGTGGCAGGCGGCGTCTCCGGGCGCGAAGAAGCAGTACTCGTGGACGGCGGCCAGGCAGGCGGGCTCCGCCCAGTTCAGGGCGGTGGCGCTGCAGGCGGCGTGTTGGCAGGGGCTGCCAGTGACGGCTTCAAAGGGGCACTCCGCGTCCACGGCGGGGCGGCAGCAGAACTGCAGGGCCACCATGTTTTGGTAGCAGGTCTCCTGGCCGTCGTCGCACAGAAAGCCCTGCCGGTAGAGGAACAGGAGGGGGGGGGGGGGGGGGGGGGTTAGTAACCCTATTTTGTAAAGAGTAATGTACATTCCATACATGTATGTACACCGGGGTTAATTAGAACTACAGCAATTAGGACAACAGCACTAATTTTCACGACATTTCAATGATAAATTTCATACACCTGGAGCCTTATAATGGCTTTTACTATGCTATACGAATGCAATGGAACACAACAACATTCAATCATACTGTATTTCAAGTGTGTGAGCAGCGGCGTTAATGGTGCTCGTATTACCTTCGGCAGCAGCCCCACGCCGCGGTTGATGTTGTTCTCGTCCTCCGTGTTGAGGATGAAGCGGCCGGGGCGCCAGCCTGCGCGGCAGCGGCCGTCGTACGACACGTAGCAGTCGCCGTCCGAGCCGCTGCAGTCGAGGCCCGAGTAGCCAGGCATGCAAGTGCACTGCCCGCGGCGCGCGTCGCAGAGCCCCTGCGCCGCCGCGGCGATCGCCGACAGCGCGGCGTCGGCGCCGACGGGACTGCTGCAGTTGGCGGGGCACGTCAGAAACTCGCAGGCCTGCCCGTACGCACCGGGTGCGCACTCGCAGCGGTCGGGTGTCGACCGGCGAGGGTCATCCCGGACGACGGAACCGTGGTAGCATGCCGGCGGAGGCGGCTCAGGGTGAATAGCGTAGTCGACCACGCGCAGCACCTTGAAGTTGGCGAGCTCACCCAATTCGCCAAGCATGGCGTTGCGGAACGACAGCCGCACCGACTCGGCGGCGGGCGCGCCTACGGGCGCGAGTACGGTGAACTGCAGTTTCAGCACGCCGGAGGGGGAGCTCGCCGGGTCGAACGCGCCGGTGGTTGCGTCAGGCCGCAGCCAGGCGGGTAGCGGCGCGCCGTCCTCGGTCTGCAGCGCCCACAGCAGCATGGAGTCGCCGCCGATGCGGAGCGGGAGACTCACACGCGCGGACCCGCGCGCCGGCACGGCGGCCACGAGCGAGTCGATGCCGTCGACGTAGGATGCGGTGGGTAGCAGCTGCGAGTAGCCGACCATCTTAACGGCGTCCAGCTCGGGCCAGGAGGGTGTGGCGAAAGTGAGGCGCAGGGTGTCGGTCGGGAAGGGCGCCGGGCCGCGCAGGTCAACCTGCGTGGTGCCTGTCGGAGGCAGCGGGTTGCCTGGGGCCGGGAAGTCGGCGGGCCGAGTCGCGAGCGGGTCCCTCTCGGCGGCATACAGCACCACTAGCGTGCGGTTGGGCGCCTGCGCCTCCACGCGGACCAATGACCCCGGCGACAGGCTCTCGTACAGCACCACCGCGGTGGGGTACATGGTTTCGGGGAACCGGAGCGTGAGAAACTCCTCGCCCGCGCCGCCACGCGCCGGCGACCACGCCCGGCCTAGCAGGCTATGCTGCGCGCGTGCCTGGTCGTGCGGGCCGAGCACGGCCGACGCATGCAGCGCCACCTCCGCGTCGGGGGCACCCGGCGGCGGCACGTACTCGCTGCTGGCCAGCAGCACGTCCGAGGCGTACACGCTGTTGGGGCCCAGCGTGACGGTGATCGTGTGCTCGTCGGCGTAGACCAGCAGCCCACGGCGGTCCCGCAGCTGGAACACCAGCCGCTGCTTCGTCGCCTGCGGGATCCCACTGAGCACCACCGTCTTGCGCAGCTGCCCCGGCGCCGGGTCCTCCGTCCATTCCATCAGCTGCCGCCCGCCGAGCAACGCAGTCAGGGTGCCGTCCACGCCCAGCTCGAAGTTGGTGAGCTCCAGCCCCACGTTGAGCCGGCCCGACGTGAGCTCCCCCGGCAGCCGGCAGTCGCCGCTGGTGAGCGGGCATGTGGTGGCCATCGCGCGAACGCTGGGGGCCACGGCGGTGGGGTACTGCGGGCACATCTCCGACGCGGGCGGGCAGCGCAGCGTCATGCCAAACAGCTCAAAGTAGAGCTCGCCGCCTTCGGGCGGGCAGGCCAGCACCTGCGAGAGAGCCGCCACACTCCAAGGTCAGCGTGTCGCATACTCCCGCATCACCCGGCCATCACGCAAGCACTGCAAACAGTTCACGGGGGCTCAGAAGCAAGTACATTCTATTACACTTTCACGCCGCAATGGAAACTCTGTCATTACACCACACGGAAGCAACGCACTGTACTGATATAACCCAATAATTGTAATTGGAGCTGTTATTATTAAGCCGCAAACAACAACGGCATTACTGTTATTCATAATTATAATAATGATAGCATTGAATTACATATTAATGATGTACAATGAAATTGTCAATTTATTCATCATATAGCAAATTTGTCCATCCAGTAGCGGGTGCCGCCGAAGCAGGCATCAGAACAGCGCCGGGGGTCAAATATAGCGGTAAGGCTTTTGATGGATGCATAATGAGGGCTCCTAATATCAGAATCAGGGAACATGAAACTAGTACATGTACATGAGTAGCGACTGTTACATTATACTAATGTTGCTCTGGGTGCATACACACACAGCCATGCCCGTATCAACCACGGGTACAGACACACTATAAGAATAAGACACCGGTATGGGAACTTTTCGGGTCAGCCTATCGGCACTGTCTAAAGTTCGTCGAAACATGGTTATGAGATACTCGGTTGCTTGCGAGTCGGCGGCAGACAGGGAATGTCTTACCATGATACAAGCTTTCTTGGAGGCAAGTCGGTACGGGTATAATAGCGGAAAAAATCCGTAAAACGTAAAACAGACATAGGTAAAACAATCAGTACCGTTAAACAGACATCGGTAAAACCTTGAAAACCCGCACTACACCGTGTGCGGGGGGTGCAAGTACAGAGGGGCTGCGGCCCCGCACCTGGTGGCCCACCGCCAGAGACAGCACTCCTGCGGAATCGCACCAGTGCTTGTAGCAGCCGACGATGGTCTGCTGGTTGGCGCGGCGCCCGGCAAAGCAGGCGCCCCCGGGGCCCGGGTTCTGGTAGTCGTCCGTGCCCAGCACGGCGGTGGTGCGGAGCGCGGTGCAGTCACGGACCGCCGCGGCGCCGTTGGGGAGCGGCAGCATGCCGCTCGGCTCGGGCAGCACGAGCGGGCAGTAGTCCGCGAGCCTCGATGCGCCGCCCCAGTTGACGGCGTTGACGGGGTCGTTGAAGTAGTCGTAGGCGTCGGGCAGCGGCTGCGGGTGGTTCACGAACGAGCAGAGGCCGACGTGGGTGCGGCCGGCGTTGCAGGTGCGCGCGCCGGCGCTGTCGGCGTCGAAGTTGGAGCCGGGGCCGCCCGCGCGCGGGCAGACGTACGTGCCGCCGTCGTCGGGCCAGCTGTTGCAGGGGCTCAGCACAAAGTCGAGCCCCCGGCCCGCGCCCCACGGCAGCGCCTCCGCGTTGGCGTACACGGGGTAGTACCAGCCGAGGTCCTCCAGCAGCCCGAGGGAGATGGCGCTCTTGGCCGCGGGGCGGAGCCCCGCCGGGAAGGTCCAGCCGGCCGCCGCATCGTGCACGGCGCGCGACGCGTACGCCGCCGTCGCCATGAGCTCGCCGTTAAAGAGGCGCAGCTTCAGGCCGGCGCCGGCAAGCGGGCCACTTTGCTCCAGCTCCACGCCCTCCGGCAACGAGGCGGGGCCGACGCCAAAGTGCGCGGCAGCGGCAGCCACCAACGCCGGCGTGGAGCGCGTCAGGCGGGAGCGGATGGCCCAGCCGCCATCGCAGTCCGCGGCCGGGTCGTCGGCGTCGCAGATGTTGCGCTCCGCGTGCGCGTTGGGACCCCAGCGCTCCACCAGCCGCGGCGCGTACTCCGCCGACCAGCCGAGGGCCAAAAAGAGCTGCTGCAGCACCGCATCGCGAGCCGCGCCGGCGCTGCCGACCGCTGTCGCGGCGGCCGCGTACTGCGGCACCACGTTGAGGCGCAGCGCGAGGGGCCGCCCCGCGCCGCCCTCGCCGCGCAGGCAGGAGCTGACGCTCAGCGGGCTCGCGGACGGCCGGGCGGTGGGGAAGATGGCCAGCTCCGCGCCTGGCAGCCCCACCTGGAATGGCTCTGCATGGGGCGGTGGGTTCCGTCGGGGGTTCAGTCTGCCATGTGGGAAAAACGCCACTGCGGGGACTGCTGTGCACACTTATGCCCGCAATCCGCCTCCTGGTAGACGAGTGTTTGTATTGGTATATGTAATGTACTATACATTATCATACATGTGTTATATCATGATTGTGTAATACAATATGTAGATACGATAATATTAACATACGTACATGGTAGAACATAATATATAATGTAATGTATCAATTACATTGTATATATCATATATATGTATCAGAATATTTAATTATACATGCTATGAGGT
Source organism: Tetraselmis striata (assembly GCA_006384855.1). NCBI lineage: Eukaryota > Viridiplantae > Chlorophyta > Chlorodendrophyceae > Chlorodendrales > Chlorodendraceae > Tetraselmis > Tetraselmis striata. The sequence continues at coordinate 512,719 of VCJN01001862.1, forward strand.
AATATGTTATACATTATATTATATGATGTACTGAATATTTAAAATGTAATACAGTGTAATAACATTACATATATATCGTATGCATTATATTCATTATTGTTATTAATATATGTACTGCATATGAATATGGTATTGGTGTTGGAATTGGCATGTGCGTCATTTATAATGGCAATGCTTTCCGCAATATATAGGCTCGCCGGGGTCTAGAACTGAGGCAGTGCAGCGAGCCCCTGAATTTGAGCTGTATAGCAAGTGTCGTGTTGATACACCATCTCGACGGCGCGCGCGTGCGGGTGCTGGCGCGGCAGGGACATACATGCAGCAGCGGAGGACCCGCCCCGCCTGCGAAAGGCTGAACATAGTCGAAACAACATAGCCCATGGTTTCCGGGTCCCCATTGGTACATGTGTCTTCACAAGAGGCAAATATATAACATGCGCTATTCTGCCAAGTTCCCAGCAAATAAACAGGGCAATGATGTCGGCAAGATGTCATCCGCCTGGCGGTACGGTGGCCGGTGGCGGAGCGGGCGGATAGGACAGCTTGGACGGTGAGAGGGGCGAGCTGAGTACCTCTGGACAGCTCCAAGTCTCCGCAGCCGACCCATTCCGGGTCCACGCTGGGCGGCAGGGGCAGCACGAGGCTGGGAGGGCCCGCCACCACGCGCAGCAGGCGCGACAGCCAGGCCGTCGCGCCGCGAAGCAGCTCCAGCGTGGCCTCCAGGCGCTCGTGCGTGAGCACGTCCGCCTCTCGGCAGGCGGCCCAGCAGTCCTCGTCATCGGCGGAGGCGCACATCTGCGTGGCATGGCAATTGCCCTCGTCAAGGGCTACCGGGGAGTACGTGCGGGTGGCATCACGGTTCGGCTTGCATTCCGGTACCTGAGCTCGGCGACTGCATCAGGGGGTAGAAGTATGCGATTTGCCGCGCCGTGCCGCAAGTACCGTACAAACACAAACGGTCTGCGGATAGATATAACGTTTTGGACCCCCCCCCCCCCCCCCCCCACACACACACACACAACCATCCCCCTTCGCAGAGCAAAAAAAATTCAAAACGGGGAAAACGTCAGAATACAGCACAAATGCATCACGAACACCCCAACACAAATGTGCAAAACAATTCATTGTTTTCTGGCCCCGCGCACCTTATACACTTCTGCGGTAACTGCGGGATAAGGGCGCCGGCGCACCGACAAGAACCTCTGCTATATGACCCGCATTGAGTTTGCATACAACCTATGAGAATGTTCTATATTCACATAGGTTGTATGCAAGCCCGATGTGGGTCATACTCATTTCCCTATAGTTCTGATATGATTTCGCCTAGATGTGACATCCGGCCGGCAGGCCTGCAGTGTTCGTACTATCACCGCGCCGGCACCCGTAGCATCCGCTCCACCGCGTACACGGAGCAAATGACGCACGGACGGACGCGAGCAGCTAATAATTGGGGGGAAGCTACGTGACGGCTAAACAACAGGGACAGCTACGCTGCGTAGTATGGGCGCTTGCTGTGAAAAGCTCCTTATCAAATTCGCTTTGCCGGTTGAGGCTGGAGCTAATTCCTGGCCCGCAGTAAGTTACACTACTTTAAACCACGCGCAGAGTATACTCTGGGGTAATAGGCCAAGGCAAGGGGGGAGAGGGGGGGGGGGATATAGTGGCAGGAAGGGGTGTGGTGCCGAATGTGTGCCTTTACGGCCAGGCGCTCACCGGCTGGTAGTCATTCACCGGCATCCCGGTCTCCAGGTCCCCAAACACCTTGACGGCGTCAATCTGGTTGAAGCCCGCGACCGCGGAGGTGTTGAGCGCGAGGTAAAACTCGTCCATGAGATCTGTGCGCCCCGCCAGGATGGGCGGCCGCCAGATGCGGGCGTGGCGGATGCGGCGCCCCGAGGCATCCAGCTCCCCGTTCTCCGGCTGCGCCACGGCACGTCCCATGTCAGAGCCCACCGCAACTCCGGGGGGGGGGGGGGGGGGGGGGGGGGGGGGGGAGGTGGTCGAAGAGTAGTGGGGGGGGGGGGGGGGGGGGGCTACCGAGGGCGAAACGGGGCCGCTCCATAGAGTGCGCCATGGATTGTCCTCTGCGCCCGCCTCACGCACCGCCAGGCGGCCGCGGATCTCAGTGATTGCTCCCGGGTTGTTCACCTCAAAGATCTCCATGCCGGTCACGATGACGGGCCTGCAGGCATGGAGGCAGCAGGGGCCAATAATACAGCAGGGGCTGTAAGGCACTGGACCGCATCGGTGCCATATATGCAGCTGGCTAAAGAACTCTATCCATCCTGGCAATGGAAGCGGTGCCCCCCCCCCCCCCCCCCCCCCCCCCCCCCTTTCTTCCTTGCATGAGTAATAGCAATAGCAATAGCAATAGCAATAGCAATAGCAATAGCAATAGCAATAGCAATAGCAATAGCAATAGCAATAGCAATAGCAATAGCAATAGCAATAGCAATAGCAATAGCAATAGCGATAGCAATAGCAATAGCAATAGCGATAGCAATAGCAATAGCAATAGCAATAGCGATAGCGATAGCAATAGCAATAGCGATAGCGATAGCGATAGCAATAGCAATAGCAATAGCGATAGCAATAGTAGTAGTAGTAGCAGGTCAGTGTGTCCACTCACGTGCCGATACGGACGGTGATGTGCTCCGCGCCGCGGTCCGGCACCCGCGAGGTCCACGCGTAGTCAGAGTACATGTTGCTGGGCCACGCATCCGGCGGCCCCACGATGGGGTGCGCCTGCCCAAAGAACTCCGGGCCGCGCGCAAAGGTTGCGCTTGTCTCTGGCAGCCCCGTGAAGGACTCCGACACGTACTGGCAGCCCAGGCCGCAGCCCTGCGGGTGGCAGCGGCCGTGAGCAGGTGGAAGCAGAGGCGGAATCGGCAGTGTGGGGAAGTAGGAACCGCATTTGTAGGGGGAGAGCTGGATGGGGAGACTGCACATGTTCTGAAGCGACGCATTTCGTGGATTTGAGGGGCAGGTATTCAAGTGTTCGCTTTAGCAAAGCCCAGAATGGCAACGGCTATTATAGTGGTTGAAACAACCGTACCAGGGGGCGCCCACGCTTCACGTAGTCGCCCTCATTGTAGCAGCTCAGACCCTCGTCGCTACAGACGGTGCACACAGCGGCGAGTCAGCAAGCCAGTGCGAAACGGTTCGCAAGGGTAGCCACGGCGGTGGTGTGGCCATGTGGCGACGGGGCGAGGGGGGGGGGGGGGGGGGGGGGCACCTGATGAGGGCGTAGCCGTCCACGTGCGTACGCAGCGGAACTAGGACCTCCTCCCCGCCCGGACCCTGCTGCCGCAGAGTTCTGCCCGCACCGCTGTGCGCTGCTGCAGCGGCGAGGAAAGCCGGCAGCAGGGCCGCCAGCAGCGGCAGGCCGGACAGCCCCAGGCCGGCCAGCCGCCGCGACCCGCGCACACCCATGCCCGTGCCAAGCTCGCCTCACCGCGCGCCGGCCGCTGTCCGCCGGCAGAAACGACTCCCTTCGTCTCAGGATACAGCTCAGGACGGCCGTAGATCGCTCCCGCCGTGTGATCACGTGCGTCTGCTGTCGATTCGACCTGCCCCTGGAGGATGCGGCACAGACTCCCACTGCCCTACCCGCAGGCCCTTTCAGCGGCGATCGCGCCGGGACGGGGCGATACGCTCCGACCCTCCGATCCGCAACACTGGAGCAACCGGACAGAAGCACCTGGGGATGAGTGCGATCACGGGCCGGTCTTTTTTCCAAGGTTTACCCCTCCGTTCTGGTCGGTGGTAGGTGAGAGCGGGCTGCCCATCGCGCATGCCATAATCTCCTAGCAGCGCTCCCCCTGCGCATGCGGCGCCGCGGGCTGCGCGAGCTAGCGGGCGGGGGGGCTCACCACCGCGCGAGACACAGCATGCATAGGACATCAGTAGTTCCGCGCGCAAGCCGCGAGACTACCATATCTTGCGTGTATATCGCAAACGGATTTAGCACGCGCATATGCCGTCGCTTGGAAGTAGAAACGCAATATATGTGCTTCGATATTAAATGTAGATGATGAGAAAGAAGTCGCTACGGCCAGCCAGGCGCAAATAAGGGAAAATAAGTAAGTCCTGCTCGTGAAAGATCGAAGGCTTCGTATAGCGCTACACTGAAATTTGTCGCTATATTAAACACATCTATTGTATATCTGCATATATCTGTGTATCGTATTATACATCATATGTATGCAATTATTACCAGTCGTATAGTCGCGATAAGGATTAGTAAAAGCCGAGCCCTCATCGCCTACGGGGGATATCCTTTGCTGTGTTCTGGACGAGCAGCGATCATCGCTATCAGTTTCGCTGTATCTCCATACAGCATCTCCATATGTTTTGCTCGCGCGGGCCGGGGTTGCTGCGCGCGCTTGAGGTGTTGACACAAACATCCGCTGTAGTTTTTTGGTTTTGGGAGCTGGCCGCCAATTCCCCTACCTTTTGGGTTGAGCGGAGGAAAAGGAGAGCCGCGTCCGAAATCGCTTGGAATATGCGAGAATCGATACCGGTCGCAATACGGTTTTATCACGGATTTTTAGGCGTCCGTCCTCCGTCCTCCGTCCTCCGTCCTCCGTCCTCGTGTGCTGCGTCTTCGTGAATGAACCGTCATACGTTCGATCTGTGCTCGTTTGATTTCTAGGCACTCCTACCACAGTCCGTGAAAATCCTGCGACTAAGACGGATCTATCGTGAATTATACCGGAAACATACTGGAAAAATCACGAATGTCCGTCTTCCGTCCTCCTGTGCTGCGTCTTCGCGTATGAACCGTCATACGTTCGGTTTTCAGTCGTTTGATTTCTAGGCACTTGTCCGACGACGGTAAGGTTCTGAATGGATGCGCGTGTATTCTAGCCCAGGCAGGTCATATATTCGTCTGAAACGCCAAAATAACGCGGTACCGCAGCGCGTTTTTATTGCTGAATCAGCAAGCGAGACTCGCCCTCGATATTTATACAGCGACTATATACACGGTGGTCCGAGGATATGTAGAATTACATGAGGGTGGTCCGAGGATATGCGGTAACATGATGGTGTAAAAAGGGGTCGCCGCGGTGCGGGGGCAGTCCGCCGACCCGGGGCCCGGCGTCCGTCGACGGACGGGCGACGGTCGAACGACGGCGTCCGGCGTCCGGTGCCGGTACAGGCGGCGGGCGTGGCGATTCGCGCCGTGCCCGCCCCGTAGACCTGACGACCGGCCGACCTGCGCGGCCCTCGTGCGGGATGCGGGCCGCCTGTAGGCGGCTTGTACTGTATTGCTGATCTTGTAGTGCTGCTTTTTTTTTTTTTTTGGTTTTAATACAACTTTTAGCGGTGGGTTGGGTACCGGCCTTTTTGTAATGCACACCAGTAGTCAGCGGCCCGCTTTTACGCGGCTTGCAGATTTATCTGTTTTACAAAATAATACGTCTCTTTTGAAAACAATAAATTACTGACAAATCTAACGCTAAAATCATTATTACCCGGAAACAACAGTATTATTGCAAGATCAGAAGTACAAGCCGGCTAAAAGCGGCCCGCATCCCGCACGGCCGCACCACGCTCAACCCAAGAGGTAGGGGCACCTCCACAAATCCCCGGCGCGAAGCGCCGCTTAGTGAAATATACTCTACGTAATATTTTCATCCGGGGGCCATATTGCAGAATTCATCCACGTTTTTCTCCCATGCCCTGGGTGTGGTACGTCTGATAATCGCCTGATCGGTATATTTTGAGGATACCTATTCTGGATTATTCCGCCCGCCTGCCCGCTGAATTCCCGCGCGCCCGCCGACAGCCCATTCGCGCCCTCGCCACGACCCATCAGATAACAAGCGGGGGGCGCTCGTACCTTCATTGTGCGTGCTGGTCGCGATGAGGTCAAGTCTATACGGTCTGTTGCTCCAGTTAAGGACAAAGTACAGGGACATCATTATGATGCGGCTGCTCGATGACGGTCACGCTCCGAAGCACTACTGCGGTACATACTGCCAGGGAACACTCGCACTAACTACGTTGAAGGAGATGTTGGTGCACCATGTGACCAGCGCGAGTGGTCGCGCGAGGCCCGCGGAAACTCAGCTCAGTAAAGGCCACCAAGTACAGCTGCCTCCGCGACGTGGTACGTGCACATTCGTCATTAATTTTACATATTTAGAATTAAGCCCCCCACACGCGCCGCACGCACTTATTGGACAGCTGCCTTTCCAAGCAGGGTGGGACCTCGTCTGTCCCCTACTGGCTGTCTCTAGTCTAGAGGTAGTGAGTTGTCGCCCCTCTCAGCCCCTCTCGCGAGTCTGACCTCTCGTCAACACGCTGCCGCCGCTGGCTACTAGTGTCGCCGCCATGGCCGGCCCTCACCCAACTCACGCGGATTCAACCGAAAGCTGGTCTAGTCTAGGCAACCGGTTAGAGAAGTCCCGTACCGCCAACGTTGTCCGCCGTGCCTTCATGCGGCTGTCCTCGGTGGGCAAGCGCGGCGAACCTCGCGGGCACACTATAACCGTTCTCATTTCGTTCTCCCCGGAAGAGCACGACCTAGACGCTCAGGATCTCAAGGATATGGTCCGCTACGCACAGGTGCTCTCTACGAGCACAGAGTACCCGCGGTATGATAGGGCTTACAATACGGTAGAGCGTGGACTCGCCAACCCCGAGGGCCTGCTGGTAACGAGGCACCGAGAGAAACGGCGGCGGCTGGCTGACCGCTCTCTCGTCCCCCACATCACGCATACCGGGTTTCAACTGAACCTGACGAGGTGCCCCCCAGCCCCCCCCCCCCCCCCCCCCCCCCCCCCCCCCCCCCCCATATCACTGCCCCTGCCGCCTTGATCTCGCTTCTTACCTGTGCGCGTGACTTACACTGTGCAGGGAGGGTGTTTTTCTCCTCAGTCTGGAGAATGTGGAGAAGAGAGGGGGAGAGCGCCGTGCCGGTTTCGGCAACTGCGCGTGAGTCGCCCCACTTCCCTGCTCTCTCATCTCGCGTGGTCGTTGCGCGAGCAGCGACGTAGACCGCTTATGGGGGAAGACACCTCATTAAGCGGTAATTCTTCTGTATGTTTTCAGTTTGTTTGACGGTGGGAAGACCGCTGTTCTCTTCATGCCTCCGTTCAACATAGACATCTACGAGCACCACGAGTACTACCTTTCTGGCGCGGCGGCTACCCGGGCGGTTTTTCGGTGCACGGCAGTGCGGGTGCTTAGCAGCCCGGGGCACGAGTTTCTCCCCCCACCGTGCCTGATCTTGCCAGCCCACGAGCTAGTGGGCCGCGCTTTGAGGTGGCGCATCTTCCCACCGTATGACGACTATAAGGTACATGATCCCTTTAACATCTTTGGCATGTTTGAAAGTGGTCCCAGTAGATGTGCCCTATAATATACTTCAAATCTGCTGACTTACATCGTCGCTGCTCACAACTGCTTTGCAGAGATATCTGAAGATGTCCATCAAGGCGTACATCCTGGAGGGGCCATACAACGCCATGTTCCATCCGGACATGAAGGCAGTTGTGGCTGCATGGGATGCCCCCGAGCCAGGCTTTGACCCTCAACGTGCTGGGGAGCAGCGTGAGCATCCCAAGCACAAGAGGGCCACCGCAGGTAAGCTTGCCATGATACCTGCAGTCACAGGTGGTATCATTACATTCACTTAAATGTTATTAGATCGAGTCACTTTGCCAGCATCCATGTGTCTTGTCCAACTTTTGTCTAACTCTGATGCTTAATCATTGTGAATTGACAGGGTTCCGGAGCAACAGAGAGGCTGGCTTTAATGGCCCAGCCACAGAGGAGATGCTGCAGCAAGCAGAGCAGCAGCAGCAACTGGCCATCCAGCATGCAGGACAGCAGGCGCCCCCACCGCAGCCGCCACCGCAGCAGCACGCAGACAGCATCCAGCAGTGGATGCGCCCAGTTCGCGCAGGCGCTCCATCAGCATATTATGCAGATGCAGGCGCCCGGCGTGGAGCTGGCAGCTGCCCAGCCAGCTAGCCCGGTGCAGGCGGCCAGCATGGCGCGGAATATCAGCCAGCCAGCCATCCCAGCGGCGCCGCGGCTCAGCCAGCTAGCCCGGTGCAGGCGGCCAGCATGGCGCGGCATATCAGCCAGCCAGCCATCCCAGCGGCGCCCGCGGCTCAGCCAGCTAGCCCGGTGCAGGCGGCCAGCATGGCGCGGCATGTCAGCCAGCCAGCCATCCCAGCGGCGCCCGCGGCTCAGCCAGCTAGCCCGGTGCAGGCGGCCAGCATGGCGCGGCATGTCAGCCAGCCAGCCATCCCAGCGGCGCCCGCGGCTCAGCCAGCTAGCCCGGTGCAGGCGGCCAGCATGGCGCGGCATGTCAGCCAGCCAGCCATCCCAGCGGCGCCCGCGGCTCAGCCAGCTAGCCCGGTGCAGGCGGCCAGCATGGCGCGGCATGTCAGCCAGCCAGCCATCCCAGCGGCGCCCGCGGCTCAGCCAGCTAGCCCGGTGCAGGCGGCCAGCATGGCGCGGCATGTCAGCCAGCCAGCCATCCCAGCGGCGCCCGCGGCTCAGCCAGCTAGCCCGGTGCAGGCGGCCAGCATGGCGCGGCATATGTCAGCCAGCCAGCCATTCCAGCGGCGCCCGCGGCTCAGCCAGCTAGCCGGTTGCAGGGCGGCCAGCATGGCGCGGCTATGTCAGCCAGCCAGCCATCCCAGCGGCGCCTGCGGCTCAGCCAGCTAAGCCCCGGTGCAGGCGGCCCAGCATGGCGGCGGCATGTCAGCAGCCAGCCATCCCAGCGCGCCCGCGGCTCAGCCAGCTAGCCCGGTGCAGGCGGCCAGCTATGGCGGCACCTGACAGGGCTCATCTGAGCCCACTGTCAGGGAAGTCTAAGTCGTGCTGTCGGGCATAGCAGATCCGCCGCATCAACAACGAAGTCAGTCCGATTACGTGGACTACAGCCTGACTGATTGGCCTTAACAGCGGGTAAGCCGAGGCGCCCCCACCCTCAGCTCGCTGCCTGAAGCAACTATAAAAGCAAGAAGCAACTGCATGGAGCTTTGGAGCTAAGGGTGCGGGCACAAAGTGCTAGGCCAAGAGGCAGCATGTAAATGTAGGCGAAGTGTAGGTGAATTGTTAAATGACAAGAGATTATTATTACACGAGCATATGTCTTCCACCCAAGGCAGTGCCCAGAAATCTGCTGATGTTACAAGAATGCCGCCGGGCGTCTGAACAGTTGAGCTAGGGCCCCCACACACGGAATGCTCGCCGGGAACATTGCAGCTCCAATAATGCTCCGAAACCATTGTTGAAACCGTCGCCGCAACGCCTGCACACTGCCCAATATAGTGCCTGTTCCAGCTCAAATCATTGTGGCGTAGTGGACTATGTATAGCCAGCACATGGTATGATTTGCAGCTCGAAAAGTAGCGATTGCTATCCGAGTAATATTTGCTGCCGCTCCGTAGCGTACACCGCAATGTTTACCGCAATATGGCACTGCATGTATACCACCAACCCAAACGTGCGCAGAATCTGTTCTCGCGCTGAGGGTGGCTAGACTATATATGTGACTACATGTCAGCACATACAAACAGTTTGGGGGGGGGAGGCCAGGGCCCCCACACACGGAATGCTCGCCGGGCAGAATGCAGCTCCAGATAATGCTCCGAAACCAGTGCTGAAACCGTCGTCGCAACGCCCGGGACACTGCCCAATATGGTGGCTATTCCAGCTCAAATCATGGTGGCATAGTGGACTATGTATAGCCAGCACATGGTATGATTTTGCAGCTCGAAAAGTAGCGATTGCTATCCGAGTAATATTTGCTGCCGCTCCGTGGCGTACACCGCAGTGTTTTTCGCAATATGGCACTGCATGTATACCACCAACCCAAAAGTGCGCAGAATCTGTTCTCGCGCTGAGGGTCGCTAGACTATATATATATATGACTACATATCAGCACATACAAACAGTTTGGGGGGGGGGGGGGGGGGGAACTAGGGCCCCCACACACGGAATGCTCGCCTAGGCAGAAGAATGCAGCCTCCAGATAATGCTCCGAAACCAAGTGCTGAAACCGTCGCCGCAACGCCTGCACACTTGCCAATTATAGGTGCTGTTCCAGATCAACCATGTCTGCATAGTAGACAAGTATATAGCCAGCACATGGTATGATTTGCAGCTCGAAAAGTGGCAACTGCTATCCGAGTAGTATTTGCTGCCGCTCCGTAGCGTACACCACAATGTTTACCGCACAATATGGCAGTGCATGTATACCACCAACGTGCGCAGAATCTGTTCTCGCGCTTGGGATCGCTAGACTATATATGTGACTACATATCAGCAAATACAAACAGTTTTTGGGGGGGGGGGGGGGGGGGGGAGGCCAGGGCCCACACAC